>CM076575.1:485444143-485562673 GCA_034641835.2 Pinus albicaulis
TAATGCTCAGAAAGCGATCTTGGAACTCAATCCAGAAGTGCCAGCACCAGGAACAAAACTTTTGCCAAAAGACTAGTTTCCACTTAAACGAAAGAGAGAAAAGACATGAAACCACTTCCTTCACACTCCAGTAAATACAGAGACACTGTAGACACAGGCCTCCACAGCCAGAAAGGACCAAAAACTCAAGAATCCTAAAAATTCAAAATCTGCCTAGGTATACGCGGTTTCACAGCTGTGCAACCAGCGTGTATACACGTCTGTTATAAGGGAAACTCGCATATACGCAGTTTCCTTCAGACAAAATAGCATGTATACGCGACTGTGTGCAAAAGAAGGCGCGTATGCAAAGGTAAATAATGAAAAAAGACAAAAGAACAAGCCTGGAAAAGACACCAAGACTTCAGACTGACTGCAAGAAAACAAACTGGACTGCAAATGAAAGATAAAACTGTTGGCAACCTACCAAACAGCTGAAACAACCCAACAGGAGAATCACAAGAATGTGATCCCCAGTGGAGTCGCCAGTTCTTTTTCGGGGAATTAACACCCTAGAGGTTGGTTGGGATACAACCTCCACAGAGCAGGGGCATGCTATTTAACAGAGACTCACACAACCATGCATGTTCAGAAAAACTAAATAGAGCAGAATGAGAAGGTTACCCGTAGGTCCTACGTTTGAAGTAGATCCACGTGGGGTCCAAATCCCCAGCAACCGTCCTTCCTTCTTAACCTGAAATACAAGAAGAAACCAGCACAAAGGACAAGTTGTACAACATATATCTACTCTAAATGTCAGTGAGATTCATATAAAACATTAAATAAATCATAATGAATGCTTGTATAACAAATATTCTCATACATAAAAGCATACACTAACACGTTTATTTCGGGAATAGCATGATACTTATGTATTATAAATAGCACGTACAAAAGTAACAAGTGGAGAGATCACCTGATCCTTCCAAGGCCTTCGCAGACCGTCGTCCGGATCCGTCCAGCCCTTGCCTCGCTAAGACTCCTTCCAAATTGGTGCATACGAGATAACATATAAAGGGATGTATATCTCAAGGAAACAAGGGTTTCCTACAATGAACTAGGAAAGTGCAGGAGGCACGGGGAATCAGACTTGGATAGGGAATACCAACAGAGTATAATATCAATAATTCTCTCTCTCCCTTAGGCCATACACATGAGGGCTTTTTATAGTCTCTCCAAGTAGTTTCAGCAGTTGGAAACAGTTGGCCACGGGCTGGGGTGGTTGAACTACCTGAGTAACCATCGACCCAGCGTGAAATTAGGGATTTTTTATATATTTTTAAATCATTTTAATGGCATACGCGGAAAAGTCTAGCTGGACTCGCGTATACACGCGGAAAAGTATGGGCATAGTCGCGTATGGGGGATTTTACACTGTTTTTAAGTGAATTTGTCCAAGTCTGTGTTGAGTCTCAAAAATGTTCTCCATATTCATACATATTTCCATTATGTCATAACCATTTAGCTCTTATTTCATAGCCATTTGACCTAAAACCCTACATCAAGTAACCATTTTCATATATATATGGGTTAGGATCCTTGTTTTCCAAAGTTATTTATTTTATGTATTTTAAGTGAATTTATGATTAGAAACTAGAAAATTAACATAGTTTCATATATCTATATATGTGTTATGAGTTTTGTGACTTGTGTAGGTCAAAAGGAAGACTTCTAGAAGACCCTTATGTGGCACTCTAAGGCCAAATTCGAATTTGGTTGGAGAAGATTATGGGATCAAGAGGATATGTGTCTCACTTCCTTGTTGTATTGAAACTCTAAGAGGATGTGTGTCTCATTCCTCAAGTTGTGTTAAAACTCTAGAAAGACATGTGTCTTATCATTTCCTATTTTGATTGTAACTCTAGAGATGGAGGGAGAGATTCATGGACTCCCATTAATGAGATGTCTCCTCATATTTTGTATAAATAGGAGAAGTTTTCTCCTATCATAGGTAATGAAGAAGTAATGAGAAAGTAATGATAAAGTAATGAAGAAGTAGATTTGTAACTAAGTTCAAGATGGAATGGGATGTAGATTTGTGAGTTCTTTTAATAGAGAAATTCAGTTCTTTGATGCTGTTTTGATTACAATTTCAAGGAGCTAAGGACTACACCAAATTGGTAGCAGAGGGCCCCTGCTATCCAAGGAGGCTTTTACATGTTTTCTAGATAAGTTGCTTTCAATTCTGTTTTGTCATATTTCCTTACTTAGATTGCTTTTTGAAATCATAGCGTTTAGCATAATTTTTCATGGCAGCCCGGGCATTTGCATATCTTTTGACTAATGACATGGAATCAATATTGTTCTGCTGTTAATTTATTTTTTTTCTTAGTTTTTGTTTAATTCCGGTATTGCTTTGTTTATTTCAGTCTTGCACATTTGCTTCAGTAGTTAGATTTAGATATATTAAATTGCTCATGTCATTTTCAGTTACCTCCGAAAGCCACAGCTGGACTGATGGTGAGGGATTGTATTATAAAATGTGTAGTTTGATATTAGTTTCCTTTCTGCAAATTTAGATATATTAAACTGCTCATAACATCTTCAGTTGCCTCCGAAAGCCACAACTGGACTGATGGTGAGGGATTGTATTATGAAATGTGTAGTTTGATATTATTTTCCTTTCTGCAAGTTAGAAATATTAAATTGTGCATGACATCTTCAGTTACCTCCGAAAGCCACAGCTGGACTGATGGTGAGGGATTGAATTATGAATGTGTGGTTTGATATTAGTTTACTTTCTGCAAGTTAGATATCAGTTACTCAAGTTGTTTATGGTTACTTCCGAAAATCATAGCCGGACTAATGATGAGGGATCAGAAGACAAGTTGATGTAATTTGATTTAGATTTACTTTATTGCAACTTTTGGATTTCTTTCAGCATAGTTTCTTTTGTGTTTAGACAGCAGCAAGAATAGTTTGGTTTCATGTTCACTAGTTCACTGTTTTGATTTATTAGATTAGCAGCACCTTTTTCATTTCAGTAGCACATTTTCATTTCCTTTCAAGTTTTGTCATTGTATGTTTCAAATTCCTTTTTCAGTTTCAAGTTGGTAAATCATTATAAATGACATCATTGCCTTGAATATTCATAACCATACTTGTCTTTTAGAATTTCCATCTCACATTAGGAAACCAACCAAGATCAATAAAAATCCAAAAACGACAAAAAGTAAGAGATAGGTTATCTTGCACATATAGTGCACCACACTTCATCAGCTTACGAATCCCTGGTTGATAATTTATGTTAGCAATTTAGGACACTAAATTGACCAAACATTTTGGCGCCGTTGCCGGGGAAGTGTAACTAGGTAGCCTTATTTCTTACATCTAAAAAAAAATTAATAATTCTTGAGTATGCTCTCCTCCTGCACTTTGTGTGATCTGGAGGATCAGAAAAATGATTGTTATGTAAAAAAAAAAAAATTATTAATAATTCTTAAGTATGCTCTCTTCCTGCACTTTGTGTGATCTGGAGGATCAGAAAAAGAATTGTTATGTGAAAAAAAAAGAAAAAAAAGAAGGGGACAAAATAAAACTTTATCATTTCAATTGATTCAACAATTTAAAAAAAAAAAAAATTGTTTTCATGAAAAACTTTGATTTCAATAAATTGTTTTGTTTAATGAATATATATGTGTATTTTTAAATTTTTTTGAAAATATAACATACATAATTTTATTAACAAATCAATTAAAAAAAAAAAAAAAAAAAATGGAAATAAGACCCACGCATATGCATGAGGCCATTCTTTGGCTTGGCTTTACACATATATGCAGACCTTCAATCCACAAAAAGACCCATGCAATGCAATTTAAAAAAAAAATCTTTCTCTTTTTCATATTCGTTTTTCTTCAAACAACAGTTATTAGAAATCATTTAAAAAAAAAAAAAATGGAAATAAGACCCACGCATATGCATGAGGCCATTCTTTGGCTTGGCTTTACACATATATGCAGACCTTCAATCCACAAAAAGACCCATGCAATGCAATTTAAAAAAAAAATCTTTCTCTTTTTCATATTCGTTTTTCTTCAAACAACAGTTATTAGAAATCATTTAAAAAAAAAAAAAATTTGCACACAATGAATGTATATCACATGAAGAAACTGTTGATGAGGAAAAGATTACAAATTGTTGATGAGAAGAAGATTGCAATTTGCTGATGAAGAGAAGATTACAAATTCAATTGTAGGGACATACAATGGAAGTGTATCATATGAAGAAATTGCTGATGAAGAGAAGATTTCAGACTGTTGATGAAGAGAAGATTGTAGATTCCATTGCAAGTAATTGGAATGAGGAAGATCAATCTGAACTTTTCTGTGAGATACAAGCCATTACACTTCAAAACCTGCAAAATAAAAACAAATCAAACCACAAGTAATTGCCAGAAAACGAAATGCGTCATTGTCAAAAACACCCGATTTTAAAACGAATTTTCTGAGCAAACCAGGACGAATTAGAAAAAACTAAAACATGGGTTTTTTCGGGAACGGGGTGAATTAGGTAAGCCTATAAAAACTTTCTGAAATTCGCAGCCATTTGGGAGAAATTCAGGGTTCTTCGGAGCACTAATTTGCAGTGTGCGTGAGAGAAAAATGTTTTTTTATTTATTATGAAAACAGTCACGGTTTTGAGAAATAATCAAGGAACTAATTTCCTTATTTGAGGGAAAATGTGGCAGAATTCATGTGTGGTGGCACATGATGAATGACAAATGGATTATTTGAGGCAAACACATTATCACATGTGCATCAAATGCAAGTTGTATAAATTGAAAAGGACTCCGCCTTCATCTCCTTCATAGTTAGGAATTTGACTTTAGAAATTTCAAGCTTTTTATTTTTATTTTGCATGAAAGAGGCATTGGCATGACTTTGTTTCAAAAATATTCATAAGGACAATTATTTCATCCATGCTTTATTTCATTTAAAAAAAATAAATTAAAAAATTAAAAAAAAATAAAATAAATAAATAAATAAATAAATAAATTTGAATCAATGAAATGAATAAGTTATTTGCTCACTTCTCTGAAGGTATTGATTAATTTTGGACTGATGATGAAAGATGAATGACTAACTTTTTATTCAAGATTTTTAGCAGCTGAAAAACCTCATTGTTCAAATCACCCTAACTTTCTCATACAAAATCAGATTTTGATGATTTAAGTATCGTTGGAAAGGTCTCAACAAGATCTATACAATGAGAAATCCATCATTAGAGTTTGAAATGGCAAATAATGAAATAAATTGCTGAAAAGAAGCTACATTCAACTTGAGGCACTAATTCCAAAACATGTATAAATTCTTTTGATTTTTCCTTTGAAAACTTGTTTCATTAATACAAATTCTTAGTTTTGTGTGTAAATATCATAACTAGAGAGATTGATCACCTCTCTCCCTTTGATAATCTTACATTCCATTGAAGAAGAAGTATTAGTTTTTTTTGCAGGTTCCAGGAGGAAGGACAAATGACTACAAGAGAATGGTGTCTCTCTAAGAGACCAATTTGTTTCATAAGAGGATGATCAGCAACAAAGAGGAGGAAATATGCTGATGTAAAATTAGATCCAAACATTTGAAAAACTTTCAGATACTATTGTCTCCATCACATCCATACATCATAATAAACCATTCACCTCATTTCACTTCATATTTTCCATTTACATTCACATCCACTTTCCATTTCTCTTTGTCCATTCATAACCCATAAATAAAAGCAAGAGGCTCATTCACATGCTTATTGCCCATTTCCATTTTCATCTTCCATTTCCATCTTCCATTTCTTGTCATTTTCATTCCGCAAATAAGCCCTGCTGCAATGCAAATTATTGAGTCCATAGTCCTTTGAGTCTAAGTTCTTTGTAAAACACCTTGAGGCTTGCATGCCTTAATGGCAAGTTCTCATGCTGACAAACAATGGGAATACATTAATGTCTCTTGTTCGTCAGATCTTCTAGGTGACTCGACATCAGCAAAATCATTCGTACCTAGAAAGATGTGTTTGGGCATCTTGACTCTCATTGTCATCAATGGTGAGAGTTCTCGTGTTGACTAGTGGCATCCATTAATGGCCACTAAGTCAACAATTTCCTACTATGTTCGACATCATAACATCTTTTCACATAGTAGGAATTGTGCCAATGAGTTTTGAAGACATGAAGACTATTATTTTCAGCATTTTGGAGCAGATTTCAGCAAGTTTTAGTAGAAGCAATAAAAGTCATCTCATCTCTTTATCCATGACTCCTCTTGTTCAGCCACTTGAAGAAGAATATGATCAGAATTTTGCAGCCACCACACATACACAACTCATCCATATTTAAGGTAAGTGAAGGTATGTTGTTTTCTAATTTTTAGTCATGTAATTCATTAGAATGCTAAAATTGTAACTTTGGAAAAATTCCTCACTCCCTTTTCCACATTGTCATATCTTTAGTTGGGGGCGAAGGGACATCATTTCATATCCACATGTCATATACTATCACACATTTTCATTTCATTTCCATCCACATATACTTCCCAACCAACTATTGTTGCAACATGATCCAAAAGATTATATGCCTTGCAAATGATCAATTCATTGATGAAGTAATTGATTCTAAATGTTTTCATGAACTTTGATGCAACAAAGAAAATAAAGCATTGTTACACAAGAACCAATGCTTCAAAAAAAAATGGTTGTTACACAAGAACCAACCATTGAAAAAAAAAATGGTTGTTACACAAGAACCAACCATTGAAAAAAAAAAAATGTTGCAATCAAATGTATTATACTTTGCCAAAAAGGAAAAAATCAAGAAGCAAAGTTTGGAATGAATCTATATGAGTCAAAACTCATAAAAGATCAACTCATGGACAAATGAATCATTGCAATGGTTGCATGAGGACATGAAACAACTTCAGTTGGGGGGTATGTTGAGTCTCAAAAATGTTCTCCATATTCATACATATTTCCATTATGTCATAACCATTTAGCTCTTATTTCATAGCCATTTGACCTAAAACCCTACATCAAGTAACCATTTGCATAAATATATGGGTTAGGATCCTTGTTTTCCAAAGTTATTTATTTTATGTATTTTAAGTGAATTTATGATTAGAAACTAGAAAATTAACATAGTTTCATATATCTATATATGTGTTATGAGTTTTGTGACATGTGTAGGTCAAAAGGAATACTTCTAGAAGACCCTTATGTGGCACTCTAAGGCCAAATTCGAATTTGGTTGGAGAAGATTATGGGATCAAGAGGATATGTGTCTCACTTCCTTGTTGTATTGAAACTCTAAGAGGATATGTGTCTAATTCCTCAAGTTGTGTTAAAACTCTAGAAAAACATGTGTCTTATCATTTCCTATTTTGATTGTAACTCTAGAGATGGAGGGAGAGATTCATGGACTCCCATTAATGAGATGTCTCCTCATATTTTGTATAAATAGGAGAAGCTTTCTCCTATCATAGATAATGAGAAAAAATGAGAAAGTAATGAGGAAGTAGATTTGTAACTAAGTTCAAGATGGAATGGGATGTAGATTTGTGAGTTCTTTTTAATAGAGAAATTCAGTTCTTTGATGCTGTTTTGCTTACAATTTTAAGGAGCTGAAGGACTTCACCAAATTGGTAGCAGAGGGCCCCTGCTATCCAAGGAGGCTTTTACATGTTTTCTAGATAAGTTGTTTTCAATTCTGTTTTGTCATATTTCCTTACTTAGATTGTTTTCTGAAATCATAGCTTTTAGCATAATTTTTCATGGCAGCCCGGGCATTTGCATATCTTTTGACTAATGACATGGAATCAATATTGTTCTGCTGTTAATTTATTTTTTTCTTAGTTTTTGTTTAATTCCGGTATTGCTTTGTTTATTTCAGTCTTGCACATTTGCTTCAGTAGTTAGATTTAGATATATTAAATTGCTCATGTCATTTTCAGTTACTTCCGAAAGCCACAGCTGGACTGATGGTGAGGGATTGTATTATGAAATGTGTAGTTTGATATTAGTTTCCTTTCTGCAAGTTAGATATATTAAATTGCTCATAACATCTTCAGTTGCCTCCGAAAGCCACAGCTGGACTGATGGTGAGGGATTGAATTATGGATGTGTAGTTTGATATTGGTTTCCTTTCTGCAAGTTAGAAATATTAAATTGTGCATGACATCTTCAGTTACCTCCGAAAGCCACAGCTGGACTGATGGTGAGGGATTGAATTATGAATGTGTGGTTTGATATTAGTTTAATTTCTGCAAGTTAGATATCAGTTACTCAAGTTGTTTATGGTTACTTCTGAAAATCATAGCTGGACTAATGATGAGGGATCAGAAGACAAGTTGATGTAAATTGATTTAGATTTACTTTATTGCAACTTTTGGATTTCTTTCAGCATAGTTTCTTTTGTGTTTATACAGCAGCAAGAATAGTTTGGTTTCATGCTCACTAGTTCACTGTTTTGATTTATTAGATTAGCAACACCTTTTTCATTTCAGTAGCACATTTTCATTTCCTTTCAAGTTTTGTCATTGTATGTTTCAAATTCCTTTTGAAGTTTGAAGTTTGGTAAATCATTATAAAGGACATCATTGCCTTGAATATTTATAACCATACTTGTCTTTTAGAATTTCCATCTCACATTAGGAAACCAACCAAGATCAATAAAAATCCAAAAACGACAAAAAGTAAGAGATAGGTTATCTTGCACATATAGTGCACCACACTTCATCAGCTTACGAATCCCTGGTTGATAATTTATGTTAGCAATTTAGGACACACTAAATTGACCAAATGGCTGCGAATTTCAGAAAGTTCTGCAATCAGGCTGGTACAGAAGAATTCTTCTTCTCCACCAGCCTAGCTTTTGTTTTTCAAGTTAAAAAAAAAAAAAAAAAGAAAAAAAGAAAAAGAAAAAGAAAGAAAAAGAAAAAGAAAAAAAATGGTATAAGCCTGAAAACCAATCATTGATTGGCAGTCTTATACAGAAAATATGGGGTGAAAATCAGGGACACCTGACACTCTATATTTTCCAAAAAAATCTGTCTTTCATTTCATTTCATCTCACCACTCACTCCATTTCATTCCACTTCATTTCATTTCACTTCATTCCACTTCATTCCATCCATTCCATCAATAAAAATCTTTTTATGACCATTTCCACCTGGTCATTTGTCACTTGTTCATTTTTATTTCAGCCAAGTAATAGCTGTGTCAGTTTCCGCAGCTGACATCTGTTTCCGCAGCTGACTCCAGTTTCCGCAGCCAGAAGCAGATTCCGCAGCTACTACTACTCTGCTTTCAAAAAGAATGTACAGTTAGTTGTTATTTTCATAAATTATGAAATAAAATGCAGGAGAGGATCAATGGAACATTCAAGACACTAATGAAGATAAATCAGCTGAAGACCAAGGGCAAAAGCAAGGATTCCAAAGGTATGAATAAATTTTATTTCAAATAGTATTGAAAAACACATTTTTATGTAATTTTAAACTATGAGCTCTACCCATAACGCGCAATGATTATATTGACAGTCCCGTAACCTTCCACGATCTCTATGTTATCCTCTTGCATTTATTCACCAACAGTTTCATCATTGAAATTCCGACTCTCACTCATGTTCAAATATCCCACCGTAGATAATGATACGTATTTGAGTTGACAAAGGACTCTTACAAGCCGCATAACTTCATAAACATTGATTGAAACGTGTTTATATTTATTACACAGCCACCAAAATTCAAAATGCGGCTGAATGCATTATACTTTGTTAACCTCTTTGTCGTGTCTCTGTCGTGTTTACAAAACCCCACACTACTCATTCTCACTCCCTGTTTCACTCCATTCCGTTCCTTTTGCTCACTCTCATTCCCGTATATCCACCCACAGTCTTATTCCATTCTGTTTATGGTGCTCATTTCCGTTTTGTGATAACATCCCCACAATATTGTGCTCAATCCTGTGTATTCCATCGTTCCATTTCCACTTAAACCCTCACAGAGGCAAGCCTGTGAAGCACAGAGAAGTAAAATGGGAAAATTATTAAGGGCAGAGCCGGAAGGACCGAAATTTATAGAGGGATTTTCACAAGCAAAAGAGATGTTGAGGAAAGCTAAATGGCTGCGTTTTATTCAGAAATTTAGGGGTTACCACAGAGAAGTTACCAAAGCGTTTGCAAGATCATTTGATGGCTCGGAAGCAGAAGTGGGAGACCTCAAGTTTTTAGTCAATGAAGCATCAATAGCAGCAGCCACAGAGCTTCTTCAAGAAGGAGAACGTTGGTTCAAAAACAAAAGTATCAGTGATGAGGCATGGAGAACAATCCTCCGAAATCAAGGTATGGATATCACTGTTTTCAAAAGAGGAATCCCTGTGCATGCAATAAAAGATGAATGGGCTACTTTACTACTCATTGTTCAGAAATTTATTACATGTGAAGGCCGTTTTGTCTCTATGTACATGTATCATACTAGGCTATTGATGAATTTTCTTGAAAACCAAACTCTCAATCTTCCTTATTTCCTATTCAATAGCTTGAAGAAAATGGTTGTGACTGTGCAAAAACACCTAGGAGATGTAGAGCCTCATTTATATCACCATGGGCTTATAAAAATTCTGATCGAAAAGGAGCTAAAAGAAAGAAAAGATACATGGGAACAATTCCTAGTTAGAAACTTCTTTGAAGAACCTCAGGAAATTCCTGAAGGTAGTCCAATTAGAAGGAGTAGAAGAAAGAAAATAAATGTTGAAACCCAAGTTGCTCCTACACAGGAAATTCCCGCAGCTAGCACAGCAAAAAGAAGTAGAAGGAAAAGAACAGTAGATGAAATCCAAGATACTTCTACTACTACTATGAAGAAAACTGATAGGGAAGAGAGATTGGTAAAAAGGAAGAAGAGGGAAATTAAAGCTAAGAAGCCAACAATACCAAAAGGGAAAGAAATTATTGAGGTTGTCCATAAAACTTCTTCTTCTGAAGAAGAAGATCACCAAATTCTATCTGAAAGATTAATTTTTCTTCAAAAACAGTCATCTCTATCCAAGAAGGCAAAAACAGGAAAACAAGAACAAAAGGGTAGTGTACCACATCATGTGAGGAGAAGCAGCAGGCTTAAGGGAAAACTGAGAAAAACACAAATTAAAGGTCCTCATTTTATTGATTTGGGTGAGGAGACATCTGAACAGTCTCCAACTGACCATAGTCCATTTCAGTCAGTTAGTGAACCTGACTCCTTTCACTCCCAATCAGACAATGAGCGTACTCCATCTTATTCTCAGCAAAATATTGATGTAAGTTCTCCTCGGCCAGATTTTGAACATAATTCTCCCTTGCAACACTTTGGGGACAACCCAATGAAAAAGACACCAGAAGTAGACCCCAAACAGCAGGAGGTCTATGACTATATAGAATCCCTGGAGAAGGCAACCACAGGCCCAAGTACCTCTTCTATTCAGCCTCATACATTGCAGGATGATTTGGTTCAGTCATTAAAACAGGAGATTTTTGAGCTTGAGCTTTTGAATCGCATATCAAAAATGAAAATGAAACACTCAAAGAGCAAGGCAAACTGGACAAGATTATCCATGACAATACTATGTTACATTTGGGTATTTGGCAAAAGAAGAATAAGAAGCTAAAAAGGAAATGCCAAAAATTGAGCAGAGCACTTGTGAATATCAAATTCAGGTGCTTAATGAAGAAACCCAGAACGATGGCAGTACCAAAGAAGAAGAGAAGGGGGTTAGATGTGCTGGCTGAAGTATCAAGGCACATGAATTGAACAAAGAGTATCAAAATTTTGGTTGCATGAGGACATGCAACACCTTCACAGTGGGGGTATGTTGAGTCCCGAATTTGCCTCTTTTCCATACACTTTTCCATATCTTTTTCACTCACCCAAACCTCCAAAATTGTCAATATCATGTGCAAAAGGGTATCTAACATGGTTTTTAATTATGTTTTTGTGTTTTCTATTTGATTTAGATTTTGTTCATACAGCTGCGGAAACTTGTCACTTTCCGCAGCTGCTGCAACTTTCCGCAGCTATTTTGTGGAAATCTATGCTACAGGTGTCTACGAAGGAAATGAGCCACATGGGCAGGCTAGGAATGACGAGGACATGATTCGTGTCCTATTGGTTCAAGTAAATTTTTCAAAGAAAGTCGCGGTCAAAGCCATCCACGTGGAAGTCAACTATGGAGTTCTATGTCGGCTGGACTCTGTTTCGTGGCATATAAACATCCATACGGCCGTTTCTAAGCTTGCGGAGGTTAATTGACATCTGTGCAAAGTTCTGGAGTTGAATTCAAGCACCCACCTTCCATAGATCCGTTTTCCAACATGGACATACTCCTATATCCGTGGCCTTAGTGGTCTACGTGCTGGCTGCTATCATAAACTTCAGGAGACAGTTACAGTTTATTGCTTTATATAGAGCGTTTGCATACGCACGTAGAGTTAGTTGTTGAGTTGTTAGTTGATAGTTGATGTGCGTACTCTGTTATGTTAGCTTTGTAGTGATTACGCTGCCTTGAGCCGTAATACTACCAGTCTGTAATGAACTGCTTTTTAATGTGAAAAGACTCTGTTTTCAACTTAAATCGTGTTTGAGGATCGTACCAGAGCTGTGTAGAGGGCCCCTGCTCAGCCGAGGTTCTTTGTATTAATGTATATATATTTCATTTCATTTCTTTAAAAAAGTCATTGTATCATAATCCATTACATGTTCATATTTCATAGTTGTTTCATTTCTGTTCATACATTTTTATAATTTCCATTGCATTCTTGTCTTTCATGTTTTTATGATTGTCAAATCACTGATCAGTTTTCTTGTGCAGGTTTTAGGTAGACAGCCCGGGCATTTTCATAGTATTTTGGCTAATGATATGAGACTAACATTATTCTGCTGCTAGTTTCCTTTTCATAGCATTTGTTTAACTTCAGTCTTGCTTTGTACATTTCAGTTTTGTTTATCTGATTCAGTAGTTAAATTTAAATATATTAAGCCGCTCATAGTGTCTTCAGTTGCCTCCGAAAGCCACAGCTGGACTGATGGTGAGGGACTGCATGATGAAATGTGTAGTTTAGTATTAGTTTCTTTTCTGCAAAATTAGATATATTAAGTTGCTCATAGCGTCTTCAGTTACCTCCGAAAGCCACAGCTGGACTGATGGTGAGGGGTTGCATTATGAAATGTGTAGTTTAGTATTAGTTTCTTTTTCTGCAAACTTAGATATATTAAATCATGTATGACATCTTCAGTTGCCTCCGAAAGCCACAGCTGGACTGATGGCGAGGGATTGAATCATGTGTGTATGTTTTAGTATTAGTTTACTTTCTGCGAATTAAATATCAGTTACACAAGTTGTTTATGATTACTTCCGCAAGTCATAGCTGGTCTAATGATGAAGGGTCAGAAAATGAATTGATGTAATCTGATTTAGATTTATTTCATTGCAATTTTGAATTTCCATAAACGTAGTTTCTTTTGTGTTCAGTTGGCAGCAAGAATAGTTTAGTTTTCATGTTCACTAGTTTCCTGTTTTGATTCATTAGATTAGCATCACCTTTTCATTTCAGCAGTACACTTTTACTTTCTTTTAAGTTTTGTCATTGAAATTTCAATTTGCTTTTAAAGTTTCAAGATTGGTAAATCATTATAGGGGATATCACTTCCTTGAACAAATATAACCAAGCTTGTTTTTCACTTTAGAATTTCTATTTCACCTTAGAAAGACCAAAAACGACAAAAAGTTAAGAAAGAGGTTATCTTGCACATATAGTGCGCCGCACTTCATCAGCTTACGATTCCCGGATTGACAATTAAATGCAGCAATTTAGGACACACTAAATTGACCAAACAGTCTGTAGAAATGGGTGCCCAAAAGCCATGAAGCAATCATGAATCATGTCAAGGTGAGAAATGATGCTATAACAGCAGGAGCTCGATGAAAGAATCCAGAAGATGGAGTCGCTAGTGGGAAAATATGATAGCGCATCGATGATCGATACCAACCTGACATATTCTTTTCAATTCCCAACAATGAAAAAACAAGTCTACATGGAAAATTATGCCACAGAAGCAGGACAAGAAGCAGCAAGAGTACTCCTAGAGTTCAGAGGTGTCCAACAATCCACCATATTGTGTTGGAAATATGATGAGAGTGTTGTCCTTGATGGCAACCTACTTGATAAAGTTGATGGCAACCTACTTGATGAAGTTGTCCTTGATGGAAACTGACTTGTCCTATTTGTTAATGATGTAAATCTGATGTATCTACAGAGCAGTTCAGATGTAGTGGAGAAAGGAATTCCTGTAAGGGCCAGAGCAATGATGAAAATGGTATGTCACAAAGCATATGCGGTTTTGTAAAGGCAAAGTAGTGTATGTACACGGAAAAGTACGTGCAAAGTAGCGTATGCCTATTTGCACTCTAAATTTATAAAACCAGGGGAATTTACCATGGTATTGGCACACAGTATTGAGCACTGGACTATCTATTTGATCCCGTCCAGGAATACCATCAGCAGTTGAGTGGTTTTGACTCATGGTATTGACAAAGGATAAATCTATATAAGGAGAAGAAGATCATAGTGCAAGTGTGTGCATAGGTCTGGGTTTTAATGAATACTTCACTCTAAAGTATATCTGCATGGAATGGGTTACAGTTCATTAATGAATCTGAATTAATATTGCACCTATGAAGAAAATGATGAAGAGGGATCTCTAGATCTGAAATGACTATGTCTGTTGATGGAATGTTTAGATCTGTGATCTAGCGAATCTTTGTTGAAGAAAAGGGTAAGATCTGAGCTATTTATCTGTTCTGAAGAGTTGCACAACCCTACAATGTTTGAAGATCTATACACAGGTTCGTGGCAGAGAAAGCGCGTATATACGCGGGTTGATCTTAGAAAAAGCGCGTATCGAATATGAGGATAGTCCTGAAATGTGTGCAGATGTATACGCAAGTTTGTATCTGTTAAAGCACGTATATACGCAGGTTCAATGAAGTAAAAGCGCATATGGAATTTAGGGTTTGCTGAAGTATGTGGAATGAAATGTCTGATCTGTTTTGCTGTTTTACTACTATCTGTCAATGATGTATTCATACAGATATGGGTTGTTTGAATGTTGAATATGCTGCTGATTATGTTGATTAAAGATCAAGTTGTTGGTTGATTGGTTGATGATTCAATGAATGAATTGATGGAGTTATAAGTTTCAGTTTGATGTATGATGAGCTTAAATGTGTGGAGTGGGTCTAGTCTGAAAATCTGATGAAAAGTGGCCTACAAGGTATGTTGTATGGAAGCTGATGGATCCAGTATGAAAATTGATGAAACGTGGTCCATGGTGGTGCTGAGGGTCGAGGCCTTCAGTGAGGGGGTTGTAGCTCCCTTCCAGGAGAGGCTGGTAAATGAGATCAGGGGGTTGGAGCTCCCTTCCAGGAGAGGCTCGTAAACAAGAGAAGGTTGTAGCCTTCTGTAGGTGGGTGCCTACGTGTTGGTATGAGTCTGCGCTAGTACATGGTTGTAAGAAGTTTTATTTATAATAAATATTGAAGACAAAGACGACGACAACGGTGGTTTTCTCCCGAATGGGGTTTCCACCTTAAATCCTGGTGTTCATGTTTGTTGCTTATGTGTGATGATTTCTTTTGTTCTTACTGCACATGTTTACTGCTTACTAAACATCTAATGAAAGAATGATGCAATGATCTAAGTAAAGAATTATCTGCATAATGAGATCTCTGGTAATACGCAATTTTTATTAAGGATATCCGCGTGTATACACAAGTTGGGTTCAGTAAAGTAGCGTATGGGTTTTAGAGAAAGAAAAAAAATAAAAAGTTTTCAGTCAGCCCTAAATACTGATTCACCCCCCCCTCTCAGTATTTTTCCCAAAAAATTGAACCTCTGAAATCTTCCAGTATTCGGCACCACAGGGGTTGCGATGCAGTGCACAAAGTTCTTGCTGAGCAGAATCCACAATGGGTCACTATGGCTAGGAAGAGAAATACCAATTCATGTGGAAGACATTCACAGGTTAACAAGGATATCACAAGAAGGGAGAGACGTCTCCACGACATTCCAAAATGTGTCAAAGAGAGAGAAGAAAGCAGGAGACAACGACTACTATAGGAAGTATGACACCAAGAGAGGAGGAAAGGGGGCCAAGATAGACTTGATCAACAAGCTAGCAGTCAAGTTTTCCTACTATCTGATTGCGAGAAAAACTATGAGACATTACACGAAAGGAGAGTGTATGCTGGATACCATCTCAGTTGTGGAGCACTATATCCAGGGGGCATAACTAAATTGGTGTTCATTTCTACTTAATGAGTTATTCGAGGCTTTTGAGGATAATTAGAAGAGGGCCACTATGTTCATCTACGGTTATCTTGTCATGGCGCTGGCAATGTGGAAATGGACATTCCCAGGAATTAGACATCCTTTGGAAATTGCAATAGGTCAACCGTTAGCAATGAAGTTCACACCCTGGAAAGCATTAGGGAACTCCAGCAATAAGGAGGTGAACGAGGAAGCATTCAAGTTCTGGTACAACCAGATGGTCGACATCGTGATGACACAATAGAGAATCCCAAGGAGCTTGCTGGACAGTTATTCTGCACAAGTATGGTTTGGAGTCAGCCGTAAGAAAACCTACATCAGGCCAGCATGTGTGTCGAAATCGACCTTCAAGATGAAGCCGTAGAAGTTTTAAATTGATGAAAGAACTTTCCACAAAGAAGTATGTTCATGGCCAGGGTTAGAAATGGAGGTTAGAAGCGGAGTCTACTACTATTCATTTGATGACATGCTGCCGGATCCATTTCCAGGAGAAACACCAGAGGAAGCGATGGCCAGAATGTCGCGACTACAACTAACACCAATCATCGAGAAGCTAAACACAAAGGTACAAAGCTTTAACCGGGTAGTTCAAACTCTAACAAGTGATTCCTCATTATTTCCCACATGTACGAAATTTTAGGCCTCCAATTCTACCTCCTCTTCCATCACAGTCCCCATAGTCACAACCATACCACTTAATCTGTTTAATTCACCGGCAATGACAACCATAGTCCTTGTCAAAAAGAGTAAAGCCTCACAGCCACCCATAGCTACACCAAAAGCCAAGAAGGAAAAATTTACAGTGTCTAGCCAGGTAGTTGATCTCACGGGGGAAGATCAAACACAACCAATGGACATGGGGGCCTCAATCCAAGAAGAGCCATTGACAGAACCCCAGGTAACTCAGGAGCTACCTCTACTCAACCCCTATTCCTTTTTAAATATCCGTATATCTCCACCCTGCACTCACCACTCATTTTCCCACACCTAATTCACCTTGAGAGACCATCCAGCCCGAACACCCTCCACATCAGCCACCATATCCGACCTAGTCAGAGCAAAGAGTAAGACAAATGGAGACAACGAGGTGGAAGTTAACTCTAGTACAACATTGGTACCTGAGGTTAACCAAACCCTGGTTGAACATGTCACTTTTTAGGACCTTTTAAGTCGTGGGGGATCTTTTACTGCAGATAAAACACCCCAGCCTAAAGAGCTAAACCCATTTCAGCAAGCAAACCTAATACTTCACTAGATGCAGCCCACTCTAAACATGGGTAACCCTAATCAGCTGCTGCCGCAACCAACACTGCCACCATCACTGCAGGAGCACTCAACCAAGTCCATTGCGAGCGGTTAACCACTCCAAGAGAGACATCCGAATCAAGATACATCCAGAACTGAGAGCATGCAGAGCTAGGGAAAAGTGTAGTTGTACAATTTTATTCAGTGAGCAACACAACAGGCTGAAGGGATTCACACAAAACTCTAGCAAGAATTCGAGCAAAAACAAATATAGATCATCGCGCTTACTGAAGAGCGTGAATATCTGAAGATAGAGAAGGAAAACCTGCAGGGCCAACTGGACATGGTGACACATATTTTTAGGGATCTCTGGCTCACAGTAATGTCTCACAATGATCAAATACCGGATGACATATCAACTAGTGACATAGTTGACCAATCCATCCACGTCCGGTTGGCATGTTCAAATATCAGTCGAGAAAATAGGGAACTGAAATCAGCACTAGCAACTAGGCCCATGCTACCAGACCCAACAGTCATCTACACGAAGAAGATAATAGAGAGACAAAACCAGGTAGCCGGGATGCAAGAAACTCTAAGCACCGTGGTAAAGGAAGCCTATGACCTTCTGAAAAATCTGCATGAGTGTTCAACCACGCTCACTTTGAAATCACAACCAATTTCGGCACAACTGCAGCAAGTGTCGAGGGAGATTCAGGAAGCCACAGACCCCGATGGAATTGAACAATTATACAACCAAGCAAAAGAGCTGGAGGTCAAGATACAACAAATTGAGGAACATCCAGCAACAGCCAAATAAGCCCTCTGGGAGCTAACACAGCCTGTCAAGATTACTGCCCAAACAATGCAACAAATAGATGCTAAGGCCAAACTTAAGATTAAAGACGTCTTTGGTAAGCTGTCGACCGTATCAAGGGAGAAAGAGGTAGAATAGGTCACTGCGGAGACAAACCAGCTCATGTAGGGATGGAAACAAGCCATTTTTAGCTTCAGAGAACTCAAGGCATCTGCACTGGAAAAGGTCCCCGAGTTGGGGCCCTTGTTTGGATAGGGAGAAGAAAAGGAGAAGACAGTACTGGCCACGGAGGCAAGAAGACCGATGGAGACTGAGGCAACAGAAAACAATTGAATCAGAACGAGTCAATAGGATGTGGTCAAGGCCTGTTGGGGCCCTTGTTTTGAAATAAAATTATTTTTGAGTTACGGATAACAGGTGGTATAACGAAACCACAATAGACAGAGAGTTGTCACAGTTGCAAAGAATCGAAGAGCAGGTGGCGTGGATGTTGTGGGGACAAGAACAGATGGCAGAAGGAAGCGACAAAGAACAAGCAGTGGAATGCCCAGTGATTAGGGAGATGTAGCAAACGACAGAATGGAAAGGAAGGGAGAAATGTCATTTGCATTGGAAAAGGAACAAATAGATAGCCGTCCAGCAGAGACAAAAGATTGGCATAATGGGGATTAGAGGACAGGAGCCATAAGAGAGCTCTGTTCATTCTATTCATTATGTTCTCTCTCTCTCTATTAATTTTGTTCTATCATATGTGACACGATTGTAATCAGTTCTGCCAGGATTGCTCTGAGGATCACTGTAACTATCTCTTGTTGTTAATGAAAAAAATTATGTTCTGGATTTGATGTTTTGAGTTCAGTGTTGTGTCTTTGATTTAGTTGAAAGTGCGGGTTACTTTAAATTTTGTTTTTCGTCCTGAATACGTTGATGAGTATTGTCATTTATAGAGTATTTAAACTTATTTGGAACACCTAGTCCTGTGGGTTTTAGGATATATGTTGTGTTTGATCAATACCTGATCTGATCCTAACTTTATTAAGGTCGTGGAATGCCTCGGGTGAGACTCTCTACTCTTCGGAGTAGGGTGAAAATGCCGGCGTTGTGCTAGACTACTGCGGAAAACCTTGTTGGCCTCCATCCTGAACCTGGGTCTTGCCCAAGAGACCTTTTTCCTTGCCAACAGTTGGTATTCCGAAGAGAGCCACTACCTCATCAAATTCGCCCCCTCAAGAAGGCAATAAAGGTGAATGTTCAAGGTATAAATATTCTTTTAATCAAGTTGCTTTTGATTATGATAAACATGGAAAATTATCACATAAGATTTGGAGAAAGTTTGCATGTTCCTTTTGTGGTTTGAATAACCATAATTTTTCAAGATGTTGGAAGAAGATAACCATGCACAAGAAAATTTCAAAGAAAAGGATGCAGAAATCCAAAGGTCCATTGGATAAATAAAATGATGTTGAAAAGAATATGCAATTGTTTTGCACTCATTGTCATAAACAAGGTCATCTTACAGAAAAGTGTTCAACTTTGTATCCAGCAAGTCATCCACGACATTTGAAGAAGGTAGATAAAGAGAATGGCAAGAATGGAAAAGAAGATTCCATAATTGATGTGGGTCAATATGATTCACATGATGATGATTTGCAGCTGAAAGAAACACTATTTAAGTGGTTTGGTAAGAGATCACTATATTTCTTAACCAATTAAGGCTTTGCATGTCTTTTGATGTTGATGCATTTCTTTTCCAATGGAATGCATGTTAAATGATTACGCCAAGAAGGTGTTTGAAAGTGGAGTATGTTGACTCATTATTATTGCAAAAAAATTTGTTCATTTAAGCTTTAAGTACATGTACATATGCATGGAGTTCTTGTACTTATGATTGTCCTTGTGAGAGAGTTGAAGAATTGTATACATGCATGAGAGTTTGTGTGTATGAACAGTGGAATTTTGATGGTTTCATTGTGCTGGAACATGCATGATTCACTACAAGGAAAAGACCCTCTAGCAGAGGTTATAAAGGAGGTTTTTAGTGTTATAATATTGGTGTTGGCTCAAGGGGTCCTGACCCAGGTTCAGAGGTTCAAGGTTTGCCAACAAACCCCTATAGTACTGGCCCTTTCAGTAGTGACCTACTTGCGCAGGCCAAAGTCTCACCCGAAGTAGTATGGGTGGGTGCTGGAACCAGGTTTCCGCACCATAGGAGAGGGTAGGTAAGTCAAGCTGAGCTGCGTTAAGTATTATAGCAACCTGATCTTATATTACAGAGCCTAGATCTACAGATTCCTTTCGCATCCACGTGCTTAATCACAATGATACTCACAGTAATGAACTTATATAAAGATAACACAACTATTCCAGATCTTCTTGCAGAAAATGTAATAGAACAATCCCAGATCACAACATAAACAAGTAACACAAGTATATTTGTAGCTTAAATCAATACCACATCAACATAGATTAATCAACCAAGCATCATAGAGTAATTCAAATAGATTTAGATATCCAAAAATACTTCCACATTCATTAATCCTTTAGATCCAATTACAATACCCAAATCCCAACCTGCGCACACAGTAGCAAGGTCTGCACACAGTAGGACAGGGAATCTCCGCACACACAGCAGCAGGAGTCCTTCCCCAACAACCCTAACTAGATCTATCAATTCACACTTAGAAGCAATCTCTTCTCATTCTTAGCCTGTCCTACAACTCAAAAAGGTTCAACTACTTATACTATTTTAGCTTATGCATCAAATGGTCCGCAAACCATGGTTTGCAGACTCTTGGTCTACCCTTGAGCCATTTACAATGCTTTAGGAGCTTTGACCCACCCCAAAACCCCTGCATTAGACTAAATATAATAAAAAATATACAAAATGGACTAGTTTCGCAGCTTTGTAGGAGACCCTGATCCAACAATCCCCTAACACAATCTCGTGACTCGTCCTGATTCACTATGGTGGTGGGGTCTCCACTTGTGCTCATAGTGTGTTGATGATGGTGATCAGTGGGGGTGGTACTTCCTAACTCTGAGTAGCAGTGCTCTGCATAATGTCCACGAGCTTCTGGGATGTCTGTCCTTCGGTCGCCATGGTGACACTTTCTAGTGTATGATTCAGTCACTTGAATGTAGGATCGGTATCTCGTGATAGCTGAAGGGCTGCATCGACCCAAGGCTTCCATCATTCCACGATGGCATGCTTATTGCGCCGGAGTTCCTCAATCCCATCCTGGAGCGCGTTGCTAGTCTTCAAGCGTGCCAGACACTAGGCAGGGACTAAGGAGGGAAATGCAGCTTTGACCTGATCGAAAGCTTCTTCCTTCTGCCGCAAGTCCTGATTGATCCTCTAGAGGACCAGATTGTGCTAGATCTTGGTCCAAAGTTTCATGGCATCTTCGAGTAGCCGGGCACCCTAAGAAATCTGAACTATAATGGTGTTAGTAGCCTCAGTCACTAGTGCAGTGCGCTGGGCTTGTACCTCTGGAGGTGTTTCAGGCTGCAGCTTGGCTTGTAAGTCGGTGATTTTCTGCTCCAACCGTGTCTTCACGACCTGCATCTCTGTCCTGAACGCCTTCAATGCTACAACTAACCCTTCAATTTTAGCCCAGGGGGTGGCTGCGGCCAGGAT
Organism: Pinus albicaulis; assembly: GCA_034641835.2. Classification (NCBI taxonomy): domain Eukaryota; kingdom Viridiplantae; phylum Streptophyta; class Pinopsida; order Pinales; family Pinaceae; genus Pinus; species Pinus albicaulis. Next base: position 485,466,224 of record CM076575.1, read on the forward strand.
ATCCTCTGTAACCTCTGTGCAGAGCCAATGGATTAATGTTTTGAGCTCCACTTGCTGTGTGACAGCGCGGAGTATGTCTACATTCTATGGTATGATGGTCTGCTCGGCTACCCCTAGTTGTTGGTGCACCTGCTGGTCTCGATGGATAATATCCTAGAATACAGTGTTGTGGAGGCCCTGTAATGCATCATGGGGTAGCGTGGATAGATTCAGCTGCACCCCTGTGTCCGTATGGAGTTGGAATGGTGGACTGATCACAAGGGCAGTGCTAGGTATAGCGCAGAGATGACTTTTCTTCGTGGTGAGAACTGTACGGCTGGGTACCAAGGGAGGTCGTACCTGAGTCACACTGGCCTGTAGTGTGTCTGTCTTTAATTGTAGGGTGCGGAGCTCAGCCTGGAGGGTGTCAATGGCAGCCTTCTGGTGTTCCTCCAGGGCTACCCACTTGTCTTCTGTGGCCATTATGACAGCGTCCGCTATTTGTTCGAGGTCCCCATGTAATATTCCTACTTAGCCTAAGCTAAGAGGAATATTCATTTTTGTTTTATTTTCTGTTGCATGAATAAATGAACAAAGGAGGACATGTAAAACTCATAAGAAGACTGAATAAATCAATGCGCATGTGAACACAGTTAAATCAGGGCCATGTAAATAATCACTTGCAGGTGTGAAATGGGTTTGAGCTGTGAGCTTGGGTCAACCTTGACCAAATCTACAACGTTGTCTGTTGGAAATATTGTCATTGATGGAAAAGGCGGCAACACTCAGGCAAAAGAGGCAGCGCTGAAGTAAAGGAAGGCAAAATAGGCACAGCGAAAGCAATAGAGGCAGCAAGACGAAAGTCAAAATGTAACAGTCATAGAAGCATAATGAAGAACCGTTATCGGAAGATAGAGACAGAGGCAGAGTGATAGAAGCAGAGACAGAGGCAGAGAGCAGTTACAAAATTCCGGGAATCGCACACTCCAGCGAGCGTTATACATATAATATAACACGAATCTTATTCCGGGAATCGCAGACTCTAGCCAGGCGTTACACATATAATACAGAACCATATTCCGGGAATCGCATTCTCCAATCAGCGGAGCACATATAACATATACAAACTTATTCCGGGAATCGCTTAACTCCAGCGGCAATACAATGCATATAATACAGAACCATATTCCGGGAATCGCACACTCCAACCGGCATTATACATATAATATAACACAAACTTATTCCGGGAATCGCTTCACTCCAGCGGAAAAAATATATATAAACATATATGTGCAGTGCATCACATAAACAAAGGTCCAAGGCATTTATATTAGGGAGCGCATAAAACAAAGTTTGATAAGGTGGGACCCCTCCCCAATCGCAATCGGAGATCGCGAGGGCAGCGGAACATGCAACCAACTGAGAGTTGCGATTTCGATTGAAGCCCGGACCCGATGGGTGGATAAACGGGGGATAATACATATTTGAGTTACGGTCAAATCGCACCGGCATTAGTCAATCGCATCGGAGAACATATGAGTTGCGATTGCGATTGGAAGTCCGGACCCGATGGAGGTATGAATTGTAATTCAAACTTGTTTGAAGTCCTTTCCCAATCGCATCGGCAAAATACAATGAACAGTGCCCAATCGCAACACATATTAAAAGACTTGCGATTGCGATTGAAGTGGCGGACCCGATGGCATTATACAAAGGATTTAATAGGTTCAATCGCATCCGGGGTCTTAAGCGCAATCAAAACTTTCCGATTGATCGCACGACTTGTGTAATATGTTGCGATTGAAGTGGCGAACCCGATCCTGTTATATGCGGGAGTTAATATGTGCAAATCGCATCCGTGTTCTGATCGCAATCGGAACTTTTATACTGTGTGCCCCGATTGCATTTGTTCAAAGTTCAGACCCGATTGCGCTATGAGCCATGTTTTATGTGGTCATCGCGTCCATTTGATCAATCGCAATCGCAAGTTTTGTTTGACACCACCGATCCGCCGACGGAGATGTGGGGCCGGACCCCTTCATATATTAGAGGCTGTGATTTGATTTATTGGATTGTAATATAAGACCAAAGGCTTAAGGTGGAGGGCGATTGTTTACATAAAATAATTGCTGTGAGATATATAAAACATGGTTGCGGTTGTATTAAAACATTCCGCGTGGTCTGTAGACCCATGGGCCTCAGCTTAACGGGAGGGCGATTATTAATGTAATACAATTGTAATATATGTATGTTCCGGCCTGCGGAACTCGCCACATCAACAAGACACTTGCTTCGTGTAAAGGATTGAATTACAGTCAGCAGATTCATTTATATATAAAGCGCTCGTATAAAAATAAAATAAAAATGCAGCTCATAAATTCAGGAGTTACGCAGCAGCCATAAATAGAAAGGCATACAGAGAAGAGAAAGGGACAAAGAGACAGTTAGAGAAAAGACAAATGCGCAGCAAGCCAAGAGACAAAATGAGTGAGCTGGAGTTCACATTGTAATTCGAATGTAAATGTTTTAATTGTTTTTATTGTTTGTGATGCATTGGCAAGTCTTCGGAAGAGAGCAAATATCCCACTGTAATATTAAAATAAGCACCTACAGTTACATTTTTCTGAGTAAGCTGAAAAGAGATGAGAAGGCAGAAGGCAAAGAGACATGACTGTCCATTTCGAACTCCCAGTAGAATACAAATAGTCATGAAGCTATCTTGTATAAAAGGGGGTAATATCCAAGAGGAGAGATTGATGAAAACAGAATGAGAAGAGGAGAGAGTGTGCAACAGAATTGAAGATAGTTGAAGAAAATAAGAAAGCTGCAAGAGGTCAGAGAGTGTGAATATAGAGAATAATGAGTATGAAGAATTGAGGAGAAAAGAAGAGAAGAAGGAAGGGCTGAGCAGATATGATGCAGGTCTGATATAGGAGTTGATGAACAGCAGAAGATAAAGTACAGAACAGAGCTGATATCCAAGGTAAATCAGCAAGTGTTTTTCTTTTGAAAGAATAAGGAAGTTGGAGCTTCCCTATCAAGTTGTAGCTTGATAGATTTCAGTTGTAGCTGACTGAGGTAGGAGCCTCCTGTAGGTTGGTGCCTGGAGAAAATAGATGGGAGTTGGTGCTTCCACATCAAGTTGTAGCTTGATAAAATGTCAGTTGTAGCTGACTGAGGTTGGAGCCTCCTGTAGGTTGGTGCTTGTAGAAAATTGATGGGAGTTGGAGCTTCCTTGCAAGTTGTAGCTTGCAGAATTGAGGATAGAGCCTCCTGTAGGTTGGTGCCTGCAGAAAACAATGGTGAGAGGGAGTTGGAGCTTGCCTTTGCATCACAACAATAATAAGATGTGGTTTTCTCCCTTTATGGGTTTCCACTTATATCTGGTGTCTTTGTGCATGATGTTTATGTGTTGATGTGATTTATCTCATCTGCTTAATACTTGCTGCTCTCATATTCAATCTGCTATTACATTAACAAATCTGTTTGATAGTAATACTTGTTGCTCACATTTGACCATGAAATGAAGGTGTAAATAATATTTAAAAGAAAAGTTTTAAAAGTCCATGTATGTGTTAAAATGATTCACCCCCCCCCTCTCAGTTTAACTAAGGGTTCAACAATTGGTATCAGAGCGGGTTCCTTTGTACAAGTCTAACAACTGAAAGGAGATCCTAGGTTCCCAAGATGGCTAGTAAATAAGGATTCTCAACCAATAAAGCCCCTTTCTTCACTGGTGAAAATTATGCTTTCTGGAAAATCAGAATGAAGACATACATAATGTCTCTAGGAATAGAATTCTGGGCTGCTGTGCAATTAGGATATGACCCGAAGGCAACTGACTCAGAAAAGGACGCAAAACAAGATTTTGTGGCTAATGCAAAAGCCATGAATGCCATCCTGAATGGATTATGGGAAGCAGAGTTTATTAAAGTAATGCACAAAGACACTGCCAAGAAAGTATGGGATACTCTTGAAGACATACATGAGGGAGACCAGAAAGTAAAAACTGCCAAACTTCAAGTATATAGAGCACAGTTTGAAAACTTAAAATGAATGATGATGAAGATGTTGGCAGCTTCTTCTTAAAAGTTGCAGAAATTGTTAACAATATGAAAGCTCTTGGAGAAACCATACCAGAAAGTATAGTTGTGCAAAAGATTCTAAGATCACTCCCATCCAGATTTAATCCCAAGGTATCTACAATAGAAGAGACAGCGGATTGGGAGACTTTGACCATGAACCGAATACTTGGAATTCTAACAGCCTATGAAATGAGGCTCCCATAGAAGAAACCAAGTTCGAGGGAAGCAGCTTTTAAAACAGAAAAGAAGAAAGAAGAAGAGGAAGAAATATGCTCTTGCTCAGATGAAGAAGAAGAAAAATTTGTTAAGAAACTGGATAGAGGTTCAGGTAAATACAAAGGTAAAATTCCTTTCAAGTGCTTTAACTGTGGAAGAGTTGGACACTATGCTGCTAAGTGTCCTCACAAGAAAGCAAGGAATCAGGCTCAAGAGTCAGAAAAGAATAAATCAAAGAACTGGCAGAAGGGAAAGAAGTTCAACAGAAAATCTTTCTATGCTAAACAAGACAGCAGTACATCTGAAGATTTAGATGAACCCTCAAGTGAAGAAGGAACCTCAGATTTTTTATTGATGGCCATAGAATATTTTGAGGGACTCCTACTTGAAGATGAAGAAGAAGAAGGGGAAGTCGACCTCGAGGGGGAGCTAAGAAGTGCTCTGGAGGAGATTGACAGACTCAAACTAAAATTCAGAAAACAAAAAGAGATTCTCCTCAAATGTGTGAAAGAAGAACAAAATTCAGAAGTCCTCATGCTGCTGAAGGTAAGGCTTGAAGAAGCCAAGAAGATAGAAGATATGTTACTTCAGCAAATCAAGGATAAAACCCAAGAACAAGAGAAGTTGGAGGAAGTAGTGGTATGTCTTAGGAAGAAACTAGAAAATGCTCAAAGGACAGTGGTTATAAACTCTTCTCAAACAACAAGCTCTAGCAAGTTGAATGATATCCTAGTTGCTCAAAGATCCCCAATGATAAAAACAGGAATAGGCTATGAAGGAGAATCAAGTAAAGGCAAAGAAAAAGAAAACAAAAATATAATTTTTGTAAAAGCAAAGAAGACTGATGAAGAAGCCCAGACAATTCATACAAAAGAAGAAACATATAATAAGGATGACAGAGGTCAGAAGAAATCTCTAGTAACAAGGAATATAATGAATACTAAGATGGCAGAAAAAGAATCATATGCCCCCGAGTATATCAAATTTGGAAGTCATCAGAGGAGATTCTTCCCTCCTATGAAGAATGCCACCTGCTATGTCTGCCACAATCCAGGACACACTGCTGCATATTGTTATGCAAAGAAGAGTAATTCAGACCTGCAAAAGATGCAAACAGTGAAGAGGCTATCTCAAACAAACAAATGGAGAAAACAATCTTACATCAGGTATGCAAATAATTTCTATGGTTATTGTTTTTATTGTAAGGAATTTGGCCATAAAATTATTGAATGTAGAAAGTATGGAAAAAGAATGATGTTCTACACCTCAAGGAGGTTCATGAATCAAAGAATTTTTGGTCATACTCAAAATTCTGCAAGAACTATGATCAAATGCTTTATATGCGATCAAGCTGGACATATGCCTTCCAAATGTCCTCTGAAAGGATGCAATTCATCACCTCACAAAAGATATCAAACAGAAGGATGCCTCCAGTGGAAAAAGAAGGAGAATAAGTGTGACCTGGCTCTAACTGCTCAAGATCTGAAAAGCCAGTGGTACTTGGATAGTGGCTGCTCCAAACACATGACTGGAGACAGAAGAAAGTTTATAACTCTTGATGAAAAGAAATCTGGCAATGTTATTTTTGGTAATGATAAATCAGGAAAGATCAAAGGAAAAGGCTCAGTCAGCATAGACAATGGAAGAAGAAAAGCCCAAGAGGTACTATTTGTGGATGGACTGAAAGCAAATTTACTGAGTGTCAGTCAGATGTGTGACAAAGGCTGTGAAGTTCTTTTTAGAGCACAAGATTGTGTAGTCATGTCAAGCACAACAGGAAAGACTCTGCTCAAAGGTGTTCGAACAGAGAACAATGTATACATAGTGAAAGAGGAAGATGAAGCCTGCCATCTTAGCAAACTTGAGGAGTCATGGTTGTGGCATAGGAGATTGGGACATCTCAGCTTTGACCATATCATCAAATTGAGCAAGAAGAAAGCTGTCAAAGACATGCCAGAAATAAAAAGGCCTTCTAGTACTATATGCAAATCTTGTCAATTAGGGAAACAGACTCGCACATCCTTTAAATCTAAAGAGGAGTTGTCAACAAGAAGACCACTCCAGCTTGTGCACATGGACCTATGTGGACCTGCTAGAACTAGAACACCAAGTGGAGAATCCTATTTCATGCTAATAATAGATGACTTCTCCAGAATGACATGGGTTGCCTTTCTCAAAAATAAATCAGAAGCATTGGAAAAATTTAAGATATTCAGAGCATTAGCAGAAAATCAAACTGGATGCAAGATGAAATGTATCAGATCAGACAAAGGAGGAGAATTCACAGATTATGAATTTGCAGACCTATGTAATGAACATGGAATAAAGCAACAATTTACTATTGCAGGGACACCTCAGCAGAATGGAGTAGCAGAGAGACAAAACAGGTCTGTACAACAAATAGCCAGAGCTATGATGCAAGAGAATAATATTGCTCAAACCTTCTGGGCATAAGTAGTACACACAGCATTACATATCCTTAATAAAGCTCACTTAAGGCCAAGCAGTGACAAGACTCCATATGAACTATGGCATGGAAAGCCAGCTTCAATAAACATTTCAGAGTCTTTGGTAGCAAGTGTTACATAAAGAATAATTATGAAAACCTTGGGGAAATTTGATGCAAGAGAAGATGAAGGGATTTTTCTAGGATATTCTTCCAAAAGCAAAGGGTACAGGTGCTACAACAAGATCCTTCGGAAGATAGTTGAAATTATTGATGTGAGATTTGATGAAGAACTTCCAAACAATACTAGAGATACAGACAGCTGCAGTACATCAGACAACAATGAAGAAGAAGACCAGAATGATGATGAAACCAGCAAGACAACAGAAGATGCAGAGCTGAGCTCAAAAACCCCCTCAAGATACACTCAGAAGAATCATTCTGAAGATCAGATCATAGGAGACAAGGAAGCAGGAGTCCAGACAAGAAGGCAGCTAACAGAACAAACAGAAGAAGTATACATAGCTATGTTATCACAAATAGAGCCAAAGAAATTTGAAGAAGCCAGCAAGGACAAGTATTGGGTAAAAGCAATGAATGAAGAATTGGACCAAATTGAGAAGAACAATACCTGGGAACTAGTTCCTAGACCTATTGAGAAAAATATCATTGGTTCAAAATGTGTATTCAAAAACAAAATGAATGAGCAAGGACAAGTAATCAGGAATAAAGCCAGGCTGGTCTGCAAAGGATACTCACAAATTGAAGGACTTGACTATGATGAAACATTTGCTCCAGTAGCCAGAATGGAGGCTATCAGAATGTTCCTGGCATTTGCATGCTACCAAGACTTCAAGGTATATCAAATGGATGTAAAGTCTGCTTTTCTTAATGGTGATCTAGAAGAAGAAGTGTACATGGAACAACCAGAAGGTTTCTCATTGACAGATAAAAAGGACTTTGTATGTAAACTGAAAAAGGACCTATATGGACTGAAACAGGCTCCTCGTGCTTGGTACTCAAGACTGGATAAATATTTGCAAAAACAGGGTTTTAAAAGAGGTGGAGTAGACAACAATCTATACATAAAAGTGCATGAAAATGAACTCCTAATTGTTGTAGTATATGTTGATGACATTATGTTTGGAAGCAACAGAGATGAGCTAGCAAAAGGATTTGTTGATGAGATGAAAAAAGAGTTTGAAATGTCTATGATTGGAGAACTCAGTTTCTACTTAGGACTGCAAATTCAGCAAAAGAACACAGGCACATTCATTTCTCAAGAAAAATACTTAAAAGAAATGCTGAAAAAATTCAAAATGGAGGACTGCAAACCAATTACAACCCCCATGATCACGGGATGCAAGCTGTGTGCTGATGATAGGTCTACAGATGTAGATCAAAAACTCTACAGATCCATGATAGGAAGCCTGCTGTACTTGACAGCTTCAAGACCAGACATCGTGCTAGCAGTAGGACTAGTGGCAAGATATCAAGCAGCACCTAAACAAAACCATCTTCTGGCAGTAAAAAGAATACTCAGATATCTACAAGGAACCACACAATATGGGCTTTGGTATCCTAAAGGCAAAAGCTTCACCTTGACAGCATACACAGATGCAGATTGGGCCAGCTGTGTGGATGATAGGAAGAGTACAAGTGGAGGTGCATTCTATCTAGGAGAAAGTCTGGTGGCATGGCTAAGCAAGAAACAAACATCCATCTCTTTGTCTACAGCTGAAGCAGAATATATAGCAGTAGCAGCATGTTGCACACAAGTCATGTGGATGAAGCAGACACTTCAAGACATGAAGGTAAGCATTAATGAACCTATCTCAATCAAATGTGATAATACAAGTGCTATAAGTATATCTAAAAATCCCGTGCTTCATTCAAAAACTAAACATATACCAATCAAGTATCATTTTCTCCGAGAACAAGTGGCTCAGAAGATAGTTAAACTGGACTATGTATCAACGAAAGAACAGATAGCAGATATATATACCAAACCACTTGCCAGAGAACCATTCGAATACTTGAGAGACAAACTAGGGGTAGTATCTGTAGATACTATTCTCTAATATGAAGAGAAAGTACAGTCTCAGGGGGAGAACAAAACGAAGATATCATTCCAGGGGGAGAACAACCAACAAGATAAGCATAAAACAAGTCCACAGGATCAACATTATCAATATTATCAGCATTCAGAAGCAACAAGAACCTTTCAATCGTAAAATGCATCATCTCTGTCTGCAATCTAGCACATATTACAGGCACTACAAATGAAACACAGCATAGTCCAATTTCGGCAGAAGAGGACCTAAACGTAACTCAGAGAAAGGAAATACAACGACAGAACCCATATGGAGAGATGAGGAGTCATCCTTTGCCATTGATGTCAAAGGGGGAGGAAGAACAAATAGCAGGAGGAAGAGAAAGCAACAAGAGAAAGAGAAAGCAAACAGAGAAAGTGGATTTCCATCAATGCCAAAGGGGGAGACTGTTGGAAATATTGTCATTGATGGAAAAGGCGGCAACACTCAGGCAAAAGAGGCACCGCTAAAGCAAAGGAAGGCAAAAGAGGCACAACGAAAGCAATAGAGGCAGCAAGAAGAAAGTCAAAATGTAACAGTCATAGAAGCACAGTGAAGAACCGTTATCGGAAGATAGAGACAGAGGCAAAGTGACAGAAGCAGAGACAGAGGTAGAGAGCAGTTACAAAATTCTGGGAATCGCACACTCCAGCGAGCGTTATACATATAATATAACACGAATCTTATTTCGGGAATCGCAGACTCCAGCCGGGCGTTACACATATAATACAGAACCATATTCCGGGAATCGCACTCTCCAACCGGCGGAGCACATATAACAAATACAAACTTATTCCGGGAATCGCTTAACTCCAGCGGCAATACAATGCATATAATACAGAACCATATTCCGGGAATCGCACACTCCAACCAGCGTTATACATATAATATAACACAAACTTATTCCGGGAATCGCTTCACTCCAGCGGCAAAAATATATATAAACATATATGTGCAGTGCATCACATAAACAAAGGTCCAAGGAATTTATATTATGGAGCGCATAAAACAAAGTTTGATAAGGTGGGACCCCTCCCCAATCGCAATCGGAGATCGCAAGGGCAGCGGAACATGCAACCAACTGAGAGTTGTGATTGCGATTGAAGCCCGGACCCGATGGGTGTATAAACAGGGGATAATACATATTTGAGTTACGGTCAAATCGCATCGGCATTGGTCAATCGCATCGGACAACATATGAGTTGCGATTGCGATTGGAAGTCCAGACCCGATTGAGGTATGAATTGTAATTCAAACTTGTTTGAAGTCCTTTCCCAATCACATCGGCAAAATACAATGAACAGTGCCCAATCGCAACACATATTAAAAGACTTGCGATTGCGATTGAAGTGGCGGACCCGATGGCATTATACAATGGATTTAATAGGTTCAATCGCATCCGGGGTCTTAATCGCAATCGGAACTTTCCGATTGATCACACGACTTGTGTAATATGTTGCGATTGAAGTGGCGAACCCGATCCTGTTATATGCGGGAGTTAATATGTGCAAATCGCATCCGTGTTCTGATCGCAATCGAAAATTTTATACTGTGTGCCCCGATTGCATTTGTTCAAAGTTCGGACCCGATTGCGCTATGAGCCATGTTTTATGAGGTCATCGTGTCCATTTGATCAATCGCAATCGCAAGTTTTGTTTGACACCACCGATCCACCGACGGAGATGTGGGGCCGGACCCCTTCATATATTAGAGGCTGTGATTTGATTTATTGGATTGTAATATAAGACCAAAGGCTTAAGGTGGAGGGCGATTGTTTATATAAAATAATTGCTGTGAGATATATAAAACATGGTTGCGGTTGTATTAAAACATGTCGCGTGGTCTGTAGACCCACGGGCCTCAGCTTAACGAGAGGGCGATTATTAATGTAATACAATTGTAATATATGTATGTTCCGGCCTGCGGAACTCGCCACATCAACAAGACACTTGCTGCGTGTAAAGGATTGAATTACAGTCAGCAGATTCATTTATATATAAAGCGCTGGTATAAAAATAAAATAAAAATGAAGTTCATAAATTCAGGAGTTACACAGCAGCCATAAACAGAAAGGCATACAGAGAAGAGAAAGGGACAAAGAGACAGTTAGAGAAAAGACAAATGCGCAACAAGCCAAGAGACAAAATGAGTGAGCTGGAGTTCACATTGTAATTCGAATGTAAATGTTTTAATTGTTTTTATTGTTTGTGATGCATTGGCAAGTCTCCGGAAGAGAGCAAATATCCCACTGTAATATTAAAATAAGCACGTACAGTTACATTTTTCTGAGTAAGCTGAAAAGAGATGAGAAGGCAGAAGGCAAAGAGACATGACTGTCCATTTCGAATTCCCAGTAGAATACAAATAGTCATGAAGCTATCTTGTATAAAAGGGGGTAATATCCAAGAGGAGAATTTGATGAAAACAGAATGAGAAGAGGAGAGAGTGTGCAGCAGAATTGAAGATAGTTGAAGAAAATAAGAAAGCTGCAAGAGGTCAGAGAGTGTGAATATAGAGAATGCTGAGTATGAAGAATTGAGGATAAAAGAAGAGAAGAAGGAAGGGCTGAGAAGATATGATGCAGGTCTGATATAAGAGTTGATGAAAAACAAAAGAGAAAGTACAGAACAGAGCTGATATCCAAGGTAAATCAGCAAGTGTTTTTCTTTTGAAAGAATAAGGAAGTTGGAGCTTCCCTATCAAGTTGTAGCTTGATAGATGTCAGTTGTAGCTGACTGAGGTAGGAGCCTCCTGTAGGTTGGTGCCTGCAGAAAATTGATGGGAGTTGGAGCTTCCTTGCAAGTTGTAGCTTGCAGAATTGAGGTTGGAGCCTCCTGTAGGTTGGTGCCTACAGAAAATCAGTGGTGAGAGGGAGTTGGAGCTTGTCTTTGCATCACAACAATAATAAGATGTGGTTTTCTCCCTTTATGGGTTTCCACTTATATCTGGTGTCTCTGTGCATGATGTTTATGTGTTGATGTGATTTATCTCATCTGCTTAATACTTGTTGCTCTCATATTCAATCTGCTATTACATTAACAAATCTGTTTGATAGTAATACTTGTTGCTCACATATTAAGTTGACCATGAAATGAAGGTGTAAATAATATTTAAAAGAAAAGTTTTAAAAGTCCATGTATGTGTTAAAATGATTCACCCCACCCCCCCTCTCAGTTTAACTAAGGGTTCAACAATTGGTATCAGAGTGGGTTCCTTTGTACAAGTCTAGCAACTGAAAGGAGATCCTAGGTTCCCAAGATGGCTAGTAAAGAAGGATGATCAACCAATAAAGCCCCTTTCTTCACTGGTGAAAATTATGCTTTCTGGAAAATCAGAATGAAGACATACATAATGTCTCTAGGAATAGAAGTCTGGGCTGATGTGGAATTAGGATATGCCCCGAAGGCAACTGACTCAGAAAAGGATGCAAAACAAGATTTTGTGGCTAATGCAAAAGCCATGAATGCCATCCTGAATGGATTATGTGAAGCAGAGTTTATTAAAGTAATGCACAAAGACACTGCCAAGAAAATATGGGATACTCTTGAAGACATACATGAGGGAGACCAGAAAGTAAAAACTTCCAAACTTCAAGTATATAGAGCCCAGTTTGAAAACTTAAAATGAATGATGATGAAGATGTTGGCAGCTTCTTCTTAAAAGTTGCAGAAATTGTTAACAATATGAAAGCTCTTGGAGAAACCATACCAGAAAGTATAGTTGTGCAAAATATTCTAAGATCACTCCCACCCAGATTTAATCCCAAGGTATCTGCAATAGAAGAGACAGTGGATTGGGAGACTTTGACCATGAACCGGATACTTGGAAATCTAACAGCCTATGAAATGAGGCTCCCACAGAAGAAACCAAGTTCGAGGGAAGCAGCTTTTAAAACAGAAAATAAGAAAGAACAAGAGGAAGAAATATGCTCTTGCTCAGATGAAGAAGAAGCAAAATTTGTTAAGAAACTGGATAGAGGTTCAGGTAAATACAAAGGTAAACTTCCTTTCAAGTGCTTTAACTGTGGAAGAGTTGGACACTATGCTGCTAAGTGTCCTCACAGGAAAGCAAGGAATCAGGCTCAAGAGTCAGAAAAGAATAAATCAAAGAACTGGCAGAAGGGAAAGAAGTTCAACAAAAAATCTTTCTATGCTAAACAAGACAGCAGTACATCTGAAGATTCAGATGAACCCTCAAGTGAAGAAGGAACCTCAGATTTTTTATTGATGGCCATAGAAGATTTTGAGGGACTCCTACTTGAAGATGAAGAAGAAGAAGGGGAAGTCGACCTCGAGGGGGAGCTAAGAAGTGCTCTGGAGGAGATTGACAGACTCAAACTAAAATGCAGAAAACAAAAAAAGATTCTCCTCAAATGTGTGAAAGAAGAAAAAAATTCAGAAGTCCTCATGCAGCTGAAGGTAAAGCTTGAAGAAGCCAAGAAGATAGAAGATATGTTACTTCAGCAAATCAAGGATAAAACCCAAAAACAAGAGAAGTTGGAGGAAGAAGTGGTATGTCTTAGGAAGAAACTAGAAAATTCTCAAAGGACAGTGGTTATAAACTCTTCTCAAACAACAAGCTCTAGCAAGTTGAATGATATCCTGGTTGCTCAAAGATCCCCAATGATAAAAACAGGAATAGGCTATGAAGGAGAATCAAGTAAAGGAAAAGAAAAAGAAAACAAAAATATAATTTTTGTAAAAGCAAAGAAGACTGATGAAGAAGCCCAGACAATTCATACAAAAGAAGAAACATATAATAAGGATGACAGAGGTCAGAAGAAATCTCTAGTAACAAGGAATATAATGAATACTAAGATGGCAGAAAAAGAATCATATGCCCCTGAGTATATCAAATTTGGAAGTCATCAGAGGAGATTCTTCCCTCCTATGAAGAATGCCACCTATTATGTCTACCACAAGCCAGGACACATTGCTGCATATTGTTATGCAAGGAAGAGTAATTCAGACCTGCAAAAGATGCAAACAGTGAAGAGGCTATCTCAAACAAACAAATGGAGAAAACAATCTTACATCAGGTATGCAAATAATTTCTATGGTTATTGTTTTTATTGTAAGGAATTTAGCCATAAAATTATTGAATGTAGAAAGTATGGAAAAAGAATGATGTTCTACACCTCAAGGAGGTTCATGAATCAAAGAATTTTTGGTCATACTCAAAATTCTGCAAGAACTATGATCAAACGCTTTATATGCGATCAAGCTGGACATATGCCTTCCAAATGTCCTCTGAAAGGATGCAATTCATCACCTCAAAAAAGATATCAAACAGAAGGATGCCTCTAGTGGAAAAAGAAGGAGAATAAGTGTGACCTGGCTCTAACTGCTCAAGATCTGAAAAGCCAGTGGTACTTGGACAGTGGCTGCTCCAAACACATGACTGGAGACAGAAGCAAGTTTATAACTCTTGATGAAAAGAAATATGGCAATGTTATTTTTGGTAATGATAAATCAGGAAAGATCAAGGGAAAAGGCTCAGTCAGCATAGACAATGGCAAAGGAAAAGCCCAAGAGGTACTATTTGTGGATGGACTGAAAGCAAATTTACTGAGTGTCAGTCATATGTGTGACAAAGGCTATGAAGTTCTTTTTAGAGCACAAGATTGTGTAGTCAGGTCAAGCACAACAGGAAAGACTCTGCTCAAAGGTGTTAGAACAGAGAACAATGTATACATAATGAAAGAGGAAGATGAAGCTTTCCATCTTAGCAAACTTGAGGAGTCATGGTTGTGGCATAGGAGATTGGGACATCTCAACTTTGACCATATCATCAAATTGAGCAAGAAGAAAGCTGTCAAAGACATGCCAGAAATAAAAAGGCCTTCAAGTACTATATGCAAATCTTGTCAATTGGGGAAACAGACTCGCACATCCTTTAAATCTAAAGAAGAGTTATCAACAAGAAGACCACTGCAGCTTGTGCACATGGACACCATGTGGACACTGAAACAAGAGCACAAAATTGAGATCTATTTCATCATGATAATAGATGACTTCTCCCGAGAATGACATCAGTTTCCCTTTCTCAAAAATAAATCGGAATCATTGGAAAAATTTAAATGGTTTCGAGCATTATGTAAAATCATGCCGGATGCAAGGCCCACGTCTCTTGAGATCGGACGAGGAGGAGAATTACGATTATGACTTTGGACCTATGTAATGAACATGGAATAAGCAACAATTTACTATTGCGGGGACACCTAGAGCGCAATGGAGTATGAAGACAAAACGGTGTACAACAAATAGCGAGCTATGATGCAAGAGAATAATATTTCTCAAACCTTCTGGGCATAAGCTATACACACAACAGTACATATCCTTAATAAAGCTCACTTAAGGCCAAGCAGTGACAAGACTCCCTATGAACTGTGGCATGGAAAGCCAACTTCAATCAAACATTTCAGAATCTTTGGAAGCAAATGTTACAGAAAGAATAATGATGAAAATCTTGGAAAATTTGATGCAAGAGCAGAGGAAGGGATATTTCTAGGATATTCTTCCAAAATTAAAGGGTACAGGTGCTACAACAAGACTCTTCAGAAAATAGTAGAAAGTATTGATGTGAGATTTGATGAAGAACTTCCAAACAATACACGAAATACAGACTGTTGCAGTCCATCAGACAACCATGAAGAAGAAAAGACCGAGTTATGATGAAACCGGCAAAGGCAAACGAAGATGCGGTGACTCCAAAACCTCTCAGATACACTCGGAAGAATCATCTGAAAGACCGGATCATGGAAGACGAAACGAAGTGCGACAAGAGAGCGACTAACGAGACAAACCGAAGAAAGTATACATAGCCATGTTATCACAAATAGAGCCATTTATTCTCAACACATACGTGAGGACAAGTATTGTTGAAAACGTGAATGAAAAGAGTGGACCAAATTGAGAGAACGATACACCAGGGAATAGTTCCTAGACCTAATGAAGAAAAAATATCATTGGTTCAAAATGGGTATTCAAAAACAAAATGAATGAGCAAGGACAAGTAATCAGGAATAAAGCCAGGCTGGTCTGCAAAGGATACTCACAAATAGAAGGACTTGACTATGATGAAACATTTGCCCCTGTAGCCAGAATGGAGGCTATCAGAATGTTCCTGGCATTTGCATGCTACCAAGACTTCAAGGTATATCAAATGGATGTAAAGTCTGCTTTTCTTAGTGGTGATCTAGAAGAAGAAGTGTACATGGAACAACCAGAAGGTTTCTCATTGACAGATAAAAAGGACTTTGTATGTAAACTGAAAAAGGCCCTATATGGACTGAAACAGGCTCCTCATGCTTGGTACTCAAGACTGGATAAATATTTGCAAAAACAGGGTTTTAAAAGAGGTGGAGTAGACAGCAATCTATACATGAAAGTGCATGAAAATGAACTCCTAATTGTTGTAGTATATGTTGATGACATTATGTTTGGGTGCAACAGAGATGAGCTAGCAAAAGGATTTGCAGAAGAGATGAAATCAGAGTTTGAAATGTCCATGATTGGAGAGCTCAGTTTCTATTTAGGACTTCAAATTCAGCAAAGGAGCACAGGTACATTCATTTCTCAAGAAAAATACTTAAAAGAAATGCTGAAAAAATTCAAAATGGAGGACTGCAAACCAGTGACAACCCCCATGATCACGGGATGCAAGCTGTGTGCTGATGATAGGTCTGTAGATGTAGATCAAAAACTCTATAGATCCATGATAGGAAGCCTGCTGTACTTGACAGCTTCAAGACCAGACATCATGCTAGCAGTAGGACTAGTGGCAAGATATCAAGCAGCACCTAAACAAAACCATCTTCTGGCAGTAAAAAGAATACTCAGATATCTACAAGGAACCGCACAATATGGGCTTTGGTATCCTAAAGGCAAAAGCTTCACCTTAACAACATACACAGATGCATATTGGGCCAGCTGTGTGGATGACAGGAAGAGTACAAGTGGAGGTGCATTCTATCTAGGAGAAAGTCTGGTGGCATGGCTAAGCAAGAAACAAACATCCATATCTCTGTCTACAGCTGAAGCAGAATATATAGCAGCAGCAGCGTGTTGTACACAAGTCATGTGGATGAAGCAAACTCTTCAAGACATGAAGGTAAGCATTAATGAACCTATCTCAATCAAATGTGATAATACAAGTGCTATAAGTATATCTAAAAATCCTGTGCTTCATTCAAAAACTAAACATATACCAATCGAGTATCATTTTCTCCGAGAACAAGTGGCTCAGAAGATAGTTAAACTGGACTATGTATCAACGAAAGAACAGATAGCAGATATATTTACCAAACCACTTGCCAGAAAACCATTCGAATACTTGAGAGACAAACTAGGGGTAGTATCTGTAGATACTATTCTCTAATATTAAGAGAAAGTACAGTCTCAGGGGGAGAACAGCCAGCAAGATAAGCATAAAACAAGTCCACAGGATCAGCATTATCAATATTATCAGGATTCAAAAGCAACAAGAACCTTTGAATCGTAAAATGCATCATCTCTGTCTGCAATCTAGCACATATTACAGGCACTACAAATGAAACACAGCATAGTCCAATTTCGGCAGAAGAGGACCTAAACATAACTCAGAGAAAGGAAATACAATGACAGAACCCATACGGAGAGATGAGGAGTCATCCTTTGCCATTGATGTCAAAGGGGGAGGAAGAACAAATAGCAGGAGGAAGAGCAAGCAACAAGAGAAAGAGAAAGCAAACAGAGAAAGTGGATTGCCATCAATGCCAAAGGGGGAGACTGTTGGAAATATTGTCATTGATGGCAAAGGCGGCATCACTCAGGCAAAAGAGGCAGCGCTGAAGCAAAGGAAGGCAAAAGAGGCACAGTGAAAGCAATAGAGGCAGCAAGAAGACAATCAAAATGTAACAGTCATAGAAGCACAGTGAGACAGAGGTAGAGTGACAGAAGCAGAGACAGAGGCAGAGAGCAGTTACAAAATTCCGGGAATCACACACTCCAGCGAGCATTATACATATAATATAACACGAATCTTATTCCGGGAATCGCAGACTCCAGCCGGGCGTTACACATATAATACAGAACCATATTTCGGGAATCGCACTCTCCAACCGGCGGAGCACATATAACAAATACAAACTTATTCCGGGAATCGCTTAACTCCAGCGGCAATACAATGCATATAATACAGAACCATATTCCGGGAATCGCACACTCCAACCGGCGTTATACATATAATATAACACAAACTTATTTCGGGAATCGCTTCACTCCAGCGGCAAAAATATATATAAACATATATGTGCAGTGCATCACATAAACAAAGGTCCAAGGCATTTATATTATGGAGCACATAAAACAAAGTTTGATAAGGTGGGACCCCTCCCCAATCGCAATCGGAGATCGCAAGGGCAGCGGAACATGCAACCAACTGAGAGTTGCGATTGCGATTGAAGCCCGGACCCGATGGGTGGATAAACGGGGGATAATACATATTTGAGTTACGGTCAAATCGCATCGGCATTAGTCAATCGCATCGGAGAACATATGAGTTGCGATTGTGATTGGAAGTCCGGACCCGATGGAGGTATAAATTGTAATTCAAACTTGTTTGAAGTCCTTTCCCAATCGCATCGGAAAAATACAATGAACAGTGCCCAATCGCAACACATATTAAAAGACTTGCGATTGTGATTGAAGTGGCGGACCTGATGGCATTATACAATGGATTTAATAGGTTCAATCGCATCCGGGGTCTTAATCGCAATTAGAACTTTCCGATTGATCGCACGACTTGTGTAATATGTTGCGATTGAAGTGGCGAACCCGATCCTGTTATATGTGGGAGTTAATATGTGCAAATCGCATCCGTGTTCTGATCGCAATCGGAACTTTTATACTGTGTGCCCCGATTGCATTTGTTCAAAGTTTGGACTTGATTGCGCTATGAGCCATGTTTTATGAGGTCATCGCGTCCATTTGATCAATCGCAATCGCAAGTTTTGTTTGACACCACCGATCCGCCGACGGAGATGTGGGGCCGGACCCCTTCATATATTAGAGGCTGTGATTTGATTTATTGGATTGTAATATAAGACCAAAGGCTGAAGGTGGAGGGCGATTGTTTATATAAAATAATTGCTGTGAGATATATAAAACATGGTTGCGGTTGTATTAAAACATGCCGCGTGGTCTGTAGACCCACGGGCCTCAGCTTAACGGGAGGGCGATTATTAATGTAATAAAATTGTAATATATGTATGTTCCGGCCTGCGGAACTCGCCACATCAACAAGACACTTGCTGCGTGTAAAGGATTGAATTACAGTCAGCAGATTCATTTATATATAAAGCGCTGGTATAAAAATAAAATAAAAATGTAGTTCATAAATTCAGGAGTTACGTAGTAGCCATAAACAGAAAGGCATACAGAGAAGAGAAAGGGACAAAGAGACAGTTAGAGAAAAGACAAATGCGCAGCAAGCCAAGAGACAAAATGAGTGAGTTGGAGTTCACATTGTAATTCGAATGTAAATGTTTTAATTGTTTTTATTGTTTGTGATGCATTGGCAAGTCTCTGGAAGAGAGAAAATATCCCACTGTAATATTAAAATAAGCACCTACAGTTACATTTTTCTGAGTAAGCTGAAAAGAGATGAGAAGGCAGAAGGCAAAGAGACATGACTGTCCATTTCGAATTCCCAGTAGAATAAAAATAGTCATGAAGCTATCTTGTATAAAAAGGGGGTAATATCCAAGAGGAGAGATTGATGAAAACAGAATGAGAAGAGGAGAGAGTGTGCAGCAGAATTGAAGATAGTTGAAGAAAATAAGAAAGCTGCAAGAGGTCAGAGAGTGTGAATATAGAGAATGCTGAGTATGAAGAATTGAGGAGAAAAGAAGAGAAGAAGGAAGGGCTGAGAATATATGATGCAGGTCTGATATAAGAGTTGATGAACAGCAGAAGAGAAAGTACAGAACAGAGCTGATATCCAAGGTAAATAAGCAAGTGTTTTTCTTTTGAAAGAATAAGGAAGTTGGAGCTTCCCTATCAAGTTGTAGCTTGATAGATGTCAGTTGTAGCTGACTGAGGTAGGAGCCTCCTGTAGGTTGGTGCCTGCAGAAAATAGATGGGAGTTGGTGCTTCCACATCAAGTTGTAATATGATAAAATGTCAGTTGTAGCTGACTGAGGTTGGAGCCTCCTGTAGGTTGGTGCCTGCAGAAAATTGATGGGAGTTGGAGCTTCCTTGCAAGTTGTAGCTTGCAGAATTGAGGATAGAGCCTCCTGTAGGTTGGTGCCTGCAGAAAACGGTGGTGAGAGGGAGTTGGAGCTTGCCTTTGCATCACAACAATAATAAGATGTGGTTTTCTCCCTTTATGGGTTTCCACTTATATCTGGTGTCTCTGTGCATGATGTTTATGTGTTGATGTGGTTTATCTCATCTGCTTAATACTTGTTGCTCTCATATTCAATCTGCTATTACATTAACAAATATGTTTGATAGTAATACTTGTTGCTCACATATTAAGTTGACCATGAAATGAAGGTGTAAATAAGATTTAAAATAAAATTTTTAAAAGTCCATGTATGTGTTAAACTGATTCACCCCCCCCCCTCTCAGTTTAACTAAGGGTTCAACACTGTCTAGGTTCAATGTATCTCCTAAAGGGACAATGCAGTTTTAGAAGAGGCCCCTCATGTGAAAAGAGCTAACGTAGCAAGGTGGTTTAGGGTTTGCAAAGGCTCTCATCTTATAAAAGGAGAGGGAAGGAAACAAGAGAAGGTTGTTGATTGATCATATTTCTGAGTATTTTGTTTGCCTAGACAAATACTATTCTCTACTATTTAGTGGAGGATTGTGCTTGGAATTCCTATGCAGGGATTTCACCTCTTCCTTTAAGGATTCTTGGAGGAGTATTTGCTGAATTAGTCCAATATTAGGCTTGAGGCCAAGCTCTACTTACAATTGCAGCGCTGATCCATTGAGGGTTTGCTGCTCTTGCAAGCCGTAGCAAGTGGGAGTCTAGATCTGCAGAGATCTAGTTTGTTTTGGGAGCCTCTTCTCATGGAGTGTGTCTTTTAACCTCCTGGAAGAGTGCCTCTCCTATTTATGCTTCATATCTGCAACTTGGCAATGGCCATCCATGCCATTTTGAGCTACATCGCTGTTTCTATGGATAGACTGCGTTATTTTGATATGAGCTTCTCTATGGTGTTTTGATTCCAGTTTTGATTAGAGATCTCTGGTGCTGGGCTTTTCCTTTCACTTTGGTGATCCATGGATTAGCTTGCTGATCCATGTTCTGTTTAGATATGATATTTTGTAATGTAATGTTATATTCAGAAATTATTGTAGTATTTTACAGATCTGCAACTTGTATCTCAGATCTACTCTTATTTATGCATGCTTTGGTCAAAACCCCAAGGGGATTTTGTAAAGAAAACTATCTAGTTTCTCGATCTGATATAGATATGATGTTTTGTCCACAGATCTTTCCTAGATCTGAGTTTTAATATGCAGCTACTACAACTTCTTAAAATAACGCTGTTGAGCCATTTCTATTGATATATATATGTTGCAGCTCTCTTTTCTGAAGATATCTTGCTCTCTTGTCTCATGTAATCTACTGTATATTGAAAGGGCTTCACTTTACTTCTGATTTGCTGCTGTACATTCATTTATTAATTATATTTGATGGCCTCCTGCTTAAATTTTCAAAGACTGCATTATTCCTGAAGCTGCTTGTTGTGCATAGCTGCAGCCCCTACTGTAGGGTGTTTTCCAGGTAGAGTAGGTTGTGGGAGACCTGTTTACCACACCTAGTTTGATTTGTTTTTTCTTTTCTCTTGGATTTAGACTCTAGATCTGATTATCTAAGGGATCCAAGGGCTGAAAAATCATTTTTGTACATCAATCTCCCAAGGAGTGCGTTATTTTTCCAAGCCTGCTGTGCAATCCCAATTTGGGAACATTACAGTGGTATTAGAGCTCCTTTCTTGGCACAGCCTATGCTTGCCTTGGAGAACCAGTCATGTTGCATTCAAAAGAAGATGATCCTCTTACTAAGAGGGAGAAGAGGTACCAGAACAGGAGTCATAAGAAGTATGACTACACTACTGATGATCTTGACAAGGGTCAAGACAAGGGGAATGATAAAGAAGCAGAGGAGTTTGCAAAAACTCTTTTGGAGACCATGCAAGATCTTGCCAAGGAGATCAAAGAGATGAGGGTGGATAGAATGAGGGAATCTCCTAGGAGATTTAAGTTGGGAGAGAGCTCAGATATGTCTCACCATGGGATTGGTCAACTAGTGAATCTACCACCGGCCCCACAAGCTTCACAACACTCCACTATGCCTACCTTCTTGGCTATGGAGAATGAAGGACCACATGAGCAAGATTCCCTTGAATATTAATTTGGGGAGTATGATTCTCAGAGTCAGAGATTCAAGGATCACTTGAGTTTCCAAGACTTTTGTCACCTCAAGGACAGAAGAAGACCAGGGCAACAATATAGAGATGGTTGTTTCTTTCATAGTAGACACCACACTATGGGCAGATTATTTTTTCCCAAGTTTGATGGATCATCCTCCAATTCTTCCAAGGCATGGGTAGAGAGGTTGGATATCTACTTCCAGTTGAACAAGGTCCCTGAAATTGAAGCCATCAAGATTGCAGCGCTGCACTTTGAGGGAGAAGCACACAATTGGTGGTTCCATGGGCTGTCTACATTGGGACATATCAATGTGACTACTTACTCTGAGTTTACTAGAAGACTGGTGGAGAGGTTTGACAGGAAGGATCCTGAAGCACCCTTCATAAGCCTTGCAAAGCTGAAGTAGTCAGGAGATGCAGAGACTTATATCTTTGAGTTTTTGAGATTATCAGCCATGGTCCCTGATCTATCTGTAGCCAGGAGGGTCTACATGATCATTGATGGAATGGAGGAACCTTTGCATGGGTTGGTTAAATCTACCAATCCCATAAATTTTCATGATTCCATCGAGAGGGCTAGAGATCTCCAATATGCCTTGCCAAAAGCAAAGGAAACTTTCCAAAGCAAGGCCCCTCACTTCTCTAAGGAGAAGGAAGGAAAAGCTGCTCCTCCCAAGGAGAGCTCTTTGAAGAAACCTCTTGATGTTGATCTCAGGAGGGAATTGAGGAAGAAGAAGCTGTGCTTCACTTGCCAAGAGTCATGGGCACCAGGACATAGGTGTGTTGTTGATCAAAAATACCGATCGCGCAATCACGATCGAAGAATTTAAAAAAGGGTTGATAAAAAAGACCGGGCCCCAATGTTTCGATTAAGATTGGCCCTAGTTATATAAAGCCCGGGCCCATGGTACTCCATACACCAAGTGGCCCCGCAATCGGGCGCCAGCCTATCATATATATATTCCGCCCATTTCACTCAAAACCTTGCTTTTTATTGAAATTTATGGGTTTCTTATGAAGTATAAGGGTCCCGCCGGTGCAAGAAAACAAAGGATCTAGGCCGTCGATCTGATCTGCGGATCGAACGGTTATCGCCCAATCGAAATATTCCAATCGAAATGTTTTCAATCGCAAGTTTCCAATCACATACTTTATATCTGTTCCCCCGATTGGCCTACCCCTCCGATTTAATCCCCACCGTCGATCTGATCTGCAGATCGAGCGGTAATCGCCCAATCGAAATGTTCCAATCGGAATGTTTCAATCAGAATGTTTCAATTGAAATATTTCAATCGCACTGAAATTTTCAATCGCATCCCCTTTTTTGCCACCTCTGATTGAGACCCTTCGATTGAATCTGGACCGTCCACGTGTCCAGATCGGACGGTCCAAAACTGCTCCTCCTTATTCTTCTCCTGCTATCCTTTTGCCTTTCTATGCAGATCTCCACCGTTGGTTGCCTTCATCCGACGGCTTCGCTCCTCCCCCGCCATCTGAAGAAGTTTTAACCTATTTTCGCAGGATTTCTTAACTATTTTTGTGTTTTGCAGGCGTTTTAATGGTTTTCCATTGTTTAATGAAAGAAAGCCGAGGGTTGGGAAAGACGTTTCCTGCGCCTTCGAGCTGTTAAAGAGAACCATCTGCGGGGTTTCGCTTCATTTTTTTCTCAATGCTTCATGGGAATTGATGTCTTTAAAAAGCCCAGTGCAGCCTGCACATCGACAAGACACTGTTTTAATTCAAAAACAGTTAAAGAGTATCAGTTTGAAGACAGAGCACAACAGAAGAAGATTGAAGACAGTTTTTATGGGGATTACGGCTAAGACAGTTATTAAAAGCCTAATCCCCAATCTAAAACACAGTTTAAAGGAAAAACCTAAAGTGTTCCATCTGACAGAAAGCCTCCACTGCCACATCTGAGGCAAATTGATTCCTCAGCTACCACCGAGCCACCTGTCGCCTCAAACCTTTCAAACAGAGGCCGAAGTTATTGAAGAAAATCAGATATTCGCCTCCAGCGCAGCCAGGGAGTTACTTCTGCAAGGAAATTGATGCAGAAAATATCCGCAGAGTTATTCCAAACATTACATAAAGCCTCAAAGTCAAATACAGCTCCCACCGAGCTTAATCCATAAATGTAAAACAGTTAATACAATGTTCCACCTGTGAACTTCTTCATCGAACCTCTCAAAGGGCCGAGAAGTCTTGAACCTGTATTAATTATCTTGAGAGATATTTTCTCAGATCACCTCCTCATTCTTCTATAAATACCTCAGAAGAAGATGAGAAAAGGGTTGGTTGCTCTTTGATCACAAGTTGTAATATTGAAACTCTCTGAAATAAATATACAGGTCTGTTGAAGTTGAAAATAATTTGGAGTCTTGGATGTCTTGATGATGCTGTTGTATGTCTGTTCCTGAGAAGGCTCTATCACTGGATCCATGAGCTTGGCTGTTGGTGAAGTGCTCTGAACTGTTAAATGTTTTTTCCCTTGTTTTCATTATGTTCCATAAATTCTTACTACAGTAGGCTGAAATTTTTAGGCTAAGAAATGACTCCTGGAAGCACCTTAGACCTGTTCACCCTTCACTGTTTTATGTTTTCTTATGCTGAAGTATTTTAGAGGCTTTAAACCTTCTCTTTAGTCTTCATGCTCGTTTATTTCCTTGATAGCTCAAATAGTTGGTTTCAGCATGTTATGGTTCTCCCTGCTTGTCTGTCATCACTTGAAAGCCGTTATTGAAATCTCCCTTCGAAGTACCATTGTCTTAAGTTAATCAAAGAGGTCGGTTTTGATCTTACCCTTTGCCCCTGCTTAAATAGTTGTTTTGAAGGTCTTTATAGTTGCAAACACATATGTTATTTAGGTGTTCCCTCTTCTATGAATGCAACTATCAGTGAATCTTTTATGTTTTCTAAATCCTTTAAAATAAGATCTTTGAGGAAATAGGGTGTTCCCCGAATCTTAGATTTCATTTTAAAAGTTGTCTTGAAATCATTATTTGCTTAAAGAATGTTTGTAGAATTTATGGTCAGCCCTGTCTATCAAATATCTCTTTATTGTTAAGTCATGTTTCTCAAGTTCCTCTTGTTGAAAATTAATTTTCTTTTTCCAAACCATTAATGTCCATCTCATTCCAAAACAAAGGATCCTGTGGCCAAGTTAGATTTTCCCTTTGATATCCCATATCCCTTGAAGAGTTTATCATAACCTTATTTTGACTCCATTGCCCAATGAACCAGATATTTCCTCTTTCTGTCTATCTTTCCTAGACCTTTCATATTCTGTTGTATCAACTCAACCCAACCAAACAAACATCTGCACGTAATAACTAGTCTAAAATCCATAACCAAAGCAAACAAGATAAACCTTTGCAAACGAATATTTGAGAGATCCCTCTCTGAGAACAGGAGGACTAGATCCTGGAACTATAAAGATTGGTTCTGATGTTGCCTTGTCTTTTGATTTTCCAAATTGTCAAAACACGGGATACCAACATAATGGCGATCACGGTGGGACTTGCTGAGAATTAGAGGTTTGCGAAACCTTTCCTTCAACTTTAGGTCCAGTATAACATAAGTAACTTTCTTCAAGCACTGCCTAACATAATGGAAATCATGATAGGACTCTTTTGAATCAGTGACAAACTAAGTAACCCTTAGGATTCCTTTTAAATCCTTATCAAACCTTGAAGGAACCAGTTACCAAGCCATAAGAGCAACTCTGTTTGTTTTAACACCTTAGCTAAGTGCAAAATCAGACTTAGAACACTCTCTTAACCTATAAAAACAAAATAAACTCAGAAAAACCCAAAATATTTCAAGTTTGGCTTCATAATAAACATAGTGGTGGACCATAAAACCTTTTATCTCCTTAGGAGCTAAAAAAAAAAAAAATTCCACCTGGCGACTCCATAATCCTGAGTAGACCTTAAAGACTCCACTGGAAAGAACCCTTACCATTATACAGTTTCCTAATCCAGTTAGAGGATTGTAAGATCAAAATTTGTGTAAACAGATCAGTTAACCTCTCAAAGATTGTCATACTTGGTTGAACTTTTCTTGTCATTTGGATCTCAAATTACGGCATAGTGGCTTCTAGGAAGATTTATACTAGAGCCCATCCTGACCCCGATCCACCTGAGATAGTTGATGACCCAGAAAGTATCCTTTGGAAGTCTCCTAAGGTTAAATTTTCAACTGTTTTCAGATCACCCTTGAGAGCTAATTCAGTTCCTGAAAATCTTTTAGCTCTACAACAATCACAAGTTGAATTAGTAAACCCATTTAGAACTAGGTCATTTGATGATATAATTCAGATAAATCCTGAGTCTTCACTTTCATCCCCGGAAACAAGTGAATATCCTGATAGAGAATCAACACCTCCTGATCCACATTTTCTTTTTAACCTAGGTGTCTCTCATCCAAAATCAGCTCAACAATCTGCTGCTGTTCCATCCACTTCTGTACACCATTCATCCACTGTTCAAACCACTCCACTCCAGCCAAATCCCCCTCTTGTTAATCCACCACTTGTTAATCCACCCCCACCACATATCATGGCAGCATGGTATGCTCCCTTAGCCCTTAATATACCACTAGTCAATCTTCCACAGGACTATCAGTCCAAAATTCCATTATATGATGCTAATAATGCTACAACCGCATCACAACATGTGGATAAGATGAATGACTATTTTGATCGAAATGAAATTGATGATGATTCTATCAAACTTAGACTGTTTGCTCAGAGCTTAGGGGGAGAAGTAAGAAAATGGTTTAAAGGTTTAGCCCCCCGTAGTATAAATGACCTCCAAGGCTTCCATCAAACATTCTTAAACAAGTGGGAAGTGAGAAAAAATCCTCTCCAAGTCCTTGCTGATTACAACAATCTCCATAGGAACCCTGGGGAAAGTGTACAAGCTTATTGTACCAGATTTAACAGCGTGTATAACGCACTTTCCCCTGAACTAAAACCTCCTCAGGGCTCAGCTTTAAACAAATTTCCTGAAGGGTTTGACCTAGACATGACATATTCACTCAGAGAAAGAGTTTTTGCAACTTTGGAAGATATGCAAAGAGGTGCCCTTTCCGTGGAAGTGAACTTAATAGAAAAGAGAGCAAGAATGAAAACTGAGAAGAGAGTATCTTTCAGAGAGGAATCCCCTCCCTCTACTTCAAGCTCAAAAATGGAGAGAATGCTGGAAGAAATGATGAAAGAGATGAACATAATTAAGAAAGCACAAGCAAATCAAAACCAGACTGCACTTCAAAACCATCAAAACAGAAATAGAAATCAGAATTATAGAAGAGACAACAATCATGATAAACAAAAAGAAAGTGACCAACAAATTAGACCTCCCTTTCAACAGAACTATGTAGATCAATATGAGGAAGATAGGGAGTTGGAAAGATTGGAAGAAGCACATGTAAACTTGATTGGATCAGACAGTGGGGATGATGTTTTCCTCACCGAGGAAGAACAAGGTTTCTTCTCAAATGATCAAAATACAAACACCTATGAAGATTCTGATGACTATAGATTGGGTTTTGAAAATGCAATCATGGAGGTGCACAAACAGTATGATCTTAGGAGTAAGGGAAGTGTAGAAAATTCGAAAGATAAGAATACTAGCACTGCTGTCAAGAAGAACATGGAAAATCAGTCCAAAAAGACAGCAGAAAAAATCAACATTTCGGCCAAGAAAACAGACTCAAACAAAGACAAAGTTGTCTAGCCAAATGTTGAACAGAGTACCCCTAGCACTTCAGCTAGTGGTCCCAATAAAACCATCCCAATTACTAGCCCAAACAAGGTTCAGTAAAGTAAAATTGCTGAAAAGAATTTAATTGAAAAAACAGATGTAAATATCAACAAGTCAATTATTCCTTTCAGCCTTGAGGGGGAGATGGCCAAGATTAAGATTACCATCCCCCTAGCTGAACTAGTAACCCAAGATGTGTACAAAAACCAAGTTTTAAAAGCTTTAAACTTAGGAAGTGATACTGACACCTTAAACTTGACAGATGACAAACCTGAGCTGTTGTTTGGCCCAGAAGTTGAAGGAAAATATCAAGAAGGACCAGTCCCTCCCTTCTATGTCAGTTTGAGCATACACGATAAAATTCTACACAATGCCGTGTTAGATTCCGGAGCTTCACACAATCTAATGCCCAAAGTAGTAATGGAAAGCTTAGGCTTAGAAATTACTAAACCATACAAAGATTTGTATTCCTTTGACTCAAGTAGATTCAAATGTTTGGGTTTAATCAAAGATTTATGTGTTAACTTAGCTCAGTGATCTAGATTTATGCAGGAACGCAACAAAATAAACACATAACCATAAATACAGAGATGCAGCGGAAATAACACTTCATTTCATTAATATCAAAGAACTGAAATTTGCTTACAGACAGAATGGAAATAAAACTAGCTAGGGCACTGGTAGCTATCTCTGAGAAGAGATGTGGCGGCTACAGGCCTCTGAACTGAGTTACAATGAGGCTCGAGGGCCTATTTATTATCGAGAAACAATGGAGAACCCTCAACATCCCAAAAACCTAACCCTAGGAGATGAAGCGCCAAAACTATGGGCCCCGTTTGGGTAAATTGGTGTTTCAACTTCCCAGGGACGTAACTTTGGCATACTATCTCCGTTTGACACACATGATACATCATTAGAAATCTCTATCCGAGGACTACAACTTTTGTGACGATTTGATGATCAAATCGTAGCAAATTTCATACCCAAAAAACGTCGTTTAGGGCCTCAAAACGGCTCCGGAAGTTCAGGACCCGAAAAACTGCTAAAAATAGTAAGTTATGCCAAACCTGAAAAACTGAAAGAGACAATGGTGGGGGCCCAAGTGGAATAGGCGGGTGGCCACCAATATCCACCTGGATCATTCCTCCCCCCTTAGGAAGCAATGGTCCCCATTGCGTTAAGTTCCTCCATGAGATGAGGAAATTTCTGCTGAACTTGGTCCCTGGTGAACCACTTTCCTTGGTGCAGGAGTTGGCCAGCTTTGACAACCCGATACAGTTGGATCTGCTGTTGACGAGTGTTCTTGATTTGCATGTCCATGATACAATCTGTGGTGGTTTGTTCCATGCAGTCTGGGTTTAACTCTGTTGGTGTGAGTTGTTCTGCAATGTCCGAGGTGTCCAGTAGAGGTTGAAAGTAAGGACGAAGGCGATCCACATTGAAGACTGGGTGCAGACCAAGGAATGGTGGAATACTAAGCTCGAAGGAATTGTTACCTACAGCCTTGGTGATGGTGTACGGCCCGTATCGGAGCGGGCGAAGCTTGCGGTGAGGTCCAGTGAGGCGCTCCTTCTGCAAATGTAGCCATACTTTGTCGCCCACCTGGAAGTGGTGTGGCACCCGGTGTTGATCATGGCGCTGCTTGTACTTCGCATTGGCTCTGTCCAATATATCATGAACCTTTTGGCGGATGTGTTGAATGCGCTCGATGAAGCTACTTGCTTTGTCAACTTCAGACTGGACGTGCGCTGAATCGGCCTGAGCAGCTGCAAATGGCATGGCTACGTCAATGGGACATAGTGGCTGGAATCCCAAGCCCACCTCAAAGGGGCTATGGCCAATTGAACTGTGGAGAGCCCGGTTATAACTATGTTGTACATAAGGGAGGCTCTCATCCCATGTGCGTGGATGCTTTGAATTGTACATGCGCATAATGTGTACAATCATTCTGTTGACGACCTCTGTCTGGCCATCCGTTTGGGGATGGAAAGCTGTGGACTTGGTGAGCTTTGTGTCCATCATTGACCAGAGGCTGGACCAAAATGTGCTGAGGAACCTGCTATCTCGATCTGATATGATAGACTGTGGGATCCCAAAGTACACCCATACTCGTTCAAAGAAGAGTTTAGCAGTGGCTTCTGCTGTGATATTCTTCTTACAGGCCGCCATAATGGCCATCTTCGAGAATTTGTCAACGACCACGAAAAAAAAGTCATTGCCATTCTTAGTAGAGGGCAGGCCCGACATGTAATCCATGGAGATGGATTCCCACGGTCGACTAGGGGTAGGTAGTGGAGTATATAGGCCTTGCTTCTTGATGGTCGGTTTGGCAATGGCACAAGAAGTGCAGGATCTGATGTGCTTCTCGACATCCTTTCGAAGGTTCGGCCAATAGAAATACTTCTGTAGTATTGCTACTGTTTTCTCGACCCCGAAATGCCAAGCGACTCGACTGTAGTGTGCTTCCCATATCATCTTGGCACGCTCGCTTGAAGGAACACAAAGGTGTCCCAGGTGACATAAAAGTGCATCTTGGAGGTGAAGATTTGGAACTTGCGTGCCCCCCAAGAGTGCCTTGTAAGTGTGGCCGAATTCTGGGTCACTCTCATAGAGGAGCGGCCAATCAGAAGTCTCGTGCCCACAAGAGTTGAGCACGGTGGTGAGCGCCCCGATCGGTGGTCGGCTGAGGCAGTCTGCAACATTATTGGTGCTACCATTCTTGTACTTGATGTTCAAATGAAACTGTTGCAGATATGTGGACCACTTCTGATGGCGATCATTCTGCAACTTCCCTTGTGTCTGTATGAACTGCAGGGGCCGGTGGTCTGTGTGGATGATTGTTTCTTTCCCCAAAATGTAATGCTTCCATTGTCGACAGGCTTGCACAATGGAATACATTTCTTTGTCATAGGTGGGATACTTGCGAACTGTCTCAGACAATGTTTCACTGTGATATGCCACTAGATGTCCCTGTTGAGTAAAAACTGCCCCAATAGCATAGTCAGAGGCATCTGTCTCGATCTCAAACGGCTGCTGCAAGTCTGGTAAGGTGAGCACTGAGGCAGAACAGAGGCAATTTTTCAATTCTTTGAACGCCTTCTGTTGAGGTTATGACCAAAATAATTTTTCTCTCGCTCCTCCTTTGGTGACTTGACTCAAGGGCCAAGTGATATGAGAGAATCCCAACACGAATCTACGGTAGAAATTAGCAAGACCCAGAAAGCTGCGAAGCTCTGTTATAGTAGTCGGGGCTGGCCAATCCCGAATGACTTGGATCTTGGCCGGATCCACATGCACCCCCCTTTCATCAATAATGTATCCCAGATATTGAACCTGGGTCATGCCAAACGTGCACTTCTCCAAATTGGCACACAACTTGTGTTGCCGCAGTGTTTGGAGGACTTGTTGGATGTGATGAAGGTGCTCTTCCCAAGTCTTGCTAAAGATCAGAATGTCATCCAAGTACACCACTACGAATGAGTTGGTGAATGGCCGCAAGATGTCGTCCATCATCCTCATGAAGGTTGCGGGAGCATTCGTCAACCCGAAAGGCATGACCAACCATTCAAAAAGGCCTTCCTTGGCTTTGAAGGCAGTCTTCCACACATCCGAGGGTTCAATTGGTACCCGGTGATACCCAGACTTCAGGTCGATCTTGCTGAAATATTTTGCACCTTTGAGTTGGTCCAGAAGGTCATCAATCCGTGGGATTGGGTACCTATTCCGGACAGTGATCTTGTTCAGCACCCGATAGTCAATACAAAGTCTCCACGTCCCATCCTTCTTCTGTACCAACACGATCGGGCTCCCACAGGGCGATGAACTTGGTCTGATGTGACCTTTCTGCAACAGCTCCCGAATCTGCCTCTTGATTTCATCATTTTCCAGAACAGAGCGTCGATAGATCGGTCCATTGGGTAGCGGCGCACCTGGGGTCAGATCAATCGGGTGCTTGACCTGGCAGTGCAGAGGAACCCCTGTGGGTGAGGTGAAGATGTCCCCGTACTCCTCCACGACCTTATCCATTTGTTGTTTTCGTGCAGAGGGGCCCTGTCTGGAGGTCGTGGCCACAGTCTTCTTCTTGCCCTGGGGGCGGATCATCAGGAAAACGAATTTCCTGGTTTGGGAAATGAGCTTACTACATTGTTTTGCAGTAACCAAAGAGACAGTCGTAGGAGGTGGTACCTTTGGTATCCTGTACAACTTACTTCCCAAAGTAATAATAACAGCACGAGGTCGAGACTCATACACAGCATGACGCTTCCACAAGTATGGTTGTCCTAATAATACATCAGAAACATCAATAGGAGCAACATCACATAATACCTCATCCGTGAAGGGCTTGATGCTATAGGGAAGGCGACACTGCTGGCTGACGCGGAGATCTCGTTCTTGGTGAAGCCACCCGATGGTGTATGGATGTGGGTGAGCTGTGGTCGGCAAGCCCAACCGCTTCACGGCGTCTGCTGAAATGAGGTTCTTTTGGCTCCCATTGTCGACAATGAACTGTACCGGGGAGCCCTTTACCCACATCCGGGAGTGGAAGAGACGTTCCTCCTCCTCTGGATCTTCCGGTTCCTCCTTTTGGATCTTTGCAGTGGCAACAGTGGCGTTGGGCTCCGCATCAATAATCTGTTTCCCTTTTTCATTCGCCTTTTCAGGTTCTGATTCGGATTCAGAGCATGCATCTGACTCAGAAGCCCTCATCTCGGCCACTAGCGACTGCTTGGCCCGACACTCACTTGTGTTGTGAGTGGAGCTCTTATGGAACTCACACCACTTTCCCGTGTCCTTCTTTGGCTTTGCGGTGCTGTTCTTTTCTTGTGGCTTCGATGAGTTGTCTTTAGCCACCATGCCTTGGCTCCGTCCTTTGTTCTGCGGTTTGGAAGCACCTTTCCCTTGCTTTTGATTCGCAGATCCAAAGTCTCGCTTCTTCTGCTTGAATTTCTGCTCAATCTTGGCAGCATACCGGTATGCCGTACCAAGCGAGGAGATGCCGAGGAACTCCATTTCCTCCTGAATGTATCTGTGCAGACAGCTGCGATACTTTAGCACCAAATGTTTCTCTGAATCTTTGATACCCAACTTTGTGCGCAGGGTATGGAACAGATTCGTCAGCTCGTGCACATCTTGATCCCTTTGTTGTCGCAACGTGGTCCATTGTATGTACTTGTCCTCATAGCTCCCCATGGGATAGTACTGTTCCTTGACGGCGTCTCGGAAAGAATTCCAAGTTGGTACGACCGAGAACAGAGAGGTTTCTCTCTGGTCCTTGTTCTCACAGTAGGTTTCCCACCAGTCCTTAACATGGGGGGTAGCTTTGAGGAGTGCAAAAATAATCTTCTCCCGGTCTGAAAAGTCATGAACCGACAAATATCCTTCTAACAGATTCAACCATTTATCTACAGCATCCGCGTCTATTTGACCCTCAAATATGGGAATGTCAAAATTTACTTGTACCTTAAAAGGAGTCGCGCCTCCAGAGTGGCTGCTGGATGCAGATGTGCCGCCGGTGGGTAGCCGTTGAAGGATCTGAGCAAAGTTATCCATCATCGTGTTCCTTTGTTTTTCGAGGGCCTCCTCGAGCAATATTTTGATAGGATCTCCTGCTCCCTCATCTTTCTTTTCGTCCCCCATGGGCGTCCGTCGAGGTTTGCGAGGCCGATCTTGCAAAGGTTCCACCAGATCAAGCCCTAGCTCCTTATACCCCGACCTCGTTGGGGACATGCAAAGAAGGATCGAGAAAAAGCAGACCGCTCTGATACCACTGATCCGGATTTATGCAGAAACGCAACAGAATAAACACATAACCATAAATACAGAGATGCAGCGGAAATAACACTTCATTTCATTAATATCAAAGAACTGAAATTTGCTTACAGACAATGGAAATAAAACTAGTTAGGGTACTGGTAGCTATCTCTGAGAAGAGATGTGGTGGCTACAGACCTCTGAACTGCTTTACAATGAGGCGCGAGGGCCTATTTATTATTGAGAAACAATTGAGAACCCTAAACATCCCAAAAACCTAACCCTAGGAGATGAAGCGCCAAAACTATGGGCCCCGTTTGGGTAAATTGGTGTTTCAACTTCCCAGGGACGTAACTTTGGCATACTATCTCCATTTGACGCACATGATACATCATTATAAAGCTCTATTCGAGGACTACAACTTTTGTGACGATTTGATAATCAAATCGCAACAAATTTCATACCCAAAAAACGTCGTTTAGGGCCTCAAAACGGCTCCGGAAGTTCAGGACCCGAAAAACTGCTAAAAATAGTAAGTTATGCCAAAACTGAAAAACTGAAAGAGACAATGGTGGGGGCCCAAGTGGAATAGGCGGGTGGCCACCAATATGCACCTGGATCACTCAGATCCCTGCCAAGAATCTAGTGATGGATATCGTTGTAGCTGACATTCCCCCTAAGTATGGCATGCTTTTATCAAGATCATGGGGAGCCAAACTTCAGGGAAGCCTTCAAATGGACATGTATTATGCCACCATCCCTGTTTTCAACCAAAATAGAAGACTATACAGGGAAGCCCACATGAAGTATATGGTGAGTAACATGGACAAACCAAACAACACTCCGATCTATTCTATTCAATCAAGTTTAGATTCATTTATCTTGTATAACGAAGATGAAATTACTCAACCATGTAAAGAAAATATAGACCCACCAAATTTCACCTCGAATAAACTTCAAAACGTTGACGATCAACAGCGACAAGAAAATGAGAATGAGTCAAATATACTTTGGACAATAAATTTCGATGGATCCCGTAATAAAACTAGTGCGGGGGCAGGTGTCTGGATTCAAAACACGAATCAGAGTTTTTCATACAAATTAGACTTCCCATGCACTAACAATATTGCTGAGTATGAAGCACTTCTCGTAGGCTTACAACTGCTTAAAGATTTAGAAGCCCAAAGGATATCCATTTTAAGGGATTCTGAGCTTATCATCAAACAAATCAAAGGAGAATACTCAGCCAAGAATCCAAAGCTTAGGGAATATCGAAATGCTGCCCTTGACCTGTTAAAAACTTTCGAAAAATATGAACTCATTTTTATCCCTAGAGCATAGAATCATCTAGCAAATGAACTTGCCTTCACTGCCAGCAATTGCCAAGTACCTGAGATAAATGAACAACTCAGTATAAAGGTGAAACACAGACCTGCTATGCCTGATAACGAAGATCACTGGCAAGTGTTCGAATCTGACAAACACATAGGTGATTTCTTAAAATCAGAAAATGATTTCAGCATACCAACACCAGAAGCTAGCCATGGAGAAAACTGCTTGTATATTAAACAAATCCCAGAGGCTAAAATGACATATCCTACTGATATAAATCATTGCGAAGATCCTTTTGAAGCAGAGGTAGTGAACAATGAAGACCGAGAAGACTTGGAAGTCTTACAATGCAAAAATGATAAAATTCCAAGAGGTCTCACACCTTTAGAACACCTATTTGATCTCAACGATGTAGCTAAAGAACCCAGAATGGAGCCTGTGGAGAAAAATGTAGAAGAACACAACATAGGCAGTCTCGCAGAACCCAAGATGATCAAGCTATCCAACACTCTCCCAGCCCACATAAAATCACAGTACATAAAGCTTTTTAAAGAATTTAAGGATGTGTTTGCTTGGGAATACAAAGACTTGAAATCATATGATACCAGCATCATCCAGCATAAAATCCCCTTGAAGGAAAATCAAAATCCTTTTAAACAAAAACTAAGGAGAATAAATCCCCTTTTATTACCTTCGGTTAAGGTAGAAATTGAGAAAATGTACAACGCTGGGATCATAGTACCCATTAGATTTTCGGAATGGGTATCAAACTTAGTTTCTGTTAGAAAGAAAACTGGGGAGATCAGGCTCTGTATTGACTTCAGAAATTTAAACAGAGCCTCTTTAAAAGACAACTACCCTTTACCTAAGATGGACCATATACTTCAAAAGGTAGTTGGATCAAGAAGAATATCCCTATTAGATGGGTTCTTGGGTTACAATCAGGTGTTAGTTTTCCCAAGTGATCAAATCAAAACTGCTTTTACCACACCTTGGGGAACTTTTATGTATGTCAAAATGCCTTTCGGATTAATGAACGCAGGGGCCACCTTCCAAAGGGCCATGGACATAGCCTTCTCTCAAGATATTGGCTATTTTATAATTATCTACCTTGATGACATAACTGTTTTCTCAAAAACTGATGAAGAACATTTGATTCACCTAAGGAAGGTTTTTGAGAAATGTAGGAAATTTGGCTTATCACTAAATCCCAAGAAGACCCTCTTTGGACTCCAAGAAGGGAAACTTATTGGTCACATAATTTCAAAAGAGGGAATCAAAATAGACCCTACAAGGATAGATGGCATATTGCAAATCAGCCATCCTAGAAGCCTCAAAGAATTGCAATCCTTCATCGGAAAGATAAATTTTTTGAGAAGGTTTATTCCCAACCTTTCTGAGCTATTGAAAAACATCACAAACATGCTTAAGAAGAATGTGGGTGTAAAATGGACTTTGCCAGCCAAACAATCATTCGAACTAGTCAAACAAGCTCTTACCCAAGCGCCAATACTGATTAGTCCTGATTTTACCAAAGACTTTTACATTTTTTCTTTTGCATCTGAACATACATTAGCTGCAGTTTTGCTTCAAAAGAATGATCTCGGACAAGAACAACCGATATCATTTTTTATTAGGGCCCTAAGAGACGCTCCTCTCAATTATAACATTATGGAAAAACAAGCCTTAGCATTAGTAAAAGCATTAAAGGACTTTAGGGTTTATATTTTACACTCTCACATAATTGCTTTTGTTCCTCATGCTGTTGTCAAAGATATTCTAAGTCAAGACCCTGATGGTAAAAGGGGAAAATGGATTGCAATTATTCTTGAATATGACTTGGAAATTAGGCCCACCAAACTTGTTAAGGGGCAAGGATTAGCAAAACTTATGGCCGAGTCCAACTTCCAAGCACTAGACATAAATATGGTGGATGTGTTGGAAGAAATGGAAGAATCTAATGCCCCTTTTATTGAGGAAACTTTCCTAAATTCCCCTTGGTATGCTGACATTGTTTATGTGCTTTTATATTTGAATACTCCTCCTTCTCTGTCTAAAACTAAAGCTAGATTTTTGAAACAGAAAGCTTTGAGTTTTTGCATTTTAGATGGAGTGTTATATTGGAAAAACGCTGTTGGAATTTTGCTTAAATGTTTACTTGAAGATGATGCAGGGAAGATCATGCACGAACTACATGATGGTGAATGTGGAGGACACCTCTATTGGAAGGCCACAGCAAACAAAATTCTCAGATCAGGTTACCATTGGCCTACACTTTTCCCAGATACTCAGAAGCTCATCATGTCTTGCCATAAGTGTCAAATCTTTGATGGCAAGAGAAACTCCTTTCTTTACCCCTACATCCTATCAGAGTTGAGGCACCCTTTCAACAATGGGGGCTGGACTTCATTGGAGAAATTCATCCATCTTCCTCAGCTCAACATAAGTGGATCCTCATAGCCACTGACTTCTTCACCAAATGGATAGAAGCTATACCTACTAGGAATGCTAATGACTCTGTCATTATCAAGTTTCTTGAAACCCACATCCTATCCAGATTTGGTTGTCCCAGAAAAATCATAACAGACAATGCTGCTGCTTTCAAATCCAAAAAGATGGTTGATTTCTGTCACAAATACCATATAACCTTGGGCCATTCCACTGCTTACTACCCCCAAGGAAATGGATTAGCCGAATCCTCCAACAAGAGTCTCATCAATATCATTAAAAAATTGTTGGAAGAAAATCAAAAATCATGGCACAGTAAGTTGGTTCATGCCTTATGGGCTGATAGACTAACTACAAAGAAATCAATAAATATGTCCCCCTATCAGTTAGTTTATGGCATGGATGCAATTTTTCCTACCTCATTAGGAGTTCCAGTCATAAAACTCCTTCAAGAAGTACAAGTTGAGGAAAATGATATGCAGAGGAGGATCAACCAAACAATCCATTTGTAGCAGACTAGAGAAGAAGTTTATGAGAGAACACAGTTAGTCCAAGAAAATATGAAGAAGCAATTTGATAAGAGGACTAAGGCAAACAATTTCCAGGTTGGAAGTGTTGTTCTTAAGTGGGATTCACAGAGGGAAGAGAAGGGGAAACATGGAAAGTTTGAGAACTTGTGGAAAGGGCCATATATTATTCATGCTGGGAGGGGTCATAATACATTTTTTTTGAAATAATTGAATGGAGAAGACTTATATGGAGGTCCTGTCAATGGCAGGATGCTCAAGCATTACTTCTGCCAAGAGTCTTAAGTTTCAAAGCATTTTTGTCTCCATTGTAAATATCATAGGAAAAGAGGGCAGGTTGTCAAAACAAGAAAGGTATAGCCCCATACCAAAAAAGAAACAAATCTGAAAGTGTGCAAGCTTAAATGCCACTCCCATAAAAACACACTTCTAGTTAGTCAAACTGTTTAATCTTGACTAATTAGCTTTCAATTTTCTGCTGATAGGGTAGTAAATTTGATTTGCCAAACTGTTTAATCTTGGCTTATCAGTAGATAGATTAGGATAGAAATTGAAGGTTCATACAAACTCAAAATATGAACCAGAAGAAAAGAAAAGACAGCTCAAACAAAGTAAAAAACAGAGCTGTGAAGAAAGGGAAGGCAGTACTTAAACTTTCAGATCTTAAGCCTTCTATTTTTGATTTTAATTTCTGCAAATAATAATCTATGTGCAGCTTGTTTTTATGCCATAGATCACAGCAAGTCAAACTGCTTAATCTTGACTTGGTTGTTTTTAAAATTTCTGCTTTAAAATTTAGAGAATGAAGGTCTGTTGGACAGTTTAATCTCGACAGACAGTAGATTAGGTAGAGAAACATCTGAACTCAACTGTTTAATATGAGTTCAGGGAGAAATAAGGAGTAGAATTAGATTAGTTTTATGCTTTCAAAAGAATAAAATGTTGTTAAGAGTTTGCCAATCCAAGTGCACTCTGTTGAAGAAAAAATGTTAGATCAATAGGATTGGGTAGGTAGAAGGTTGTATTGATGAAGTTCATCATTTTTCATAACTAATATCGTTTTTTCAGAGCTAATCAAGACCATTCAGCAAAGAAAGGAAAATTCATTGGATCAGGCACAGGCCTACCTCCCAGAGAAATCAAGTCTGAATTCTTGATGCCTTCAAGAAGGCACCATCCCCAAGTGGAGCCACTGTTAGCCACCTATAATTTTGTGTTATACCCAAAGGTGGCTAAGTATGTTTTGAGCCTTCAAAGAACAAATTTCATCACTAAAAATTGTTGGCTTTTGAAGACTTTTTGAAGGCCTTCTGCCTTTGTCCAAAATCCTCATTGCTGTTCTCATCTCATACTCTGAAATTTATGCTGAAATACAAAGAAGAAACTGCTGCAAAGCCATCCCTTTTCCCTTTGTCCCACTTGAAATTAACCTTCCCATGGTTAAAAACTCACTTTTTAACCCTTTCGACACCCTTTGCTTCCATTAAAAAACCGTGAAAAATCATAAAAATACAAGTCTTTTTATGGACCTAAGCCCCTTGGGCTAAGCCCTAAACCACTTCCCCAATACGCCCTCATCATAAAAACCAAGCACCAAACCCATGAAGCGCTAATTGAATCGAAAAGATTCAAGTGTGCATGTTTGTGAGCCATTTCAAAATATCGATTGCGATCAGCCCCTTTGTCCTAAACCGCAGATCATATTGTTATTTCATTTACCCGTGGTCCCACAATTCGGGTGCTAAACCATTGAAAAATCCCCCTCCGGTGAATATTTTCCTTTGTAAACCCAAAAACCCACTTTTCGAAGTTTTAA
Organism: Pinus albicaulis; assembly: GCA_034641835.2. Taxonomy (NCBI): domain Eukaryota; kingdom Viridiplantae; phylum Streptophyta; class Pinopsida; order Pinales; family Pinaceae; genus Pinus; species Pinus albicaulis. The sequence goes on from CM076575.1 coordinate 485,506,108, forward strand.
AGTTAAAAACTTAAATTCACATGTTTGAATAAAATGGGTTGATCAAAAAGACCGATCGCGCAATCACGATCGAAGAATTTAAAATGGGTTGATCAAAAAGACCGATCGCACAATCGCGATCGAAGAATTTAAAAAAGGGTTGATAAAAAAGACCGGGCCCCAATGTTTCGATTAAGATTGGCCCTAGTTATATAAAGCCCGGGCCCATGGTACTCCATACACCCAGTGGCCCCGCAATCGGGCGCCAGCCTATCATATATATATTCCGCCCATTTCACTCAAAACCTTGCTTTTTATTGAAATTTATGGGTTTCTTATGAAGTATAAGGGTCCCGCCGGTGCAAGAAAACAAAGGATCTAGGCCGTCGATCTGATCTGCGGATCGAACAGTTATCGCCCAATCGAAATATTCCAATCGAAATGTTTTCAATCGCAAGTTTCCAATCGCATACTTTATATCTGTTCCCCCGATCGGCCTACCCCTCCGATTTAATCCCCTCCGTCGATCTGATCTGCAGATCGAGCGGTAATCGCCCAATCGAAATGTTCCAATCGGAATGTTTCAATCGGAATGTTTCAATCGAAATATTTCAATCGCACTAAAATTTTCAATCGCATCCCCTTTTTTGCCACCTCCGATTGAGACCCTTCGATTGAATCTGGACCGTCCACGTGTCCAGATCGGACGGTCCAAAACTGCACCTCCTTATTCTTCTCCCGCTATCCTTTTGCCTTTCTATGCAGATCTCCACCGTTGGTTGCCTTCATCCAACGGCTTCGCTCCTCCCCCGCCATCTGAAGTAGTTTTAACCTATTTCCGTAGGATTTCTTAGCTATTTTTGTGTTTTGCAGGCGTTTTAATGGTTTTCCATTGTTTAATGAAAGAAAGCTGAGGGTTGGGAAAGACGTTTCCTGCGCCTTTGAGCTGTTAAAGAGAACCATTTGTGGGGTTTCGCTTCATTGTTTTCTCAATGCTTCATGGGCATTGATGTCTTTAAAAAGCCCAGTGCGGCCTGCACATCGACAAGACACTGTTTTAATTCAAAAACAGTTAAAGAGTATCAGTTTGAAGACAGAGCACAACAGAAGAAGATTGAAGACAGTTTTTATGGGGATTACGGCTAAGACAGTTATTAAAAGCCTAATCCCCAATCTAAAACACAGTTTAAAGGAAAAACCTAAAGTGTTCCATCTAACAGAAAGCCTCCACCGCCACATCTGAGGCAAATTGATTCCTCAGCTACCACCGAGCCACCTGTCGCCTCAAACCTTTCAAGCAGAGGCTAAAGTTATTGAAGAAAATCAGATATTCGCTTCCAGCGCAGCCAGGGAGTTACTTCTGCAAGGAAATCGATGCAGAAAATATCCGCAGAGTTATTCCAAACATTACATAAAGCCTCAAAGTCAAATACAGCTCCCACCGAGCTTAATCCATAAATGTAAAATAGTTAATACAATGTTCCACCTGTGAACTTCTTCATCGAACCTCTCAAAGGGCCGAGAAGTCTTGAACCTGTATTAATTATCCTGAGAGATATTTTCTCAGATCACCTCCTCATTCTTCTATAAATACCTCAGAAGAAGATGAGAAAAGGGTTGGTTGCTGTTTGATCACAAGTTGTAATATTGAAACTCTCTGAAATAAATATACAAGTCTGTTTAAGTTGAAAATAATTTGGAGTCTTGGATGTCTTGATGATGCCGTTGTATGTCTATTCCTGAGAAGGCTCTATCACTGGATCCATGAGCTTGGCTGTTGGTGAAGTGCTCTGAACTGTTAAATGTTTTTTCCCTTGTTTTCATTATGTTCCATAAATTCTTACTACAGTAGGCTGAAAGTTTTAGGTTAAGAAATGACTCCTGGAAGCACCTTAGACCTGTTCACCCTTCACTGTTTTATGTTTTCTTCTGCTGAAGTATTTCAGAGGCTTTAAAACTTCTCTTTAGTCTTCATGCTCGTTTATTTCCTTGATAGCTCAAATAGTTGGTTTCAGCATGTTATGGTTCTCCCTGCTTGTCTGCCATCACTTAAAAGCCGTTATTGAAATCTCCCTTCGAAGTACCATTGTCTTAAGTTAACCAAAGAGGTCGGTTTTGATCTTACCCTTTGCCCCTGCTTAAACAGTTGTTTTGAAGGTCTTTATAGTTGCAAACACAGATGTTATTTAGGTGTTTCCTCTTCTATGAATGCAACTATCAGTGAATCTTTTATGTTTTCTAAATCCTTTAAAATAATATCTTTGAGGAAATAGGGTGTTCCCCGAATCTTAGATTTAATTTTAGAAGTTGTCTTGAAATCATTATTTGCTTAAAGAATGTTTGTAGAATTTATGGTTAGCCCTGCCTATCAAATATCTCTTTATTGTTAAGTCATGTTTCTCAAGTTCCCTTTGTTGAGAATTAATTTTCTTTTTCCAAATCATTAATGTCCATCTCATTCCAAAACAAAGGATCTTGTGGCCAAGTTAGATTTGCCCTTTGATATCCCATATCCCTTGAAGAGTTTATCATGACCTTATTTTGACTCCATTGCCCAATGAACCGGATATTTCCTCTTTCTGTCTATCTTTCCTAGACCTTTCATATTCTGCTGTATCAACTCAACCCAACCAAACAAACATCTGCACTTAATAACTAGTCTAAAATCCATAATCAAAGCAAACAAGATAAACCTTTGCAAACAAATATTTGAGAGATCCCTCTCTGAGAACAGGAGGACTAGATCCTGGAACTCTAAAGATTGGTTCTGATGTTGCCTTGTCTTTTGATTTTCTAAATTGTCAAAACACGCGATACCAACAGGTCCCGCGGTCTCCTTGGTGGGGGTTTTGAAGCCTATCTTCCAGGAAGGAGGCCATAGTTCAACCACACGGTTAATGTCCTCATCTACTACCATATACAGGAGGGACGTCTAGGTCTTAATCTTGAGACCACGGATCTGTACGTGGTGCATCGTAACCTGGAATGCTGCAATGCTTTTGTACCTGTTGTACACTATTGGGGACAACTGTGGTCGAGAGTTGATGGTTGTGGCCAAGCTGCTCTGGAATAGGACCCAAAAAACTTGGTTATCTTCCACGCGCTATGCGTCCTTGGAGTCCCATAGATGGGCGAAGTGAGCCCCTTCACACATTTCTAGAGTGAGCTAAGAGAGGATCGACTCCTCATGGGCCTCCCATGCAACCAGTGCTATAAGGAGAAGTAGCCAAGAATAGAAAAAGGCCTTCCCTTGTTCCTGAGATTCACGGACGTTGGTCAGGAATTTTTCACACACATATTTGGCCCAATTAAGGTAGACCCCCTTAGTACACTAGCCTGCTAGTTGAATGACATAGGCATGGATGGTTGTGACCTGACACTTCTCCATTAGCTTGCACGCTAATAGCATAGTACCCATCTATGTAGCACGGTCGCTAATGGATTTGATGATAAAGCCTTGGGTATTTCGCTCCACCTTCTACTTTTTGCGCACATATTTAGCAGTCCCGCCTTCATATTTCTTGCCCACCCGTTCCAGAGGGTGAGGCCCCTGCATGGGAGGCCCGTAATCTAGTGAATCAACACAACATCAATGGGGACTTGGTCCCGAATCCATAAGCATCCCTCGTGAATCAAGGTGAGCAGTTGTTGGGCCAGCTGGTCCGTGACATTGTAATGGCCAAAATGGGGCATCCGCAACAAGTTCAAGAGCTCGGATCTAGCCAATACACATACCCAGCGCTGAGGAATGACTGTGACCCCATCATCCGCATAAACTGTGTCGAAGTATAGCGCGGGGGCCAGCTCAGAGAAGGCTTCATAATTCGCCAAGTCGTGATCATTGAATTTAACTTCTTGGAGATGCACGCAAGGGTCACCGATGATAGGGACTTTGCTCGGGGTTAGCGGTGTTTGCAGATAGGTGATCAAACCATCCAAATTTTTGGGCGTGCGCGTTGAAGGCTGGTTCAGGCGGATGAAGGGGGGTAACCAATTGATCGGATTGGCGGGCTGGGCTTCCTCTTGTGCATCCTGATCATGAAGTATTGTTCGTGGAGATTTGGAATGCCTCGGGGAAGTCCTAGGGCTTCCTGCAACCCACTTTGCAGCTTTCGGGGGCTTCCCCGAGCCCTGTGATTTCTCCTTTCCCTTATTTATGACTGGTGTAGAGATCACTTCTTCATCCTCAGCCAAAATCTCCACTACGTCCTTACTTTCCAGCTCTATTGGTACTAAAGGTTCAACAGGGTTCGTGGTCATCATCCTAGTGCGGAAAAGGAATCCCAACTATGGATGGCTACTGTCAGAAGAAGTAGGCTGATCAGACATGAAAGGGATAATGCAGACTAGGAGAATCATATAGCTCAAGTTCGCTAGAGACAAAGGTGAGAAGTACAGTCTATGCAAGGGAGGCAGATTCCTTATCTAAGCTACCCTGTCCTTTTTATAGTGCTTGTGGTCACCCAACGGTAGGGTAAACTTCACCTGGAACTTACCATCAGATAAAGGGTCAAAAGTCCCCAAAATCTACCTCATTAAATGCTAGGGGGCCGCACCTTTCAACGGTAACTTTCGCTTCCTACCAGTTGTTAGAGTGCCAACGACTAGTTTTCGCATCTCCTATGCGCTCAACATTCCTGCTACACTTGGGTAAAATACTTGGGCCTTCTGAGCATCCTCCCTTAACACATGCTTGTTCTTAAGGTACTTCTCAACCAAAGACATGTTTTTCTGACAGGTGTATTTCCATGCAACCAGATATTCGTTTGGATCTCCTGATCCAAGGAATGTCTTGACCCACAGGCCAGTTGGGGCTTTAAATCGTAGGATCATCATATCCCGACATTCCTCCCAATTCTGGAATGCCCCCTTATGCATCTCCCACCAGCGTGCAGGTGCTCCATGTATGGCTAGCTTAAGGGTCCATATCCTTCGTGCTCTTGGAAACTAGGCTTCGAATGCTTGCAAAAATTCCTTAATGCTACCAGAACCATCAAAGTAGGGTAGGTTTCTTATCTCCGAGGAAACACAACAGAAGTCCCTTGTGACTCGAAGACATCGCAGCGCTGAGACATCATGCAACCAGTTTTGCCAATTCTCCATCTCCCCATCAGAGTTAGAGAATCATTCACTGTCCCTTTCCCAGTAGACTACTCCTTCCGCTGTGGGGTTGATCCAATCTTCGTCCTGCGCAGTTAACTTATAATTTTGATCCACCTCCTCTTCATCGCGCACCGGCTTTGTATATCGTTCACCTTCCACAAGATCTAAAGGTACTATCACCCTTTTAATGTTATTCTCAAACACCATGCTTCTATTTTTGAGGTTGATGATATCGCCCATATCTATGGCCCAGTCCAATCCTAAGAGCGCAGGGTAGAGGTCTACATCTACTACAATTTCTATTACTTCAAAGTCAGCTCGGGCCTTTATCCTGTGATATCCACCGTAATTTTAGACAACCTTCCTAGTGGGATGATTTTCTGCTGATTTTACATGCGTAGCTGAATAGTGAACCATTCGAACTTAGGCTCTCCCATTTTTTTCCAAGTCTGTTTAGGTAATACGTTCGCATCTGACCACAAGTCCAAAATAACCTGACTTATCTCGTAGTCACCGATCTGCGTAGACAACCGTATTTCTCTTCTGGTGCATTTTTTATACCTGTATAGCTTGTGCACATCCTTGACCTCCGAAGGTAGATTGGGTCACGCAGCGCAACTATCTATTAATGCCTGAAGATTCTCCACAACCCTTGGGTTGCGCAACATCTTCATACATGCCTGAAAAAAGGGCTCGACCTCCTCATCTGCCTTGAGGTTCATAGGTGGCCGAGTAGTATTTTCCTATGCATCAACAAAGTCCTTGCAAGCTATGATAAATGTTTCTTCCCCCCTTTTTAGGTCTAGAACTTCTTGTTTGATAACTTCTTGTCAGATCAGAGGTTCCATTGCAGCCTCTGTTACACCATTTTTTGGTCATCTAACCTATTATCATTAGATGGACCCAAGTACACCATGTAAGACCAATTTTACCCTAAGTAAAATTGCTTTCACTATGTAAAATAACTTAATAAAACACATTTATTAGGTTGTTTATGGTCTAAACAGGAAACCCCAAAGGGAAATATTAAAAAACTCTATATTTGTTTGATTTTCCTCATGGAATAATTAATTAAACAATAATTTAATTATTATTCCTGGTTATATTTAACCCAAAACAAGGAAATTAATCGGATAAATCCTTATTTATCTTATTATTTTATAGGAATAATTATTTAAACCTTATTTAAATAATATTCCTTGTTAAAATTGACTAAATCATTTATAAATAATTAAATAAATCATTATTTATTTAATTATCATTCAACTACTTCCTTAAAATTATAAATAAATCATTTATTTATTTATTATTTACAAATAAAGGGCTTTGACCCAAGTCAAATTCCTTTTCCCTCCAACAAATATAATAAAATATTCCATAAAAGGTGGATCTAGATTTGGTTAATATTATTTTAATCATGCACCAAGATCTAGAATGACCCAATATTTTGTTATAAATAGAAGGGTTTTTCCTACCATTCATTACCTTTTGTTGCCTCTTAGATCACTCTGGATCTATACTCTTGGTCTAACTTTGAGCCATTATCATTGTCATATTTTCTATTATTTTCTTTGTGAGCTCCCTTTGGGTTCCATGTTTTTCTGGGTTTTCTACACCAACTAGAGAGAGAAATTCTAGATCTGAAGTGCTGAGGACTTTCAAGAACCCATCCCATTGAGGAGAATTGGAAACACCTTTCTTGTTTTCCTCCAGGTGCCATTAATATAATTTTTTTTCAAAAATATTGTTCTTGTCTTGTCTATTGGATGCATGGAGAAAAACCTTATTTTTACTGCTTAATGTCTTTTTATGCATAGATCTGGATTTTTGCAGTGTTTGTCTTTATTAACTAACTACAGATTTGAAGATATTGGCAGCCATATTTTGCTGTTAGGGCTATAAGTTATGTGTAGCTAAAGTGGTATTTTCTCGTACACTTCGAATAAAGATTCATACTAACAGCCTCCTCCTTAGGCCCCCTGGTGGCCATCCCACTGCGTGTCACTACATTCACACTCGGATCTTTGTCTCACAGTTCAGCCTTAACTCTCTACACATTCTGCGTAGGTTTTGAGACTTATTTTCCTGCATTTTCGCTATCAAAATTGGGCAATCTTCAATCGCATGGTCCAACTATCTACAATATCGGCAGGATTTCCTAGAGGGGTTTGGGCAGTCCCTCGCAAAGTGTCCCGCTTCTCCATAGTTATAACAGATTAGCTGACCTCGTCCCCGTCCTGCACTTCCACCACGCCCTCCTCCCCTACCCCTTGATGGGGAGCCACCTATACCTGCGGGGGTTCTCGGTGACGCAGGGTCTGATTGTACTCTGTATAAGTTTCCTCGATTAATCATCAAATCATACGTCCGGCAGTTTTGTTAATCATGTCCCACCGATCTGAAGAACCTATACCATTGCTGATTTACCTCTAGAATGTACAAAACAAGGCGGGGACAGTGGTTAGTATCGTGCAGCCCTGCGATGTGACAATCATCGCACCATTGCGCTGGCCCACTTGGGTCCCACAACCTCCCTAGGGAACAATGGGCTAGGTCCCCCGGCCTGCATATAGTCTGTTAATGGAGGACAATTATCCTTGGTATGGCCATTCACCCGACATCATATGCACCATCTCTCGGGGCTAGCCTCTAGCCCTTGTTCCTTTCGTAGGTTCTGGATCTCTACATGAATAGCTTCCACCTGTCCCTAGATCTGTTGGACGCCCAACTGTGTCTTGTCCCGCAGTGTAGCTTCTAACTTCATGGCACCTTCCAAGGCCTTCTCCTACGATTCGAAAGTTTGGTGCCCCATAGGTACACGCAGGTGATGTAGCAACATAGAAATAAACCATTCTGTGTACTGTCTATCATCATATTGGAATACTCCTTCTCTGATCACCGTCTTTAGTCGCTGATCGGATTCCCACACAAATTCAAAAGGCCCTTGCTTGAAATCCTTTAGATCAACCACGATTTGGGAGTAGGATTTAGGTTTCTTGAACTGCTGTTTCAGGGCATTCTTAATATCTTCAATGGTTGCATTTGCGTTTTGGCCGATGTATCCCATGTATTAGTCCAAAGCTCTTCCTTCAAAGGCAAGGACAGATGTGACCTTTTCACCGCATCACTAGCTACGTTCTGCACAGTCCATACCGATCCTGTGACAAACCAGAACTGATCCATGTCTTCATCCCCCACACCCTTAAAGGTCGGCAACTTCATGTGCACAACCATGTCGTCTTCCGGTGGCAGAGGGGTAGGTGAATTCTTACCTCTAGGTTGGTTTGAAAGTGGTGTGGCTGGAGGACTCTGCGAAGCTGCTTCTCTTTTCGGACTGTAGACCAATCTATCTCCTTCTAGGTTGGACCTATAGTACTTTCCACTTTGCGTTCTGCTTCTGTCCATATCAGAGGTCATTCACTCGGTATGGCTACCCATAATACTCTTTTCGCATAATAATACCTTGATCAACAATGGCAAGGTCTTCAGAAACTTACCTCAGAACCCTGTGAAGAACATTTGCTCTGCTTCAGAGTAGGATACAAACTGATCGATGGAAAATTCTATCACAAATACTCCTAACACACTATCTACCCAGTGGTCCACTGTGCGAGTGATGGTGTTATCGGTCTTCTCTAACTGCTGGATTAGTTCGGGGGTCCACTCTGTGATCCGCTCGTCCTTCCAACACTTCTGAAACTCCACCAGTCTTGCGAGCCACTCCTGGAGCTTGATCACAATCGTTACAAAGAAGATCTCGTAGATCTATGTGAAAATATACTTATTCTTCGACTCTTCGGTGGTCAACCTCTCACTGCAGTTTTATTTTATGGAAAATTCCTGAACTTTTTGTTCAAACCATTCATCAATTTCCTTTCTCTCCGGCTTCCAGTACGGCCTTTGCATTACCTGATCCCTCTCTCAAAATGCTCCAGGTCCTAGAAACAGAACCATTTTTTGGCTCAAGGGGTCCTGTCCCAAGTTCGGAGGTTCAAGTTTTTCCAACAAACCCCTATACTATTGGCCCTTTTGGTAGTGACCTGCTTGCGCAAGCCAAAGTCTCACCCGAAGTAGTATGGGTCAGTGCTGGAACCAGGTTTCCGCACCCTGGGAGAGGGTAGGTAAGTCAAACCAAGATGCATTCAGTCTTATAGCAACCCGATCTTATATTACAGAGCCTAGATCTACAGATTCCTTCCGCATCCACGTGCTTAATCACAATGATACTCACAGTAATGAACTTATATAAAGATAACACAGCTATTCTAGATCTTCTTGCAGAAAATGTAACGGAACAGTCCTAGATCGCAGAATAAACAAGTAACACAAGTATATTTGTAGCTTAAATCAATACCACATCAACATATATTAATCAACCAAGCATCACAGAGTAATTCAAATAGATTCAGATATCCAACAATACTTCCACATTCATTAATCCTTCAGATCCACTTACAATACCCAAATCCCAACCTGCGCACACAGCAGCAGGGTCTACACACAGCAGGACAGGGAATCTCCGCGCACACAGCAGCAGGAGTCCTTCCCCAACAACCCTAACGAGATCTATCAATTCGCACTTAGTATCAATCTCTTCTCATTCTTAGCCTATCCTACAACTCAAAAAGGTTCAACTACTTATACTATTTTAGCCTATGCATCCAATGGTCCAAAAATTGTGGTTTTCGGATTGTTGGTCTACCCTTGACCCATTTACAATGATTTAGGGGCTTTGAACCACCCCAAAACCCCTGCGTTAGACTAAATATAATAAAAAATATACAAAATGGACCAGTTTCGCAGCTTTGTAGGAGACCTTGTTCCAACAATTGGCCAAAATTGTCAAAAAACATTTGCTACAACATCTGTTTTTGGTAACGAAGGTTTTGGCGGAGCTTTTAATGAAATTTTGACACAACTAGAAAACTTGGGCAGCCGAAGGTTATTACGGATTTTTTTTTCATCGGTGCGCTACTAAGGTGCCAACGCACCGGTGCGTGTCATATAGACGGTCGGCCCGAGGCAGTCGAAGGTGCATGCACTGGGCCGTAAAGGTATACAACCGCACCAGGTGCACTGTAAGTGATACAACACACAATGTCATTCTAATTGGTATTGGGATTTGTGCGGTGCCCATATGTCCTATCAACGTACTGGTACGTAGTCTGTAATGTTCCCAAAATTAGCATGAAGCTAATTGGAACATTGATTTTGCTTATATCATCTAGGAGGTGAATAAATGGGTAAGGAGGCTCATGAGTAGGAATAAAATCCCTCATAGTGTGAAAGGGATCATCAGAGTAGATATATTTTGCACCCTTAGGTGTAAAAAGGGGCAAATGCATGAGGACAAGGTCAAGTTTGACCAAGTCAACAACACTGCCATAGAGGGAGTGGGTCACTTAGGAAGACAACGCAGTATGAATGAAGGGAAGATCATTTGGTAGAGGAAACCCTAAAGTGTGGGGGACAGGGTAAGGAGGCTTTCATTTGTATAAAGGGAGGAAAAGGCAGCCATAGGAGGACATATTATGGAGTATTGATTTCGGTCTGCATGACTATTTGCTTTCTCCAGTTATTTAACTGAGATTGCTGTGCTGCTTAGCACAAGGAATTCCTGTTTAGGAATCCTTATCCCTTCTTCAGAGGCCTCATAAGGGATTGTAATTCATTTCTCCACATTCAGGCTCAAGGCCAAGCCACCCCCTTCAGCTACAACATTATTCCTGTAGTAGGAAACATTTTGTTGCAGGGTGTTGCAGTGGAGGGTTCCACAACACCACTTCTAGAGCTTATCTTTCAGAGGAGGGAGCTTATATTCCTATGGGAGGTCAGCGAGGAAGATTCAGGAGCTGATTGCACATCTTTGGCATTAGGCCAAGCATTTCCCATCACCTACCGCACAATCCCTCTCCTTGACTGCGTTATTTTTGAGACTATTTGCAGTGGGGGTTTTGCATTACTAGTTTGGAGGGTGAGATCTTCAGTGATTGGATCAGCCTTTCACTTGGAAGATCCATTGGAGGAGGTCTATTTCAGATTGGACATCATATTCAAGCATCTCCATCCAGTTCATGAGTTGTAGCTGCTATTCAATTTTTCCCCTGCAACTCCGACATTTTGTATTTTGCATATTTCAACCAATCCTTCCAGGATTGTCTAGAAATTGCCTTTGGGAGTCTATATCTTTGCTCCCCATATTGTACGAGCTGTATATTGATATATTTATGTATTGACATCATTTTGTAGCAGTTATTCCTCATAGACTGCGCAGTCATAGCCTTGGGTTTTCTTCATGTAGCAGTGTTCTTCATTTATCATGTATATGTTCTATTGAGGGTTGCATTGCCCAACTTGAGTGATTGTTTCCTCATGGATTTGTATACATTTTTCTGCTATGATCTAATATGATGGCTATTTGGATATTCTGGCATTCTATGTGTTAATGTATCACTGCTACTCCATTATTGTGTTTACATATTGTTGTGTCTCCAACCTTAGAATATCTTAAGATTTCTCATTATTGTAGATTTTCCCCATTTTGGGATATTACATAGTCTTATAGAAGCGCATCGGTGTGCAGTATCAGAAAAATGCACAGATTGTTTTAATTCTGATCAGAATTGGATCATGGACCAGAATGATAGTTCAAAATTCAAAGTGTTCAGAAGTGTGCCGAACCTAAGCGACCGGATAGATCTCGTCTTCCTGATTCCGGCGCCGTGAATGGTTCAAAAATCTGACAGTATGAAGAAGTTATCGTAGTTTGAAAAGTCTAGTAAACTGCAAAAAATAGACTTTGACCAAGTTTGACTTGAAATTTTGGGAAATTAAAAAAAAATATTACAGGGAATATTCTTGGAATATTCCTCAGAATATTCCCCAGAATAATCGCCGAAATATTCCATTCATTCCAATCGGCTCTTAACAAGTGGCAAGGACACATTGGTTAATTGGTTGACTTTTGGTTTTTAGAACCAATCAAAGGCTGCCACATGACAAGCCTAGAGGCCGCCACGTGGCCTAGGTCCAGTCTTGTAAAAATTTTAGGACTTCCCGGGAATCGAACACTCGACCTCCAATTGTTACTTAACCTATGAGTCTGCAACATGTATTTAAAGTTTGACCGTTTCGCATTTTGGGGGAGTGGAGGGTCTAGCCCCTCCCCATGTGTCTGTGACCCCAAGTCCAAGGGCTAAGACCCTAACCGCCATTTTCCAACAATTTCATTGATTTTTATCACATGCAACAGGTTTGTTCTGATGGTTGCGGTAACCCTTTTTTAAACTCCAGTTTAAAAGGCATTAACTCCCATTTAAAGCGGAGATCTTCGATGGTTGTGGTTTGATAACTGCGGGTTTTGTGACATGTGCCAAATCTAACTGTCATGTTAAATTCTACAGCTAGCCTGGCAGTTTTTATGGTGTACGCCCAAAAAATGGCGGAAAACCCAAACTTTTCTGCAGTTAAGTCCAGTTCTCCACATTTAGTGGAGTTTTTTAAGGGACATTGGGCAAAAATGAGTTTAGGCTCTATCTTGAACTAGATTCGCCCAATTTTGGAGTGCCAATAGTCAATTTAAACTATATCCAACATTAAAAACTCAATGGAGTAGGTTTTAGAGCCATCATAGAGCTTCTAAGCAGGTTTTTGCATCAGTGAAGTTCAAGGGGCCACGAGGGCTACTAGGGGGCAGCAACAGTTTGAGGCCTAGCCAGGGGAGCTAGAGGTATTTTTAACAATCCAATAGTAAATTTTGGATATTTCAAATGTTTTGAAACTAATGGTGTGGTTTTCAGAGCTTGTAGATGAATTTTGAAGGCCGATATGCTTCAGTGAAGTTCCAGGGGCCATTAGTGTCATCTTTTGCCAACAGCAGTTCGAGGACTAGCCAGGGCAGCTAGAGACCTTATTCAGTGAACCAATAGTCATTTATTACTGTAATCAACATTAAGGATCCATTTATGGAGGTTTAATAAGCTTTTGAGAACTTCTAGAGGTCGAGAACCCATCAGAGAAATTTTCAGTGACCCTAGTGCTAGGGGGTGCCGATAGGTGTTGAAGGCCAAACTGGAGCAGCTGGAGGCCATTTTCACTGAAAAAATAGTCTATCATGACTATTTTTGGAATTATGAATCAAATTAAGGGATTTTTAGAGCCTTTTTAAGACTTATAGAGCTCAAGAATTTGAAGGGAAATTTTGGGCAGCCCTAGGCAAACCGTGGAGGAAGGCCTAGTTTGGGGATGCAGTCCTCATTTTGAGCAAATGATCAGTCGATATTTGGTGTATGATATGTGCTAGAGATAGTAGGTGTGGTTTTAGGGACAATAAAATAATTCTGAAGGAGTTAGTGCCATGGAGAAGCTCAGTGTAGCTCAGTGAACCGACATAATGAGTCAAGTCTAAGGGATCCTAAAGTTGTTTGTAGAGTGATGACAACCATGATAGGATATAGATGGTATTCTAAGCCCTTTGGTCCAATTCAATAGCCATTGGAGTTAAGTGTGGAACTTGTAAAAGAAACTTTACCATAATCCCAAAGAGCCAAGTCAAGATGATGAAAGCTCGAGGAGACGTAGCCCATGATATTTGGGTGAAATCCTAGATTAATTTTGCTGTTATGTGTGGATGTTTTATTGCTGCATTATATTGCTGTTACACATTTTAAATTTCAGCAAGAAAAAATGGACTTAAGACACTTAATCAATTAAAAATCATACACCACTTTCAAGCATAAATTCCGCAAATTTTCAAGTATAAGCTAGATATTTTATTTGTTTAACTGAGTGGGAGGTTCTTGAAAAAAATAACAAGTTATCCAACCCATTTTCAGATCAGGATGGTATTAGAGCACTTGGTTGCTTGATTGACAGAGAAATAGCTTACTTGTATAACTTGAAAGGTGTTTAAACAATGAAAAATATTGGTTGTTTTACTATTTGCAAACTGACTGTTGTTTGAGTTTGCTGGAGGTGAAGGGATAGCTACTAATAGCTAAGTCCAGAAGAGGAAAATAAGGAAGAAAGGGCTGAAGGCATATTCCTTACCCAAAGGACCTCAAGGCCACCCTTGAATAACAAGCACTTTTGTCAAGTGTTTGTTGTTTGCTTGCTTGAATAAGAGTTTGTCTCTACAACCTTTTTGTTCAAAAGCTTTGTCATTTGTTTTGAAAGCTTTGTGAACTTTTTTGATGTTATTTTAGTTCATTTTCATTATGAAAAATTCTTCAAGTGAGGTTTCCAAATCCTCCTCCACAATATTCTTCGATGAAGATATGAAGTGTGACTTCTACATCTTGAAGGACATGGTGCAAATTTTGTTTGAAGATAGAAGAGAAAGCACTGAAATTTGTGAGCAATTATTTGATACGAAGCAAGAGAGAAAAAAATTCTTCAAATATTGCATGATATGGAGATGAAACTCCATCAAGCTAGTTGGGCCAGAATTGTGAATTACGGATTAAAAACGCTTCCCTAAACAGATGAAAATCTAGAACAACAAATTAAAGACTATATGAATACCTTTCCTAACTCAGAACAGAAACACAGAAAGGATTAGAGGCTTACTTTTAATCCAAGCACTTCTAAATGGCTCCTTCTGCCACTTCCATTGTAGCTTCAAACTCAAGTGGTTTGTAGGAAAAATGCTTCCTGCAAGAAAGAACACTAAAACAACAGAAGATAGCAATAATACAAATGTTTATTCAAGTTAGTTAGCTAAATCAGTAAAGCATAAACCATATACATCAACTAAGATCTTACAATATGGAAAATCAAGGCCAATATAGATGCATATAGGGAAACATAAGCTATATTCTTTATTGATGATAAAAGGAGAGGTTACAATCAAATGACTGATTTGAAGTGACCCTTCCAGCAACGATCCTCAGCCCCATCACTGTATAAATCTCTGCAGTAGCTGTTACACAAATCTAACTCTCAATTGAAAATCCTCCAGCATTTCTCTACTCAAATTCTTCCTCCTCAAACACTCAGATATGTGTTCAATTTATAGATGAACTGAAGGTAGTTTTGCAATCAATGACTTTCCAATAATAGGCAAGACATGTTCCCAGTCATGTAGATGTCAAATGGACACTTGGATTCGAAGCTTGACACATGTGAACTCTTCTAGAAGGCACTAGCCAAGTGGAGATTCCATAACAATGAGAATTTCGCTCCCAATGTGACCAACACACCCATAGATGTCGGGAAGTGTTTTGCAGAGCAGCCTTGCATGGGGCTACCTGCATATGCAACACACTTAGTCCCCTTAGAGGCAGCATTGGTGAGCTCCCACATGCTATATAATAAACTTCAAACCTTGGAAACCTTTGCTTGATGAAAGTCATGTTTGATTTGTCTTGTTCTTGCCTTAGGGAATGTAGCAACTTGAAATGATAGGGAATAATAGACCCTTATTCATTTTTCCTAGAGATGATGCCCAGTTAACTAGGTCATTGGGAATGATGCCCAAATTGACCTATAACAATTGCCCTCTAAAGCATGAGGTCAAAATAATAAAAACATTTGATTGAGATGCTTTACACTGTAATGGGCTGGAGATGAAGCAGAGTGGTCACCTGCATCAATCTTGCAATGCATTACATCATGATATATCCTCTTTGATCATAATTGTTGAGGGTAGGCATTCCCATGTTCAACACATAAAAAATATAATAACATGTACATAATTCAGAAAGTCATCGACACTGGAATGCTGCCCAATGCAGACATGGCTACAGATATAGGCCCATGTTCGGATGGCAATATGTATGTAAGGTCACCATACAGATGATGTGTACAACAATCCTGAAATCATAGTTTTGATGGCTGAAACTAGATCCTGGGTCTTCTTATCTCATTCACTCGATCATTCAGGTACAAGTCTAGCCATGCGAATATATGATTTGTTGTCGAACATGGAAAGACATAGTTTGATGACTAGCCAATGATGTGGGCTGTTAACAAATGCGAGAGAAACACCATTAATGAAAATGGCCCTCAAGGTAGTGCAATACATTTCGTAAGGCGTGAATAGATGATTTGATGTCAAACGCCAAAAAAAATCTTTTGGTCAAAGGTCTGAAAGCGAGGATCTTGTCAATGCTATAACAAGCCTCATGGTACTGGAATATGATGTTTCTAAGTGAACTTCCTGGATATTGATTTTTTGTCGACAGGAAGTCACCTTATTGCGAAATGAGAGTTACTGATTTCAGAGACAAGCGTATGACTTGATATAGCAATTTTCAGGGATGACAGTCATGAGAATAAAGGTTTAAGAGTATTGCAGAAGGATGAGTGTATTCACTGGATGACTTCTCTTGAACATATTGGTGACACTGTGATGATTTGGTAGCATTGACCCAAAATCGAAGTGAAGGTATGATGAACCATAGGTGTGAATGAACCGTCAAGATGATTACCCAACCTAAAAAGTCATGGACATGAAGTGAAGGAAGTGTCATGTTCAAGAGCGACTTGCTACCATAAAGAATTTTTTCTCACTTTTCCCAAGTTTTCCCTGGTCATTTTTCAACCAATACCTCTTTATTTTTTAACAAGCTTGAGGAGGATAACATTTTCTTGATCTATAATTCAACCCTTCGAGCAAACAAAGTATCGCTCTATAATATTTTAACGAATCTAGTGATGAATGAAAACTCGATTCTTGCCATGATTGACAATCCCGTCGCTATTTTATGTTTTAACGAGCTTAACGACAATGATAGCCCGATCCTTTTTCATATTTAGAGAGTTTGAAAAAGTGGACGAAAGAAAAATCCATAAGTAATGTTTCGTAAATTTGTCACTTAGATCCGAAAAAATGTAAAATAATATCTGAGAGAACCTATTTGGTCATGTTTAACTAAGGTATTCCTTTTTCGTAAATAATATATCTCAGTCTGGAAAAGGGTTAAACTTATACTGAGTAGATATCAATTCATTTACTTTTACAAGCTCGAAAAGATAAGTGCTCGACAATCTTTTCACATTATTGGAGTCTGAAAAGAGGTGAAAGAAGACTCCAAGGGTTCCTTTTTTGCTATTATAGAAGCTCGAAAAAGAGATAAAAGTGCACTTCAAATCCTTTTTTAGTTTTTAACAAAGCTTGAAAAATAAGGAGAAAACGTATGCTTTGTGGTCAAGTCATTCTATGAAATAAATCTGCACGACTAATCTGTTCATCAGTTGTATTTCCTATTCAGAACAACATCAAATGGATTAAAAATACCTGTTTCATGATAAAAACATAATAAAACTATATTCATAGCAATAAATTTAACTTGCAAATAATTAAATGACTATTTAAAAGTAGTTTCACTATTCATTTTTACCATTCCATAGTTACCATTTGTATTTTGGAGCTCTGAACCTGATTTCGCCCCCGAACTTTAGCTTCTGATTACAATCGTTTATGTGGATGGATTTCGTCGCCGTTTGATCCAATTTAGTGCCATGAACCTCCTCTTCCCTTTGGTATTCATTTAATTTCCAATTCTTGCAAATTTTTAGGGTTTCAAGGCCCCTAGGGTAAATTCTGCCAAAAATGAGGGCAACGCACCCCTAAATGTTGAAACCTGCATTGCATAGTAGGTACAATGAAGTGTACTTGCATTTGCAACACACTGTATCTTGTCAAGGAGTGCGTTGGGTACAATTTAAGTTTTTGATTTTCTTACTATGCCCAAAATTGACCTATTTTTTTGCAATAAATGGAATCTAATGGATCTTATGGTTGTGTTTTAGGTTTCCATCGGATTATAATGAGGATTACATGGAGGGAAAGAGAACATGAAGAACAAGATATGATTCCTTGAATGATTCAGGTACTGTAAGAGCCCTAAGAGATTGTGGACTTCTTAAGTACTTCAAATTGTTCGGGATGAGGCAACAAATAGAACTCTTGGAGTTCTTAGTTCGAGCATGGGATCCGGCGATAGAGGCATTTCATATTAAGAACCAAGTGGTTCCTATAATGGTTGAGGACGTGTATTTTCTCATAGGTTTGTCGAGGAGAGGTTTGCCCATTTCACTCTCAGGGTCTACCGTTGGAGGAGTGACAGTGAGGGATTATATTCTGCAGTATTGTTATGCAGAAAATATGGAAAAATAAACATCCAGGATGTCAGAGATTTTCCTTTGAGAACTATCCTTTTCACAATCGCTAAACTTGCCGGCACCGTTACACTACATGTAGGGAACATATCATATATGCAGTATGCACTAGAGTGTATGGATCCAACAACCTTCAACTGGTCTAAATTTGTTCTATCTTAGATAAAGGAGCAACTGAATAAAGCAAAGGGAGGAAGGAAGAAGAATTTCAGTTATGGTTCTATCTGTAATATCCAAAATAGGGATTGCTTAGCAAGGCATGGCTGAAAAACAGATTTTTCAGGAATGGCTACTACAGGATTTGAAACCAAGACCTGGATCCCTTAGATAGATGTATCTAAGACCGAAATCCAAGAGGAGGCTCCAAACAAATAACTCTAGGTGGGTTAAACAGATCTCCCACACCTAGTTGCCTTGGAAAAATGCTCGATGAAGGGACTGCAACAATGTATGAACATATAATGGAGTAACAACGTTATTTTTATGAGCCAGAATACATGAAGATCTGAATAGCCATCAAATGTATATTATAGCAGCAATTGTCTACAAATCCTTGAGGAAACAGACACTCAAGCAAGGCAATGCAACCTCAATCGAACATGTACATAAAAATAGATAAACACTGCTACACAGGAATTTCTGCATGCTAGAAGGATGCAATTTATTGGAGACACTGCAACATGATGAATAATAATAGAAATATGTGACAATATATGGCTCAATAAATGAGGGGGAGCAAGCTCTCAACCCCAGAAAACAATAATACAACAATCCTTAGAAGGATTGGCTGAAATCTACAAAATGGAAAAATGCCGGAGTAGCAGGGCTGAGTAGCAGCTGCAACTCAAAACTAGAAATGGATGAAGATAACTGAAGATGCTGCATATGGTGGCTGAATCTCATCCAATGGATCCTTCAGGTGAAAGGCTGATCAAATCACTGAAGATCTCACCCTCCAAACTAGCAATGTAAACCCCCACTGCAAATACACTCAGAAATAACGTAGTCAAGGAGATGGATTGTGCTGTAGGAGATGGGATGTGCTTGGCCTGATGCAAAATATGTGCAATCAGCTCCTGAATCTTCCTCACTAACCTACCAGAGGAATAGAAGCTTACTCCTCTGAAAGATGAGCCAAGAAAATGGTGTTGTGGAACCATCCACTACAACACCCTGCAACACAACGTCTCCTGCTACAAGAATAACACTGTAGCCGAAGGAGGTGGCTTGGTCTTGAGCCTGAAATGTGGAGAATGAAGTAAAATCTCTCAAGAGGCTCCTCAATAAGGGAGAAGGATTCCTAAACAGGAAATCCCTTGTACTAAGCAGCACAACAATCTTAGTTAAACAACTGAAGACAACAAATAGTCATACAGACCAAATTCTATATTCATCAACCTCCCCTTCTATGGCTGCCTTGTCCTCCCTTTATACAAATTAAAGCCTTCTTGCCTTGGCCCCCACACATTAGGGTTTCCTCCACCAAATTATCTTCCCTCCATTCACACTGCGCTGTCTTCTCAAGTGAACCACTCCCTCTATGGCAACGCTATTGACTTGGTCAAACTTGACCTTGTCCTCATGCATTTGCCCCCTTCCACACTTGAGGGTGAAAAATATATCTATTCTGATGATCCCTTCCACAATATGAGGGATTTTATTCCTACTCATGGGCCTCCTTACCCATTTATTCATCTCCTAGCTGATATAGGCAAAATTAATGTTCCAATTAGCTCCATGCTAAATTTGGGAACATTATAGTCCTCCCCTCCCAAATGTTGCTTGGCCTCAAGCAACTACAAGGATAGAACTGAAGGGCCTTCTTGAGGCATGAGGATGAAATGAATTTGGATCTGCCATCCCCATATGAATCTCCCATCCCCAAGCAATCATCCAAACAAAATGAGTTACCCTCCAACATGGCAACTCCTGAAAGTCTTCCTCCACCTTTGGCTCATGCAAAGTAGGTGGGCTGGAATTCTGATCATGGCAGACAAGGTAGTCTACCCCACGCTGTCCCTCTCTCCACTCATGATAAGTGTAGATTATGTGCTGATCCTAGGTTGCAAAAGTATTTCCCTCAAGTGGAAAAATGAAGAACAATCCTTCAAGGATGTCCTCTCCAACATTGAAAAACAAGCTGGCCCAAAACATATCATCCATGATGAATAGGACATGATCATCATAGAGTATCCAAATGAGAAGTTTGCTGAATGTTTTACATGATGCTGCATGATATTAACAATGTCTCAAGTGGACACATCGCAGTCTATCCCACTGCAACTTTAGACAATATTATGGCAAGTGGTGTGTTGGCAATTGGCTAGTTGTGTGAATAATCACATCTACTAGTGAATATTAAATGAGTGAGTGTGCCAACTGAGCATACAAGAAAGAATCAAACACTTGCCCATGGTTAAACAAAGGATGGCTTCCTCCATCATAATAGCTGGCAAAATCTTGCTCATGGGGCTCAAAAATAAACTTGCCCTCTTGTGGAGCAATGTACTGTATGACAATGGTAAGAAGATGCAAATACTGTGTTACATAATTAATAGATGCAAAAATAACATCCTCACCATGTGTTGAAATTAAAGTGATGCAAGAATACATGAATAAGTCCATGCCCCAAAGGAACAGTGCTATTGGCCTATGAAAATAGGCTCCTGCCAACCCATAGCTCAATTCTCTGACATGATGATTGTCAAAGACTCCTCCAAAAATGTTGCTGCAAATATGGAATGCCTTCCAAGATGGAAGTACTTCCTGATCATTAAAGGCCAAGGAGTAGCCTCTTTGCACCATGATAGTTCCATCTCCTACTCCTGCAACATCATACAATATGTGAGATCAAATCTGCCCTTGCTCTCTCAAGTACAATCCCAACAACAAAAGTGTTTGCTGCCCCCTCATGCTCTCATCATGCAAGTCATGTGATGAAGACATAGTGAATGATATGAATGCCACATCAATACCATGCATCCATACTCTTTGATGCTCAATGATGCAAGCATCCTGCCACATATTCTCCATCCCCACACCCTTAGGAAGAGTGTATGCCAAGTGATGGCCAAACTCCTTCAAGAGTAACCAGCGCAGCCAAGCCTCCTGCTACCCGGTATCATAAATCTGCAAGTAGCTCACCAACTTCTTGCTCTCCATCCAAATCCACTCAACCATTTGTGGATGTCTCCTTCCATCCTTCATCTTGGTACTCCTCCCATGAGGGCTACCATCCTCCCAAATCATATTTCTGTCCTTTCATTTCATGGGATGTTGAAATGCATTCTTCTCAAGGATCAATTTGATCCCATAAGGACCCAAATAGGTGGTAGGAAAAAACCTCCCATCATGATGTGTAAGGCTCAAGATATGTCCAACACAAGCATGAGAGATGTTATCCATCCTAAGATTTCCTCCATCATCTATATTCTCCTTCTTGAATCCATGAGGATTCAAGTGTGAGAAGGGAAGAACCTCCTCAAACTGTTGAAGAAATTTGCACTCCATGATGTGTTGAAGTGCACATCCAATGAAATCTCTCCATGAGATCTCCTCCTCATGCATGGCCCTCCAAAACCAAAGAGGCTTTGGATCTGCTGCAAGTAGAAGTCGCTCCTTGAGCTGTGGCATGCTCATTGAGAGAGTGTCATCTAGAGAGGAGAAAGAGTTTCTTATCTCTAGATGTCTACTCCTTCTTACTGCTCCCTTCATGACTTCCTGAATGAAGCTACCCTTTGAATGCTCCCATGAGGAATGATTCTTCTTTTCTTCATCACTGCTCTTGTATAGCGTAGTGCAATTCTTATGCTCTAAGTCAATAGTATGCAGTGATATGGACCCATCCATAATGTTTGTTGAAATGACAAGATATTTTCATTTAAGCATACTTTGGTGAAATGTGGAAGCTCTTTGCAGGGTTGAAAGAATTTCCTCTTCATAAGTGTTAGCCTCCAAAGCTGCTGAAGATGAAGGCTGCTCCTCCATGGCTACAACAACACTGGTACATGCCTCTTCAACTGGTGGTGAGGGCTCCTCCCTCCTTTTTCCAAATATCCTGATCATCCTTTGAGAAAGCTCAGTAAGAGTAGAAACCCTTGCATGGATCAAATGGTTGAACCACCAAATATTTGCTTCACCTTCAAGGTGCAGCACTGCAATTTATATAGCCTTTCTGTCTACTACAGGATGTAGCAAGAAGAAAGCCTCCAGCTTCATCACCCAAGCCTCTGCTGCACATGTGAGTGATCCATCAAAAGTGAAAAATAGAAATCTATTGCCTCTCATCATCCCATAGCTGTAGGGTCTTCTTTCTTCTTCCAGCTGAATAAATTGTGGTAAAGCTAGAGTCTCTTTGAAGGCTCTAGGTTTAGCTCGGTATTCAGCAAGGTATTCACTTATAACTTTAGATTCCAAGTGCTCTTCATGCTTCATGTCTTCTTCTCTTTGAGAGTAGGAAGTGCATGGTCCTTCCTCTTCTCCTTCTTCCATCTTCTTAACCTCCTTGGAGAGGTCCTTTCTGGATCTGAAAACTAATGAGAGCAAGCTCATCCTCTTCATCATATTGATTTCTTCTATCTTCTTATGGCTGAAACTCATAGGCTAAGCCAAAGTTCATGCTTTGATACCACTGTAATATCCCAAACAGGGATTGCTCAGTAAGGCATGCCTGAAAAACACATTTTTCAGGAATGGCCACTATAGGATGTGAAACCAAGACCTAGATCCCTCAGATCAATGTATCTAAGACCGAAATACAAGAGGAGGCTAAAAAAAAATCACTCTAGGTGGGTTAAACAGATCTCCCACACCTAGTTGTCTTGGAAAAGTGCTCGATGAAGGGACTGTAGCAATGTATGAACATATAATGGAGTAACGACGTTATTTTTATGAGCCAAAATACATGAAGATCTGAATATCCATCAAATTTATATTATAGTAGCAATTGCATACAAATCCTTGAGGAAAGAGACACTCAAGCAAGGCAATGCAACCTCAATGGAACATGTACATAAAAATAGATAAACACAGCAACACAGGAATTTCTGTAGGCTAGAAGGAAACAGTTTATTGGAGACACTGCAACATGCTGAATAATAATAGAAAAATGTGACAATATATGGCTCAAGAAATTAGGGGGAGAAAGCTCTCAACCCCAGAAAACAATAATACAACAATCCTTAGAAGGATTGGCTGAAATCTACAAAATGGAAAAATGCCGGAGTAGCAGGGCTGAGTAGCAGCTACAACTCAAAACTGGAAATGGATTATCTCCTTCATCTATGAGGGATTTTTTTTATTTCTGCATGAGCAACTAATGAGCTTCCTTGCTCATTTATTCATTTAACTTGATTTTAATGGAAAAAATTAATATTCCTATTAGCTGTAAGCTAATTTAGGAATATTACAGTCTCCCCCTCCCAAATGTTGCTTATCCTCAAGCAACTGCAAGGGTGCTGCAAAATCTCCCCTCTCCTTCTTGTGGCCTCCTTAAGATAGGAGTGATGAAAATCATGGGGGATTCCATCATCAATGAAGATCTCCCACCTCCATGCTATCATCCAAAGGAAATGAATTACCTCCCAGATTGGTAATTATTAGAAAAGATCCTCCCCATGGCTCATGAGAGGCATATCCCAAGTGTTCCCCTCCACCATATGGTCCACTTCATGAAGAAATAAATGACATACTATAATGCCCATATAGTTTCCCATGCTCCCCTTAGAACATGTAGTGCAGAAAATGTGGGAAATTCCTTTCCCCAAGGACACATCCCCCCAATGTGCCTCTCCTCCAACCATGTTCCCAAGAGTAAGAAAATTTCCAACATATGGAATCATGATTAGAATCATGCTAGTTGCCCATATTTGAGAGAACACTTTAGCTTTTCTCCAATCAGGAGGTCTTCCCGGTGGAATGCCTCCTTGCAAAGAGGCATCAAGGCATAGAGTAGGGTGTGGATGTAGGTGGACAGATTTGCCCCTACCTTTATTGCATAGGCCCTCTTGCCTTATTTTTTCTTTCAAAATTTGAAATAGATAAGGGTATATGCTCTTCATCTTGTGATTCCCTTCCTCCTCTTTTCCTCCTTCCATCCTCAAGATCTCATCATTTGTCAATGATGGTACATGCTGCTCATGTGTTGTGCCAAGATATCTATGTGTGAGACCTTTTGGAAATCCTTGCAAAAGTGCAAGAGCTTCTCTCCTTGGATCAAGTGCTCCATCCTCCTCTTCATGAGGTGCTTGAGGTGCTCTTGTCATGACTGTGTTATCCTCTCCTTCCTTCCCTTCCTCTTCTTCAATAGTTGAAGTTGCCTCATCTTTAACAAGAGACCTTAGATCTTGTTCTCCCTTTGAAGAAGGAATCTTCATGTCCTCCCTTTGAGAAGAAGGCCTTTCATCCAATGGAGGTCTTGCCCTTGGCAAGGTATCAAACAAGCTCACCACCTCTTCAATGATTTTCAGAAATGGAGTTGGGTTTATAGACCCTCCCAACTCATGCAAAATATTTGTTTGATATGGTTTGATAGTTTCAATAGAAGATGTTCCACATGAAGTTTCATAAAAAAATTCTACTAATTTTGTAATGAACCTTGCATAAGTAGATGTATTTACATTTTTTAAGGAAAATGATTCAAACAACCACCAAGCATAGGCCTTACCCTCAAAATGCAGCACTGCTACTTTGATGGCTTCAATTTCTGAAACTTGATGTTGTTGCAGAAATTTGTCTAGCTTTTCCACCCAAAATCTAGTTGGACATATAGGTGACTCATCAAAAGTAGATAGAAAGAATCTACCTACACCATGCTGATTTATCTTTGTGCTTCTTTCCTCCTTGATCTTGCAAAACCCTTGGAAGTTAAAGTTATCTTCGAACTCCTTAGATTGAGCTTCATATTCCTGCAAATACTCTCCAAGAGTCTCTTCCTTTGGCACACCTCCTCTCTTCCTCTTCATGAAGAAGTTACTAACAGAACGTTGAATATTTGATGGTATGGCTGAGTGCTCATACCCAAAAGATGAGGATTTAGATCCTTCCTCATGTGTATATCTTGCAGATCTTGTTGAGGGACTTCCATGTCTCTCCCTCCTCATTTCTTTGTTGTCTTTGCTTCCACCCTGAAGAGTTTGAAAGAGAAGCTTTGAGAACCTCTTTCCTCCAGACAATAAGGGTTTGCTTTGATATCTTTTGCAGATCTCCTCCTCCCCATGAGAAGGTTCCATAATGCTTGAAGCTCACAGGCTGAGCCAAGATTGAAGCTTTGATACCACTGTAATATCCCAAAATAGAGATTTTCTACAACAATAAGAATATCCTAAGGTATTCCAAAGTTGGATAGCAGCAATAAATCAGCTTATATAGTGTATTAAAATACATATCCATCAAATAACAATCACAACAGCAAACTATGTCTTCATAAAATGTCTTTAAGTGGGGAAAAGTAGTAATATTGGCCCCAAAAACGTTATTTTCTGAAGATGGAGTTATAATAGTGGAAAATAACGATTGTGTCCCTTAGTATATGTAATATATGACTTTCATGCAAAATATTTAAAAAAAAAATGCCTTTAGCCTAGTTAAACAGGCCTCCCATGCTCAAAATAGCTTAAAATTGATGAAACCCCAAGACTGCAACACATAGAAATTGTTGCATAAAGAGATTGCACAGTCTAATTGTTGGGTATGGAGCCTGATTATCTTCTTTACTTTGTATCACAACATTGGACCCCTGTACCTTAAAAGGGGCGGCAACGCCGCCCGAAATTTAATCGCTGTCGTGGGGGGTCCAGGGGGGGGGCGGCAGCGCTTTTCGGAGCCCCCCCCTGGCGGGGGTTCGGGGGCGCCGGCCTACATATATATGAAATTGCCTTGTAAAAGTATAGTAATTTCTAGTCAATCTGGACGTTCATTAGGCAAATGATCTGACGGTAGAAGTTATGTTTAGATTAGGGTTTTTTTGCCCTAGAAGGCAACCTTGTATATATGGGGGCATTGGCTTATTCACAGTTTGTGGATTATGGAGGTGTATTCTTGGAGCGAGAAAACTGTGAGAGAGAACAAAGGATATTACAGCGGATCTGCTGTAGGTTTTGTCTCTTCATTTTTGTTGGATAATATAAAGGAAGGACTGGCTGTTCGGGGTGGACGTAGCCCAAACTGGGTGAACCACGTATATCTGTGTCTCTCTGGTTTTATGTTTTTTGTGTGCTTGTATTTTCCGCATATTTTATGTGTTTCATTGCTCTGTAATATTTAATTTTCTAACAACTGGTATCAGAGCCGAAGGTATATTTGGCTGATAAACTCGCAGGAAAAAAGGGTTCCTGGTTCGAGTGGGAGCAATGGCGGACGATGGTAAGTTTAGGGTTGAGAAATTTAACGGCCAAAACTTTGCGCTGTGGAAGATGCAGATGGAAGATTATCTGTATCAGAAAGATCTGTACCTACCATTGAGCGGAAAAACAAAGAAGCCGGCGACCATGACAGACGCGGAACAGTACGATTGTGTCTTGCAAGATCAAAACATACCTCTTTGATTCACTGTAAGCAAAGAACTTCAAAGGGAGACTTCAATAATAGTTTTTTAGTGGCAGAAGACAAGCAGGGCAAACCATAATCATGCTGAAACCAACTATTCGAACTATTAAGGAAATAAACAAGCATGAAGACTAAAGAGAAAGATTAAATCCTCTAAAATACTTCAGTAGTAGAAAACATTAAACAGTGAAGGATGAAAAGGTCTAAGGTGCTTCCAAGAGTCATTTCTTAGCCTAAAAATTTCAACCTACTGTAGTAAGAAATTATGGAACATAATGAAAACAGGGGAAAACATAAAACAGTTTAGAATACTTCACCAACATCCAAGCTCATGGATCCAATGATAGAGCCTTCTCAGGAACAAGCATGCAACAACATCATCAAGACTTCCAAGACTCCAGTTTTTTCTTCAACTTCAACGGACTATGTATTTATTTCAGAGAGTTTTCAGTATTACAATTTGTGATTAAACAACAACCAATCAACCAAAAATTTCTCATCTTCTACTGAAATATTTATAGAAGGATGAGGAGGTGAGATCTGATAAAAGATCTCTCAAAGAAATTAATATAGATTCAAGACTTCTTGGCCTTTGAGGGGCTGGATGGAGAAGTTTACAGGTGTATTGTTGTATTAACTGCTTTACAATTATGAATTAAACTCGGTGGGAGTCTTTGTTTGACTTTGAGGCACTGCGTAATGTTTGGAGTAACTTTGCAGATATTTCTGCATTTATTTCCTTGCAGAAGTAACTCCCTGGCTATGCTGGAGGTGAATATCTTAATTTGATCAATAACTTCGACCTCTGTGTTGAATGATTTGAGGCACAAGTGGCACTTATGGTAGCTGAGGAATAAATTTGCCTCAAATGTGGCGGTGGAAGCCTTTCTGTTAGTTAAACACTTATGATCTCTTTTAATTGTGTTTTAATTCTGGGAATTAGGCTTTTGATAAGCATTCTTAGCCGTAATTCCAAAATCTATCTTCAATCTTCATTCTGCTGCGCTCTATCTTCATAAACTGATACTCTTTTTAAATGTGATTTAATCATAGTGTCTTGTCGATGTGCAGGCCACGCTGGGCTTTTAAAGGCATCAATGCCCATGAAGCATTGATAAAACAATGGAATGAAGCCCCTTGAATGGTTCTCTTTGATAACTCAAAGGGGCGGAAAACGTCTTTCCTGGCCCTCGACTTTCCTTCATTATACAATGGAAAATCATTAAAACACCTGCAAAACACAAAAAAAATTAAGAAATCCTGCATTTTTTAGGTTTAACTGCTTCAGAAGGCAGGAAAGAGCGTGGCTGTTGGATGAAAGCGTCCAACGGTGGAGATCTACGTAGAAGAGGCAAAAGGAGAGCAGGGAGAAGAATAAGGCAGAGTGATTTTGGATCGTCCGATCTGGACACGTGGACGGTCCAGATCTAATCAGAGGATTGCAATCGGGGGTGGCAGGCAAGTGCATGTGATTGAAATAAGCGATGCGATGAAGCGCGGACCGTTGATCTAAGGAGTAGATCAACGGTGGAGAACGAATCGGGGGACTGGCCGATCGAAGGGGCCAAACAAAGCATGTGATGTAACTTTGCAATGCGATTGAAATCACCGATGAGATGGAGCTCTGCCCGTTTGATCGGCGTATGATCAACGGCGGGGATTAGTTTTAGAGTGGAGCAGCGGAAAACCTTTATAACATATAAAACCCAAAGTTTTAACAAAAAAAAAATGTTTTAGTGAATCACGGCGGAGATATTTATAAAGAGGATAGGCGCTCGATTGCAGGGCTTGTAGTTATATGGAACGTGATGGGCTCGGGGCTTAAGTAAAACAAAAGCCAATCGCAATCGGAGCTGCGGGCCTGGTCTTTTTAATCTACCCATTCTGAAAACTTGCGATGCGATTTCAGCGCTTGGGACTTCAACACTTGGTCCCGGGCATAAGTAATATGAAATAGTGGTGGGGCGGAATTATAATACATAAGACCCAATCGCATCGGAACTTTGGATGCGGGTCTTTTCGATCAACCCATTGAATTTTCTCCGATTGCGATTGCGCGATCGGTCTTTCAATCTACCCATAAAAATATTTAACACGTGATTCTGACTTTTTAGACCAAAGTTAGGATAAATGGGTTTTTGGGTTTTACAAAGGAAAAAATTGATCGGGAATGATTATTTACAAGGTTTTAAGTACAAAAGGAAGGCCCACAGTATATACATATAAAGGCTAATCGCATCGGAAGTTTGATGCAGGTCTTTTTAATCTACCCATTTGATTTCTCCGATTGCGATTGCGCGATCAGTCTTTCAATCTACCCATTTTAAATATTCAACACGTGACTTTAGTTTTTTAGTTTAAACTTTGGAAAAATGGGTTTTAAGACTTTACAAAATAAAAACATATTAGAAATGGATTATATGGAAACGACAATACGATTGGGGGTTTTAAACACGAAAAGGCTAATCGCATCGGAACTTTTGGATGATGGAAAAAGACTTGCGCACTTTGAATTTGTGCAATGCGATAAGTGCCAGGAGGGGCTTAGCACTTGGTTTCCGGGTGTAGGCATATGGGGGAAGTGGTTAGAACCTAGTCCAAGGGGCTTAAGTCCATAGGAATAAAACTTTGTTTTTTATGAAATTTTCAGAGTTTTCAATGGTTTTTAGAGGTTTCGGTAAAGCTAAAGAATGGGTCTTTAACCTTATAAAAGTGATTTTCATGAGGGGAAGAAAAGAAATCATGAAAACAAAGGGGTTTTTATGGAGAAAAGGGGAGAAAATGAAGGTAAGTTTGGAAGAGGGGGAGAGGAAGAATGGTGGTTTTACAACAGTTTCTTCTCATGAAATTAGCATAATTTCTAAGCATAAAATAGGAACATTAATGAAGATTTTGGACAGAGGCATGAGGCCTAGAAAAGTCTTCAAGAGCCAACAATTTTTAGCAATAAAATTTGTTCCTTGAAGGCTCAAAAAGTCTTAGCCACCTTTTTCTATAACAAATTTTATAGGTGGCTAACAGGCCGAGAAAGACATTTCCCGTGCCTATTTTACATTAAAGGAGACCATCCGCCAGGCTCTATTCAATTGTTTGTCGATGCTCTATGAGCATTGATACCTTTAAGGCCCAACACGGTTCTACACATTGACAAGACACTGTGGTTCAAAATCGCATTTAAAAAGAGTATCAGTGTTAAAGAACAGAACGCAGCAGAGATGAAGATTGAAGATAGATTTAGGGAATTACGCCTTAAAATAAATATCAAAAGTTTTATTCCCTAGATTCAAACACAGTCAAAATAAATCGTAAGTGTTTAAACTGACAGAAAGGTTTCCACCACCTACATTTGAGGCGAATTGATTCCTCAGCTACTACAAGAGCCATCTGTTACCTCAAACCATTCAAAACAGAGGCCGAAGTTATAGATTAAAGAAATATCTGCCTCCAACGCTGCCAAGAAGTTAATTCTGCCACAGGAAGCGAATGCAAAAAATATCTTCAGGATTACTCCACGTTATGCAGAGCCTGGAAGTCAACAAAGCTCTCACCGAGTTTAAATATTAATTGTAAAACATTAATACAGCCGTCCACCTGTAAACTTCTCCATCGAGCCCCTCAAAAAGCCGAGAAGTCTTAAGTCTGTATTAATTATCCTTGAGATCTTTTGTTAGATCCCACCTTCTCATCCTTATATAAATACTTCAGTAGAAGATGAGTAATTGTTGGTTTTTTTTTGATCACAAGTTGTAATACTGAAACTCTTTGAAGTAAATACATAGTCTGTTGAAGTTGAAGAAGAAATTGAAGTCTTGGAGACCTTGATGATGTCGTTGCATGCTTGTTCCTGAGAAGGCTCTATCATTGGATCCATGAGCTTGGCTGTTGGTGAAGTATTCTGAATTGTTTTATGTTTTCCCCTGTTTTCATTATGTTCCATAATTTCTTACTACAGTAGGTTTTGAAAGTTTTAGGCTAAGAAATGACTCTTGGAAGCACCTTAGACCTTTTCATCCTTCACTGTTTCATGTTTTCTTCTGCTGAAGTATTTTAGAGGCTTCAAACTTTCTCTTTAGTCTTCATGCTTTTTTATTTCCTTAATAATTTGAAAAGTTGGTTTCAACATGATTTATGGTTCTCCCTGCTTGTCTGCTGCCACTTAAAAACTGTTATTGAAGTCTCCCTTTGAAGTTCTTTGCTTACAGTGAATCAAAGAGGTCTGTTTTGATCTTGCCCTTTGTCCTCACTTGAACAGTTGGCTTAAAGGTCGTTATAATTATGATCATAGATGTTTTTAGGTGTTCCCTCTTCTATTACTGTAATTATCAGTAAATATTTTATGTTTTCTAAGTCCTTTAGAATAAAATCTTTGAGGAAATAGGGTGTTCCCCGAATCTTAGATTTCATTCTAAAAGTTGTTTTGAAATCATTATTTGCCTAAAGGTGTGATTTGTAGAATTTATGGTTAGCCCTGTCTATCAAAGAACTCTTTATTGTTTCAAATTATGCTTTCAAATTCCCTTTGTTGAGAATTAAAACTCTCTTTCCAAATCATTAATGTTCATCTCATCCCAAAAAACAAAAGGATCCTATGGCCAATTTAGATTTTCCCTTTGATATCCCATATCCTTTGATGAGTTTTTTATGAACTTATTTTGACTCCATTGCCCAATGAACTAGATGTTTCCCCATTCTGTGTATCTTTCCTAGACCTTTCATGTTCTACTGTATCAATTCAATCCAACCAAACAAACAAAAAAACACCTGCACTTAATAACTAGTCTAAAATCAATACTATAAGCACACAAGATAAAATTTTGCAAACAAACATTTGAGAGATCCCTCTCTGAGAACAGGAGGACTAGATCCTGTAACTCTAAAGATTGGTTCTGATGTTGCCTTGTCTTTTGATTTGCCAAACTATCAAAACGCGGGACACCAACATAATGGTGATCACGGTGGGACATTTTTAAGTCAGTGACAATCTAAGTACCCCTTAGGAATTCAGAAATCCCTTATTTTCAAAGACTATCTAGTGATTATCAACCACCTCATCGCCACCAACATAATGGCGATCACGGTGGGACACT
This sequence comes from Pinus albicaulis, assembly GCA_034641835.2. Classification (NCBI taxonomy): domain Eukaryota; kingdom Viridiplantae; phylum Streptophyta; class Pinopsida; order Pinales; family Pinaceae; genus Pinus; species Pinus albicaulis. Next base: position 485,537,943 of record CM076575.1, read on the forward strand.
GAGTAAAATCTTTAAAAATTAAAAACTCACTGTCTAGCATAACATAAGTAACCTTCTTCAAGCACTACCAAGCATAATGGTGATCATGATAGGACCTTTTGAATCAATGAAAAACTAAGTAACCCTTAGGATTCTCATAAATCCTTGTCAAACCTTGAAGATTTCAGTTACCAAGCCATAAGAGTAAACTATGTACGTTTTGATACCCTAGGTAAGTGTTAAATCAGACTTAGAACACTCTCTTAACCTATAAGACCAAAATAACTCAGAAAAACCCAATTTTTTTTTCAAGTTTGGCCTCATAATAAACTTGGTGGTGGACCATAAAACCTTTTACCTCCAAAAGAGCTAAAATTTCCACCTGGCGACTCCACAATCCTAAAAACAGACCTTAAGACTCCACTGGGAAGATCCCGAGTCTTAATAGCATCATACAAACTCAACTAGAAGGCTTTAAGATTAAAATTTTCCTTCTTCTGAAAAGATCAGTTAGCCTCTTAAAGTTTGTCATATTTGGTTAAATTTTCTTTTTAAATGGGTCTGAAAAACATAGCATAGTGGCTCCTAGAAAGATTCATACTAGAGCCTACCCTAACCCAAACCCACCTAAAGTAGTTGATAACCCAGAAGTTATCCTTAGAAACTCTCCTAAGATAAAATTATCAACTGTTTTCAGATCACCCTTGAGAACTAATTCAGTTCCTGAAAACCTTGTAGCTCTACAAGAAATGAATGGTGGTGGACCATTAAACATTTTACCTCCTTAGGAGCTAAAAATCTTCCACCTGGCGAATCCACACTCCGAAACTCCCAGTAAACCAAATGACTCCACTGGTAGAAGACCCTGAACTGATTAGCCAGACACAATGACCTCTTTCTTGATTTACCAACATGATTCCAAGAATACAACGAAGATATGCCCCAATGAGTAGAAATCATATCCCTGGGTTTCCACATAAGATGCCCCAGGTGAATTGGGATGACAACCTGCCTATTTTTCGAGGTGAAAAGTTTGATGACCCTTTATTACATCTTATCAAATTTCACATACATGTAAGGAGGTTGAAAGTTGAATGGCATGAAGACTGCCTAATGAAAATGTTCATGTTAACATTAGAAGGAAAAGTCAGGGATTGGTATGAAGGCTTAAGATCTAGTAGTTTTTTTTCTTTAAGAGACCTTGAATATATGTTCTATGAGAACTATAAAGAAAACACTACATCATTATCAATGGGTGCAATATATTATGATCCATCACAAAACATCACCCAACATATTATAGATAATGAGGAAGCTTTGGAAGAGATGCATCCTGAATATCTTTTAACAACCATTCACGAGTTTAATCTCCTATTGAAAAATTTTAAGAACATGGCTGAATCACTTGAGGAAGAAAACAAACAAGAAATAATGGAAATTCCTCAAGATGTCCCTGAAAACTCAAATATTGATTCATCATCCCTTGTAGCTGAGGCTCAAGAAGACATCCAACCTCAAAATCAGTCTTCACAAAAGACAGGGAACTGCTGTACTCCTGTTCAAAGGAACATAGAAACATCTTCCCCTTTGACAAAAAAAGAGATAGATCAGATTATTAATAAACAGCCAGTCTTTGAAACTTTCTACAAAACAAACACTCTTGCCCATTCACATAGAGAACTTTGTTGTGCAGATTTAGAAAGTTCTTTTGATTTGACTGATGAAAATGTTTATTCTAATAAATTTTCAAACTTCAATCAGTCTTATGATGATGATGATTTCCAAGCAGAAACTAATCATACAGGGCAAACAACATTTGATTGGTGTTATGAGTTTCACCATCATCATCTTGCAAGCCGCAATCATCCTTTTCGATCCATCATAAAAAGCTTTCACTTGATTGGGAATCAACAACTTTTCAACTCATAAGGTGAAGAGAAGAGTAATGAAGAAGTTTTTGAGCAAGAGGAAACCATTGAATACACCCCCACTCAAGAATATAACGACCTCTTCATAGAGGTTAGCCCACTAAATCCAAGCATACCAGGGCTACTAGAGGAAAACACCGCCAAATATGATGAGTCCTCCAGTTCAGATGATGATGGAGAAGAGGAAGAGAAACAGATAGAAGACTGTCCTACTGAGGATATATCATCTTCTCAAGAAGAATATTTTTCCTTTTTTGTTAAGAATGATGATGCTTCCAAGAAACTCTCTGAAGACTTAGCCCTCAAAGCTGAAGTCTTGGGAGCAGAAAATCTACCAAAAATGGAGGACCATAAAGAAGAGAATCTTCATCTTTTATTTGCTGATCCTATGAAAGAGTGTGTGGAACTCCCAACTAGTTCAAATTATCAAGCAGTGATCCTTTGCAAGAGCTAGAGACATGAAAAGTTGTCACCTTCTGTGATAGCCTTGATATTGAAGGTTAATCTTCAATATGTTCTATGGGTACCTCTGAAAAGTAGCCAGATTTTCTATTTCTTCTTGACATTACTCAGCTGGCTACATTGGCATTTTTGTATCATATGATAAATGTAAATACTCCATGTTTAGAATAGGTTAGATAGGAATGTAAATAAAGCTCAATCCTGAGCATGTAGTTAGTCGATTTTCTTTTGCTTTGAAGGAAAATCAAACATTCAAAACTACAAAAACAAAGAAAAGAGGGCAGATTGTCAAAATAAGAAAGGTATAAGCCCCATACCAAAAAAGAGAAACAAATCTGAAAGTGTGCAAGCTCAAATGCCACTCCTACAAAACACACTTCTAGTTAGTCAAACAGCCTAAACTTGACTAATTAGCTTTAAATTTTCTACTGATAGGATAGTGAATTCGATTCGCCAAACTGTTTAATCTTGGCTTATCAATAGATAGATTAGGATATAAATTAAAGGTTCAAACATGTTTAAAATATGAACCTAAGTTTCCAAAGAGAGATGACTCAAATCTGTTTTATTTTTTGAGTCAAAACAGATGCAAAACTGGTTCTAATCAGCTCAAAATCTGAACCAGATAATGAAGAAAACAACTCACACAATAGTAAAAACAGAGTTGTAAAAGATGAAGGAAGTGCTTTGAATGTTTAGATCTTAAACCTTCATCATTTTGATTTAATTTTATGCAAATAATAATCTATGTGCAACTTGTTTTATGCCATAGATCAACATCAAATTAGACTGATCAATCCTAACTTGAATGCTTTTTAAATTTATGTTTTAGCAAATTAGAGAATAAAAATCTGTTAGACTGTTTAATCCTAACAGATTAGTAGATTAGGTAGAGAAGCATGTGGGCTCAACTGTTTAATCTGAGCCCATGGAGAAATAAGAAGTAGAACTAGATTAGATTTTTTTCTTTCAAAACGAATAAAATGTTGTAAGAGAGTTTGCCAATCCAAGTGCACTCTAATGAAGAAAAAATGTTAGACCTGTAGGATTGGGTAGATAGAAAGCTTGTTGATAAAAGATCCATTGTTTTTCCATGGCTGTTAGCATTTCTAGAGCAAAATAATATCATTCAATCAAATAAAGGCAACACAATGGATGAGGCAACTGACCAGCCTCCCAGAAAATGCAAGTATGAAGTTCTTGATGCCTTCAAGAAGGCACCATCCCCAAGTGGAGCCACTGTTAGCCACCTATAAAATTTTTTATACCAAAAGGTGGCTAAGACTTTTTGAGCCTTCAAGAAACAAATTTTATAGCTAAAAAATTGTTGGCTCTTGAAGACTCTTGAAAGGCCTCATGCCTCTGTCCAAAATCTTCATTTGTTGTTTCCATTTTATACTCTAAGAATTTTGCTAAATTCCAAGAGAAAGACTGTTGAAAAACCATCATTTTCCCCTTTCCCCCCACTCAAAACTAACCTTCATTTGCACCCCTTTCTTCCATAAAATTCCTCTATTTTTTATGAGTTTCCTTCTTCCATTCATAAAAATCCACTTTATAAGGTTTGAAACCCACTTTTTAACCTTACCGAAACTTTCGAACCCCTTTAAAAACATTGAAAAAACCATAAAATTTCATGTTTTGATTACAGGCTTTAGCCCCTTTGGCTAAAGCCCCCTAATCACTTCCCCCACATGCCCTTACCATAAAAACCAAGTGCCAAGCCCCTCATGGCGCTTATCGCATCGCTAAATTTCAAGCGAGCGCAAGTCTTTTGCCATGTTGCTTTAAACAGTTCCGATGCGATCACCCGTTGTATTATAAACCTACCCGATCTCCTTTTTTCTTTTATAAAGAATGAAGAACCCATTTATCCAAAGTTTGTTTTAAAAAATTGAAGTTGCTTGTTTAAAATAAATGGTTAGATTGAAAAGAGCTGATCGTGCAATCGCATCGGAAATATCCAAACGCGCAAGTCTTGTGCTATGATTAAAAGTTTCGATTGCGATCATGCCTTATATTGAGAATCCCCGATGCGATTAAAATATTTTGTATTATAAACCCCCGATCGCATCATATTTTATACATATCCTGTGGGCCTGCCTTGGCACTTAAAACATTATAATATTTCTTCCCCGATCTGTTTTTTCCCTTTGTAAAATATAAAACCCACTTTTCCAAACTTTTGTTATAAAAAGCCAAATCACGTGTTAAATATTAAAATGGGTTGATTAAAAAGACCGACGTGCAATCGCATCGGAAAATTTCAATGGGTAGATTGAAAAGCCCCGGCCCGAAGGCCCGACCCTAATTAGCCCCTATACACATAGGCCCGGGCCTATCAGAGGTCTATTTAAAACCCGGCCCGCAACCGAACGCTCAATCGCATCAGAATTTTCCTTTGGTGCGGTTTAAAATATTACCACCTCCGATTGCGATGGCTCGATTATCGCAATCGCATCGGCCTATCCCCCGATCATCGCAATCGCATCACCTCATTCCCAACCTCCGATTGTGACTCCCCTGATTCATTCTCCACCGTTGATCTCGTTCTTAGATCAATGACCATCGCTAAATCACCTCGGCCCTTTTATACGCAAAATCGCATCGGAGTTTTTTTCATCGCACCCCCTTTTTCCTCCCGTCGATTTCAAATCTCCCAATTAGATCTGGACCATCCACATGTCCAAATCCAATGGCTACGCTCCTCTCCCACCTTCTGAAGTATTTTAACCTATTTCACAGGGTTTTCTTAACTATTTTTGTGTTTTGCAGGCGTTTTAAATGGTTTTCCATTATATAATGAAGAAAGTCCGAAGGCCGGGAAAGAAGTTTCCCATGCTTGTTTTACATTAAAGGAGACCGTCTTCCAGGATCTATTCCATTGTTTGTCAATGCTCTATGAGCATTAATACCTTTAAGGCCTAGCACGGTTCTACACATTGACAAGACACTGTGGTTAAAAATCGCATTTAAAAAGAGTATCAGTGTTAAAGAACATAACGCAGCAGAGATGAATATTGAAGATAGATTTAGGAAATTACGGCTTAAAATAAATATCAAAAGTTTTATTCCTTGGATTCAAACACAGTCAAAAGAAATCATAAGTGTTTAAACTGACAGAAAGGTTTCCACCACTTGCATTTGAGGCGAATTGATTCCTCAGCTACTACAAGAGCCACCTGTTGCCTCAAACCATTCAAAACAGAGGCCAAAGTTATTGATTAAAGAAATATCTGCCTCCAGCGCTGCCAAGAAGTTAATTCTACCACAGGAAGCGAATGCAACAAATATCTTCAGGATTACTCCATGTTATTCAGAGCCTGGAAGTCAACAAAGCTCTCACTGAGTTTAAATATTAGTTGTAAAACATTAATACAGTCGTCCACCTATAAAGTTCTCCATCAAGCCCCTCAAAAGGCCGAGAAGTCTTAAGTCTGTATTAATTATCCTTGAGATCTTTTGTTAGATCCCACCTTCTCATCCTTCTATAAATACTTCAGTAGAAGATGAGTAATTGTTGGTTGTTGTTTGATCACAAGTTGTAATACTGAAACTCTTTGAAGTAAATCCATAGTCTGTTGAAGTTGAAGAAGAAATTGAAGTCTTGGAGACCTTGATGATGTTGTTGCATGCTTGTTCCTGAGAAGGCTCTATCATTGGATCCATGAGCTTGGTTGTTGGTGAAGTATTCTGAACTGTTTTATGTTTTCCCCTGTTTTCATTATGTTCCATAATTTCTTACTACAGTAGGTTTTGAAAGTTTTAGGCTAAGAAATGACTCTTGGAAGCACCTTATACCTTTTCATCCTTCACTGTTTCATGTTTTCTTTTGCTGAATTATTTTAGAGGCTTTAAACTTTCTCTTTAGTATTCATGCTTGTTTATTTCCTTAATAATTTGAAAAGTTGGTTTCAACATGATTTATGGTTCTCCCTGCTTGTCTGCTGCCACTTAAAAACTGTTATTGAAGTCTCCCTTTGAAGTTCTTTGCTTACAGTGAATCAAAGAGGTCTGTTTTGATCTTGCCCTTTGTCCTCATTTAAACAGTTGGCTTAAAGGTCGTTATAATTATGATCATAGATGTTTTTAGGTGTTCCCTCTTCTATGACTGTAATTATCAGTAAATATTTTATGTTTTCTAAGTCCTTTAGAATAAAATCTTTGAGGAAATAGGGTGTTCCCCGAATCTTAGATTTCATTCTAAAAGTTGTTTTGAAATCATTATTTGCCTAAAGGTGTGATTTGTAGAAATGGTTAGCCCTGTCTATAAAAGAACTCTTTATTGTTTCAAATTATGCTTTCAAATTCCCTTTGTTGATAATTAAAACTCTCTTTCCAAATCATTAATGTTCATCTCATCCCAAAAAACAAAAGGATCCTGTGGCCAAGTTAGATTTTCCCTTTGATATCGCATATCCTTTGATGAGTTTGTTATGACCTTATTTTGACTCCATTTCCCAATGAACCATATGTTTCCCCATTCTGTGTATCTTTCCTAGACCTTTCATGTTTTGCTGTATTAATTCAATCCAAACAAACAAACAAACAAACAAACACCTGCACTTAATAACTAGTCTAAAATCAATACTATAAGCACACAAGATAAAATTTTGCAAACAAAAATTTGAGAGATCCTTCTCTGAGAACAGGAGGACTAGATCCTGTAACTCTAAAGATTGGTTCTGATGTTGCCTTGTCTTTTTATTTTCCAAACTATCAAAACATGGGACACCAACACTGACATCATAGCTTCCAAAACATTCTCATCCGTCAAGAAAGTTGAGGAAAATGGATTAGAAGGGGTACCAAAATCTAATGAACGATCAACCTAAACACTCGACGACGCTGATTTTGGATTTGCCGCCCAAGCCAGATAGATTAATTGCTATGCTAGCTCAATAGGGATGGGTGGCAGAAACTCATCCAACGTAGAAATATCAGAATCATATGTACTCTTCCTTAAGCCAGATAGAGTGGAAGAGATCATTTAGCAGGTCTCTATGCTTGCAATTTCTGCTGACGTTGCCAGCGGTGGTAATGAAAAGGTTCCCATGAGAGTGGAATATTATAAGAGTCTTACACTAATGTTCTGAAGTTCTAGTTGGGGTATGTGAAAGAACAAAAAGCTTTCGGTTACCTGTGATGCAAAGGCAAAGAAGGATAATTGATTAATGACTGTAATTGTACCTTTATGTGGAAAGGAAATGATTCTAAAATATGTAGAAACAATAGCAGTCATCGCATATACCCATGGCCTTCCAAGTAAAATATTATAGTCAAGGGGTCCGTCAACAACCTCAACATCAATATTCACTATTTTTCCCCCTAGTTCAACATGCGGGTTATTAATAATACCACAAGGTTTATATGTACGTCCATCGAATGCCTTCAACGTCGTTGATGATTGTGATAAGCGCGGTGAGCCAAGTGACTTCCAATAGTTTAGAGACATAATGCATGTAGATGCTCCCTCATCAATAATAATGCGATGAACAAGGTGATTGAGAACATTTACCTGTATGGAGAATGCCAATTTTGCTGGTAATTGCGGCACATAGCCTGTATGTTTAAAGATGACAAGATTAGAATCAGTCGGATAAATTCCACCAATAGCTGAAAATAAAGCCTATTTTTGGGAGAGATAATTTTGTAATACCTCAAGAGCAGACATAGCTGAAGGGATTGAGCCAAATCATCAACTATATTATAATTTTGTGAAGCTCTTGCTCGAGTATTGTAAGTCGATTTATGAATTACTCCTTTTGGTGGCTTGATTGTCAATTCAGGAATAGCAGTAGGCGGTACTAATTCTGTAGATGGATTCATTGTTGAGGTAGTAGGTTGATCAGTGGCCGGACTACCATAATATTTATTTCGTGTTGACACCAAAATATCTGTTGAAGGTTTTGTGACAGATAACATTAACACTTGGAAACTAGGAGCTGGATTCATAGAAACCATGTTTGTTTTCAGATTTGGAAATGGGTCTGTACACATAGTTGGCACATTAGAAGTCTTGATGATTTTTGAGACTTTAGCGCGGTGAGGAAAATCCCTAAAAAATTGTTCCTCATTACAGGTTATGCATGGATAATGAGGTTTCCGAGGTCCAGACGGTTGATCAGATGATCTTTCCTGTGGGTTATAAGTTTGCTTTTTCTTTGATTTCCCCTTTTTCTTACTTCTTGGTTGCTTGTAAACTTTTCCTTTGTCAAATGACACGGCATTAATTTCGGAAGTAGGCACAGGATCAGATGCAGTAGTGTGGTGTGTGCTTGCAGTGCCTATCAAGACATCTCTGGCATGAGAGTCCTTTAATTGAGGAGGAACATTGAAATTAGATCTTGGCGCATTAGGGATTTTTTCATAGAGCGTGCCAAACTGAGCGTAAATCAAGTCTAAATATTTTGCACGAGCAATAAATTTATCTTCTGTGATGACACAACTCTTAGCCACATCCTCAGTTATATATGGTAATAGGGACTTAATAAACCATTCAACAAGGAGCTGATCCGGAACAAAGGTCTTAACCATTCAACGACGATGACGCCACTCATGAATATGATCAGAAATATGAGTAGCATTAGTATGTTTGAAATTAGTCAAGAGTTTCGTTCCAATTTAATATCTGATGGGTAAGTGGAAATGAGCCAAAAATATAGTAGCTAGGGCTGTGAAATTGTCAAAAGAAGCTCTAGGTAATTCAATGTACCATTTTGCAGCTGGACTTGTGAGTGTAGACTGGAAAATACGTAGTCTAACAGAATCATCATTCAGGGAATTTGATGGACACCATAAATGATAAGTCATAACATGAGTAGACGGATCTTCTCCAGGGTTTCCATTGAAATTAGGAATATCCAAGGGTAATTTCTGAGGTATCACCAGCCACCAAGGAGCATAGTTGATTGGATCATTAGTTAACCGATTTAAATCTAGTAACTCTAAAGTTGTAACAAAGGGAAATTGTCTATTAAGGTCAGGTTGAGCATAACCAGGGTAAGATGGAATTGCTTGAGCAATAGGCCTTTGAGCACCAACATAAGTAATTTGCTGTTGGTAATCTAGATAGGGGTTGTTTTTCATAGCAAACGCTTGAGGATTATGTTGACCAAAACCTGGATATGACACTTGTTGAAAAGAGGTTTGAGGCATTTGCGCTTGTGGCTGCCAAGGGGTCTGTCCACTAACGTTATAACCCAAATTAGGATAACTTGGATTCAGATGATATGTATAACTTAGTTGCAGTTGTGACATCCCATAAAATGGTAGACCATCTTGTGAATAAATAATTCCTGATACAGGTTGTTGTAAATTAATCAAAGGATTTGGAGTCTGTGGACCCAACATTTGATGATATTGAGTTGAAGGACCCGCTTGATAAGGTTGATGATGTACAACTTTTTGATTCTGTAACAAGGGTATAGTTGTATTAACAAGTGGTAATGAAGTGGGTGTAACAAGTTGAACCGGTTGATACGAGTATACAACTATTTGTGGTTGGATAGGCAGAGTGGGATGCCATTGAAAAACATTCGTTTCAACATTAGATTGACCAAAAAGTGACGGAGTACTATCATATTGGGTGACCAAAGGTTTCCCCCCAGCATGAGGAGGATAATAAGATGGAAAATATTTCTCTCCAAATGTTGGGAGTCCATTAGATATGGTACTTGAAGGAATAGACCCAGAAAGATCGGCTTGATATTGCCTTGATGATGTGTATAATGAATCAAGTCGTTCAGTACTTACGATAGGATTACCAGTTAAAATACCGGATGATGACATTGGTAAAGTCCATGGATTGGAAGATGTACCAGAGAAAATTCCAGATAATGATTTGTAACTTGATGGGACCATAGGGCCACCATGAAAATATGACTCTAGTGAAGTGGTAAACATCGATGAAGTAGTGAGGGCAGGAGCTGACGTAATTGGAACAACATGCCCAACCGAAGATGTTGGTTTAGACATGGTTTTTTGACCAAATGTATACCATTTTGAATCGACGGGAATTTGAAAAGGAGGAAGATCAACAAAAGCAGAGGGTTTCAATTGAGATAAAGACTCGTACAGGTAAAGGTCCTCCCAAAAATGGGTTGGAGTTAAAGGTGTAGTGTCTTGTGGGATTTCTTCAATCACAATTGAACGAGGTGGAAGAATTTCAGCGTTAGTCCCAAAGTATATTTCAGGTGGTTGACTGTGTGATATGGGAGATTCAATAGCTATAGAACTTTGTGGGATTAACAAGGTAGGAACAACTTCCAGTTGTTCTACTTCAGGATTTAGATGTTCTGGCAAATAAGAGACAGGATCTGGATCAATTTGTGGTTGAACAACGCCGGGTCTAGGAGGTATGGCCTCAATGATTGGATGGATCATGACCACGAGTAGCTGTGAAGACTCTGTTTTGACAACAGTAGACGAATTGGGATGTGTAGAAACAACTTGAGCTAACTCTGGTTTATGGGAAAATGATGTTTCACCAGAGGTACGGATTGTACTTGATTTGGCAGATCGTGATTGCCATCGCCTACCAGAAGTAACTTCTGGTGGTAAAGGTGGTTTTAAAGCTAATTTACCTGAACGACGAGGGAAAGGATTTTGTTCTCCCACGATTACTGATTTAGTTTAACCAAAAACAAATAAACAAAATAAAAGTGTAATGCTAGGCAAAAGGGTTTACCAAGAAACTGTGAACTGCAGAATACCTCTTGGCGAACCAAGAAGTATGGGCAGGAAATCTCCTTGAATGTTGTGTTCAGTGTATCACAATTTACAAGGCGACCAAATCGGTTCACTATGGATGGGTAGCACCTAAAAGTTGTCCTCCCAAATATACCCGAAGGTACGTGGAGGCCCAAGTCCGTATTAGCACTGTCTGATGCGAAACCGCACAGTGAGAGCACCCATTTATACTTATCGTACTGTAACACCGCCTGATATACATGAAATTACGTGGACGAGCTACGATATACTTACGTATGTGGAGTGAGGTATCACACTCGGACTTTATTGTAGACAAATTAACGACAGCTGCTATGTCTTACGATGTCTGAACACGTCTCTAGCCTAGACCTTCTAAATGTTATCGTTATTGTTCCAATGCTTTGTTAGGTAATTTGAGATTAATTTTATGTTGATCTTGCTTACAATTTTCCTTTCAAAGGTTCACCACGATGATGTATTGGAAAATTCCTAAAATGCAACTAAAAATGATAAGCAATCTTTCACTTTCAGTTTCTTCAATGAATAATCTAGCTACTAAGGGAAGAGAGCAAATAATTTGTGAGCAAACAAATCAATGATCACAAACAAAATGCAGATTTCCTAATGTTCCTTTTTGCAAAACACACAAAAATCCTACATGCAAATGCAAGTTTTTCTTTTTAGTTTCCTTAATGTTATGAATGCAGAAAAGAAACTAGGTGCACTAAATCAATAATTCAAATGCCTTTTACTTTAGAGAAATGAAGAATACAAACAACAATTTCTCTTTTGAAGGAAAAATGAGGATTTCAAAAACAATTTCTCCTATCAAGGAAATGAATATTTTACGACAATTTCCTATTTCGAAAGCAAATGATTCTTAATGCGACCATAAAAAATATTTTGAAATCAACTTGTCAATGATAAAGAAAAACTTTTTAAACAAACATTGAACAAATTTTTAGTCAAAGGAGGAAGAAGTATATAGAGTTTCTGGTCAATATGAGGATCAAACTTTTCAAAACACAACAGAAAACAAATTGAAGCAAATTGCATAGGCAAATTCAAAGGAATCTGGGTGGTTTCAGGAGTCAACGCAGTCTCCAAGGGGAGAAAGTTCTCTGCAATGCAGGCCTGAAAGGGAGACAGTGCGATGCAAAGCACTATGTCCTGTCTAAGGGTGCGTTGGGCGCAGTGTGTAAGGAAAAACACTATTGTTTAACTCACTGTCTTTGCAAATTTGTCTTTGAAAAAGTTTAATCTTTGTGTGTAACAAATACTAGGTGGATAAAAAAAAAAATCAAAGGCTAAGTCAGCTAGACCTAAGAGAAATTCTCCCCAGTGGAGTCGTCAATTTGTTGGGCCAGAATTGTGAATTACGGATAAAACACGCTTCCCTAGATAGATGAAAATCTAGAACAATAGATTAAAGACTATACGACTACCTTTCATAACTCAGAATAGACACACAGAAAGGATTAGAGGCTTGTAATCCAAGCACTTCTAAATGGCTCCTTCTGTCGCTTCCGTTGTAGCTTCAAATTCAAGTGGTTTGTAGGCAAAATGCTTCCTGCAAGAAAGAACACTAAAACAAAAGAATATAGCAATAATACAAATGTCTATTCAAGTTAGTTAGCTAAATCAATAAAGCATAAACCATATACATCAACTAGGATCTGACAATATGGAAAATCAAAGCCAATATAGATGCATATAGGGAAAAGTAAGCTATATTCTTTATTGATGAAGAAGGAGAGGTTACAACCAAATTAATGATTTGAAGTGACCCTTCCAACAAAGATCCTCAACCCCATCATAGTATAAATCTCTCCAGCAGCTGTTACACAAATCTAACTCTCAATTGAAAATCCTCCAGCATTTCTCTACTCAAATTCTTCCTCCTCAAACACTCAGTTATGTGTTCAATTTATAGATTAACTGAAGGTAGTTTTGCAATCAATGACTTTCCAATAATAGGAAATACATGTTCCTAGTCATGTAGATGTCAAATGGACACTTGGATTTGAAGCTTGACACATGTGAACTCTTCTAGAAGGCACTGGCCAAGTGGAGATTCCAAAACAATGAGAATTTCGCTCCCAATGTGACCAACACACCCATAGATGTCGGGAAGTGCTTTGCAGAGTAGCCTTGCATGGGGCTACCTTCATATGAAATGCACTTAGTCCCCTTAGAGGTAGCGTTGGTGAGCTCCCACATGCTATATAATAAACTTTAAACCTTGGAAACCTTTGCTGGATGAAATTCATGTTTGATTTGTCTTGTTCTTGCCTTAGGGCATGTAGCAACTTGAAATGATAGGGAATAACAGACCCTTAGTCATTGGTATTGGAGATGATGCCTAGTTAACCAGGTCATTGGTAATGATTCCCAAATTGAGCTATAACAAAGCCCAAGAGGGTTTAACCAAGAACATGCATGAAGCAGAGGTAATTCACTCTAATTTGTCTTTTGTTTCCTCGTTAGAAAAATGTGTTGGTTCATTTGAAAAACACACTAGAGGTATAGGGTCCAAGTTAATATTTAAAATGGGCTATGAAGGCAAGGGTTTAGGAAAGCATGCACAAGGCATGGTTGATCCTATTTTGGTTGAGGAATGACCTAAGAAATTTGGTCTTGGTTATGTGAAAACTAATGGGGAAGATTTCAAAGCCATCAAGGCATGTGAGGCAACTTCAAAGAGAACTTTTGTTCCAAGTTCTAAATCACAAACATGTCAAGTTTTTTTTCAAGTTGATTTCCATTGCTTGAAGCCTTTGTTGCAACAAGAAAATTGTAGACATGCAGCTTATGGTGAGCATGCGAGTTCGGATAGTTTTCAAGACACAAATACTGATGTTAGTCTCCAAAAGAAAGCTAGAACCTCTACTAGTTCATATCCTCAAGAAGGAAAAAAGGATGGACATGCAAAGCAACATGTGAGGTAGAATTCTTCCCATAGTCAAGTTGATTATGTTTCTACAAGGCATGACAATTCTGCATGGTTGAATGGAAGAAAGAGTTTCTGTGCATATTGTGGTATGTTTAACCATGATGTTTCAAGATGCTGGAAGAGGATGAAGGCATATAGGAAGCAGTTGAGGCAAAGGCAACTTGCAAAGAAGGTGCAAAATACTTGTACACATTGCTAGAAAAGGGGACATGTTGTTTTCCAATGTTGGACATTGCATCCAACTAATCGTCCCTAGAACATGAAGCAAGAGGAAAAAAATACTGGTGAAAGTGGAACTAAGGATTCCATCATTGATGTGAGAACGAATGTTTCACATGACGAAGATTTGCAACAGCAAAATTCGCCGTGGAAGTGGCTTGGTAAGAAGTGGTTTGACTTCTTGACATAGTAAGACATACACTCATTTGTACATATGCAAATTTTGGTTATGTATGCATGTATATATGTTGTAATCTCATGTTTGTTTGAGCCACCATGGATCGATGATCAAGGCAACGATGTTCAACTACCTTCTGCAAATTTCTTGCCAGAAATTTTTGAGTGAGTGCAATGAAGACAGTTCTTGACAGGAGGACAAGTGCATCCAGGAAGGGAAGTGTCGACAACCTTCAAGTTGTGGTTCAAAGGCACTAGCCATGCGAGGAAAGTGTTTGGAGTCTAAAAAGAAAAGGGTTTTTTACTCTCATCTATTGTACATATTAGTATATCAGTATTTTGGGGTCCAAAAGATTCCTAATGGGGAGGTGTGAGCAGAACTAGATCATGGACCAGAATGAGTTCAAAATTAAAAGTGTTCAGAAGTGTGCCAAAATTGAGAGACTGGATAGATCTCGTCTTCCTGATTCCGGCACAGTGAACGGTTTGAAAATCTGATACCGTATGAAGAATTTATCGCAGTTTTAAAAGTTCAGTAAACTGCAAAAACTGGACTTTGACCAAGTTTGACTTGGAATTTTGGGAAATTAAAAAAAAAGAATATTTAAGGGAATATTCTTGGAATATTCCTTAGAATATTCCCCAAAATAATCCCTGGAATATTCTATTTGGTCCAACCAGCTCTTGATAAGTGGCAAGGACACATTGGTTAATTGGTTGACTTTTTGTTTTTAGAACCAATCAAAGGTTGCCACGTGGCAGGCCCGGAGGCCGCCACGTGGCCCAGGTCTGGTCTTGTAATTTTTTTATGATTTCCTGGGAATCAAACACCCGACCTCTGAGCGCACGGGCAATACTCTTTACCATCTCCACTACCGATTGTTACTTAACCTATGAGTCCGCAACATGTATTTAATGTTTGATCATTTCGCATTTGGGGGAGAGGAGGGGCCAGCCCCTCCCCATGTGTCCGCGACCCCAAGTCCAAGGGCTAAGCCCCTAACCACCATTTTCCAATGGTTTAATTGATTGTGATTACATTCAATAGGTTTTTTATAACAATTGCGGTAAACCCGCTTTAAACTCCAGTTTAAAAGGCGTTAACTCCTAGTTAAAGCAGAGTTCTTCGACGGTTGTGGTTTGATAACTACGGGTTTTGTGACATGTGCCAACTCTAACTATCACATTAAATGATACAGCTAGCCTAGAGGTGTTTATGGCATGCGCCCCAAAAGTTTTAGAAAACAGAAACTTATCTGCAGTTAAGTCCAGTTCTCCACATTTAGTGGAGTTTTTTAAGGGACTCTGGGCAAAAATGAGTTCAGGCTCTATCTTGAGCT
The DNA here is from genome assembly GCA_034641835.2 of Pinus albicaulis. Lineage (NCBI taxonomy): Eukaryota > Viridiplantae > Streptophyta > Pinopsida > Pinales > Pinaceae > Pinus > Pinus albicaulis. The sequence goes on from CM076575.1 coordinate 485,553,713, forward strand.
AGATTTTCCCAATTTTGGAGTGCCAATTATCAATTTTGACTATCTCCAACATTCCAGAATCAATAGAGTAGGTTGTAGAGCCATTAGAGAGCTTCCAAGTAGGTTTTTTCATCAGTCACAGTTCAAGGGGCCACCAGGGCTACCAGGGGGCAACAACAGTTTGAGGCCTAGCCAAGGGAGCTAGAGGTCTTATTCAACAATCCAATAGTAAATTTTGGATATTTCAGATGTTATAGAACTAATGGTGTGGGTTTCATAGCCTGTAGATGAATTTTTAAGGCTGAGATGTTTCATTGAAGTTCCGGGGGCCATTAGTGCCAGCTTTTGCCAATAGCAGTTCGGGGACTAGCCAGGGCAGCTAGAGACCTTATTCAGCGAACCAATAGTCATTTCTGACTGTAATCAGAATTTTAAATCCATTGATGGAGGTTGAAGAATATTTAGAGAAATTCTATAGGTCTATAACCCATTAGAGAGTTTTTCAATGACACTAGTGTCACGGGGTGCTGACAGGTGTTGGAGGCGAAACCTGTAATATCCCCAAAATGGGACAGCTAGCAAGGCATGCCTGAAAAATGAATTTTTTAGGAATGGATGCTTTGGCACTAGAAATTAGCCCTTGTATCCCTTATATTTGATAATCTAAGACCCAAGTCCAAGAGGATATCAGAAACAAATCTTTCTAGGTGGGTTAAACAGATCTCCCACAGCTAGTACAATTGGAAAATTTCCCAAAGAAGGGACTGCAGCACTATGTAACAAAACTGCTCAGAAAATAACACAGTTCAGCCAAATATATGCAAGAGGCCAATATGTAGGCTCAATCATGTCATTTACATCAACATATCAAGATTATATTGAAGCCCATACATCATAGAACAGAAAGTAGGAAACTTTACATGAAGAAATGCCCAAAATAAGAGGTTGCAACCAAATGATATGATTGCACAAGCTTGACAACGTTATTTTATTAGCTGAAAAGAGTTGTAAGTTGCACTTCAGATCTAGAGCAGATCTGTGTACAAAAATATAGATCTATATCAGATCTGTACACTATAGAATCTCCTCTTCAAAAGCACCTTGGGGTTTTCAGCATAAAATGATGTATATGGGGTAGATCTGAGATATAATGCAGCCGATCTGTAGAATTATTCATAATTTCTGAAGAAAATACATTAGTATTAAGATAATATCTAAATGGAACATGGATTAGATCTGTAATCCATGGATCACCACAGTGAAGGGTAGATTCCCAACACTAGAGATCTCTCCTCCTTGAAGTGCCAAAAGACCCTGTTGAGACTCAAAATTGTGCTTTCTTTCATTCCATTTTACCTCATTTTCCTTTTTCCATTGCTATCCTAGACCCAATTGATCAATGAATATAGTTAAAATTACTTCTAGAATGATTTACATGACTGACTTGCTAAGTTTTGTGATTTTTGCCATTGTAAAGCATTTTGACCGGAACTAGCTGCAGAATGCAGACATTCTGTAGCTAACCGGTGATTCTGCAGCTATCTTCACGTTTGGGTATGTTTCAGGTGGCCTCTCAAGAAAAACCGCATATGGGCATAATCCACGTCATGTCTACATGGTTCGTTGCTCATCATGGAGGAAGAAACGAATTCTGGGTACGGTTTTGGAACGTGGGAACACATTTAAGAAAGCAGACTTCTATTAGGACTGTCTCAGTCCAGATGTCTTTTTCCTCTTCACGCAGCCACTTCAAGAGTCCTAATGTGATTCCGATAAGGAAAGACAGTGTTCCTGAATTGTTGCAAGTCTTGTTATGTGCATTTTCTATATAAACACTTGGGAAACCGAGAGCTATGTTAGATTTTGATGTTAGATTTTATGCTAGATTTTGTTTAGATTCTATGCTACATTTCTGAAGACGCAGAGTGCTATGTTCAAGTTCTTTCATATTTAATGGAGCAGACAGTGTTGTTTTGAAAGCGTGATTTAATTTGGAGTTGAATTCCGTCAGGTGTTAGAGGGCTCCTGCCTCTTGCACGGATTTATTTTGCGTAAATTAGATAAGTATTCTAGCTGCCTTTACGTCTTGAATTTGAATTAATAGTTGTTTTAATTAGCTACTGTAGTTGTACTCATTCTAAATCTTCCACAAGAAGAAGCTCTTCCAAAAGACTATAATGATGAATGGGAAATGACTATAGTATTGTAGGATTAGAAGTTGAATTCATAGTTGTACTCATTCTAACTCTTCCATAAGAAGAAAGCTCTTCCAAAAGATTATAATGATGAATGGGAAATGGCTATAGTACTGTAGGATTTAGTTGTAATTTTTGTTGTTCACTATCACAGTTACACTTGTTCTAATCACTCTTCCACAAGAAGAAACTCTTCCAATAAATTCTTAAGGAGTCCAAGACATGACCGTGATAATGAATGATTTAGTTGTGTGTTTGCACTAAGAACCATCTCTGTTCTTGCTCTTAAACGCTTGTCCAAAATATCATAATGATGAGTGGGATATGGATATGATGTCTTAGTTTTTCATTGCTTTCAGCCTTTACATTTGCATTTGCACTCAATTACACAGTCAGAATTGTTCTAACTCTTCCAAAAGAAAAAACTCTTCCAAAATATCAACAATGATGGACAAACAAACTGTATAATTCCATAGAATAATGCATGATAGTATAGTTAGGATACTCCGGAGTTTCATTGCACTTAATTCATGATTCAGTTATTTTATTCTGGGTTTGATAATGACTTGTAGTTTAACACTGTTTTAGGTTAGTAACATCTTAGGTTTGGTTGTAGTTCAACTCATTGCATTTGCACTCCACATTCAATTGTTATTCACTGCACATTAGATTACTTCAGTTGTTAGGATTAACAAAACAACCTTCACTTTTCACAAACCTCTTCTTGTTCTAAAATCCATAATTAATCTATAACCATATGAACAGAAGACAACATCATTTTAAGGCCTGAAGTACCTCTGCAATTTCCTCATCATTTCATAAACAGAGCTCTCCCTCAAAAGACTACTTTGAAAAAGAAATCAATAACTCTTGAGTAAAGGTTTTGTGACATTCAATTAAATTGCAGAATAGAGTTAGGAATTAGCTTTAAAGTAGAAAATCTTATGGTGATATCAATGTTTTACTCCAAACATACTTCAACAAATATCTAATCAAGGACAAGATGTTGCATCATTATAAGTTAGTTGTTTAAACTGTTTAGTTAGGAAGATTTGCATGCTTAGTTGACCATGTTTCAAGTTCTCTCTCAAATGCCTTTGAAGAAAGAATTTGACAATTTTAGTTTGTGTTTTGAATCATTTGCTTAAAAGTCATTATCAAGCTTTGTTTCTGATTGGTCATAGTTTAGATTTGATTCTGTTTTTAGTATTCCAATTGCATTTGTCATTTTTCATCCATCAATTAGGATCCACTCTGTTTTTAATCATCAGCTCATTTCCATCAGCTTTCTAGGCATTTTCCTTGTGAACATAAAACCACAAAAGACAAAAAACATCATAAATCATCACAAAAGACCAAAAACATCACAAAACACTACATGTTAGCACTCAAATCTACCTCAGGCTGAAATGAAGTAAACTCAAGGCTACATCAAACCACGCTCAACCTCGTAGCTAGCCCTACGAGGACAGGAGAGGGCTCTCTCCGTCAATCTCGAGAAAATGAACAATAGGATGCGAGATGACTTACAATAAGAACTGATTTTAGGCTAGTAAAGAGATAGGTATGTTTGATTTTTGATTTTTTGGGTTTTCGCTGGAGAAATGGGAAAACAGATTTTGGGTCCGGGGATAAGGTCAGACCTTTGCAGATTTCGAGTTGGGGCGAGGTAGGTGAATGTCTTGATGCTTTTGATTGGATATATGGATAGATTAGACCGACGAGGAGCTGAAGAGGGCAAAGAAGAACTTGGATCCTCTCCAAACAGCTGAAAACATATAGAACTAACTGAATTCAAAGGCCAAGCACTGTAAACAATGGATTCAACCTTATTCACTCATTCAATTTAGTTCAGAAGCATATGAAAGGATGGCATACATTAAACACGAAGAAAATTACAGTAGACAAAGAAGAAACACCATCAAGAACAGAACACCACAAGGATCCCAACAAGTGCCGCAAAACCCCTGATCTTTCCTTAGCCAAAATATGAAAAGTATGTACAATGATATCAAAAGTATCCCAAGAGTCCAACCTGTAGAATGCCTCAGAAATTACAATATATAGATCACTCTAACACCTTTCCCCACCTCTAGGGGTCGAATTCCCTCTTCAGGGATCAGTTTCAACCAATTCTAATCATGGAACTACAATCTAGGCAGCTAACCACTTGCCTCTAAAAGAGTGGAAACTGATCCATTACATGATTTTTTACCCTTTTGAGAGTGAATCTTCTAGAAGAGATAAAAATAAGCCAAAGTTACATGCCAAACATGAATTTACATCATAAAAACTCAAAAATTCCATCCACAAGCAAAACTGGTCCATACTAGGCGAAAAACTGAGCTGGCAGCTGAAAACTCAGGAAAAAATTCAAGTGGGTCGCTCTTTAGCCGAGTGGGTCGCTCGTTTTCCAGCTTGAATTTTAGGTACTTCCCAGCATCCAAATTGAGCTCATGATAGCTCGTTGGAAAGCCCTGGATGTTGACTATCCAACCCAAGTGGAATTTCTGAATTTGGAGCTCATTTGACTCTCCAAAACCTCATTCTCCCAGAGGTACTCCCTGCTGGTGCAAAAGGTGGCAGCAAGGTGGTTTTCATGGTGTGTTTGAGCTTTTTGACCATCCAGATTTTGATGAAATGCTAAGTTGACTTCTGAGGATGCATAACTAACCATGAAAAATCCAAAAATGTAAAAATTTCCTCCAGCAAGTGTCCCAAAAAAAAGTGAGCGCATGAGTGCGCGACCCGCTTAACTGCAAAACCTGTTTTTTGACCCAAAAATGTGAAAATGACAAAATTTTCTCCGAATTTGCCCAAATTCGGAGAGGAGGTCCTCCATCATGTGTCCTGCCCAGTCAATGAAGCCTCGGCCAAAATCCGAAGTGGATTAGGCCTTTTCCGCCGTCTAAGTGCTTTGCGCAACCTCCTCTTCATGATCTTCATTCTCGCTTTGCAGACATGCATGCGAGCCCAATAATGGCCTTTCATGTGACGAAGCATGTCTTTGTCTCGATTGGCCTTCGCCAAAAAATTTTCCAGATGGATGTTCACATGTGTGAGTACAGTATCTCTGTCAGTTGGTGTCATGTCACCGGGTCTCTTTCGATTCCACTGTCTGTCCTCACGGATTTGACGCAGCTCATAAAATGTGAGCTCATCCTCAAGTTGTTTGTTGCGCTGCTCCAAATAGTTAATCACCCACTGAGCCTTCTGCAATTGATCTTTCAGCTTGTCATTCTCGGCCCTCTGCTCCTGGATGACTTCCCTCAGTTTCGAGCTAGGAGAGCTCGCATCAACATCAATGACTGTGAAATCTGTGTCCCGGCCTCCTGATGGGCCCTCATCATGCATGGGCCTCTTGCCCCTGTCCTGTACCTGTACCTGCACTGAAGAAGAAGGCGAGACCCCTTCCACATCATGTGGAGATAATACTCGCTGTGTTGATGAAGTCGGCAAGACCCCTTCCACCTCACGTGGAGATAATACTCGCCGTGTCGCCGCAAATAAGGCCCTGTGGCCTCGCTGATATGTCTGAACCAAAGGAGTGTTGATATGCTCAACCTCAAGCATGTCCGGCTGGTGTGAAGGCTCTCCTGCATCATGAACTGTCTCGAGAAGCGGCTGTGGCACTCTGAAAAAGTCTACAGAAAATGAAATCCTCCCCAAACGTTAACACTGCTCACATGTTGATGCGACACCATGACCCATGATCTTGATCAACGCGTAGGCCTATACTCCTGTAATCTTCTTCAGGCTCATCTTCTTCTGCTGCAAGCACATCACCATCCTCTCTATGTTGCGGTATATGAAATACAGAATATTCATCATACGTACCCTTGTGAAGTGCATCAACAAACGAATATGGTACGCGAAAAGACGAGCATACCTGCCCTCACAACTAAAATACTGAATGATGAGCTTCATCAGCGGTGCATACTCATCTCTCAAGAATCTGAATGGAAAAACTCTGCTCAAGTAAGCCATATATCCAGTTTTAATGTATGGCTCATAGTGGAATTTCTCTAAATGCTGACGCTTGTTCCATTCCTCGCCCATGTTTGGTATGCCAGTGGCTTGAACAATAGTCAAGGGTGACAAAATGAAATCAACCCCGGCAAGATTTACTCGGCCATCCCGTAAATGTAGAACAAACAGACGGGCCAATTCACGATGAATCCGGGTTTGTGCAACCATCTCACAAAATCTGAAACATGACAAATATCGAAAAAAATCCATTGCTAATGGACATGCCTGCAACCGAGCCAAAGAAGTAGGCTCCTCTCTGCGATGATTACCACTTCTTTTATCTTTATGAGACCCCCGTGGCACATTACCTTCAGTCACAGAATCACTGCCTAACCCTAGCTCATACTCTGACTCTGTCTCTGACATGGATCTGAACAAGCTATTGGCACTATGTATACTGATATGAAAGCAGTGAAAACAAAGTTATGATGTGTGTTTCAACACCCAACAAATATCCCCACCGTCAAAACACCATAAGGAAACAAACACTGATAATATCTCTGTTTTAATTACAAGTGAAACTTGACCAAAGGAAGTAGGCAGCCTTCAGAATATTGAGCAAATCTTGTCAAAGGGAGCACGGCATCATATGAATGTGTTTGTCTATGAGCAATAACAACAGAGTTATAAGTGTCAATGGGCAGTGAAACAGAGTTATGAGAATGTTTTTATCATTGGGCAGTGAGACACAATATAACCATAGTCACCATGGAACAAAAGTCTTGAACATGGTAAAGTAATAGCAATGACCACAATGGTATAATGGGTATGAGATTAATGGGGTTTTGATAATATATGCAAGGGTGGATATATCACTGATATAAGATAGGAGAAAAACTCATGCAACCATCCATATTCATTTAAAAACCCTGAAGAACAATACTGCCATGACTGTAGGGTTTAAATCCTCCATTTCAAATGTTTGAAATCATCAATGATGCCACCAACACATTAAAAATCATTGAGCAATTGTTAAAAACCTGTTTGAAGGCCGTTGGGGGCGATCCCAAACGAAACTGGGCGCTCAAATCGATTTTCCGGACTTCTGTTGGCGAGTGGGTCGCTCTGCCCAGGTGGGTCGCTCACGTTGTAATTTTACACTGCGAAAATCACCCAAGTGGGTCGCTCTGCCCAGGTGGGTCGCTCGCGCCCAAGTGGGTCGCTCGAGCTCCAAAACCCTGTCAACGATGTTTTAAAACTTGAATTCGGCCCTCCAACTCCAAATCTCGATTTGTATGCTGCAGATTGGTGGAAATGAAACTTGTTTGGCTTTTTATATATGATGTAAATGTCTTTCACAATCAGATTTGATTCAAATCTAATTGATAACCCATATTACAATGTTTTTGTATTTTCACATTTGGCTTTTTAATACAATCTCTTTTTGGCTTTTCTGAGCTCAGATTTGATGATTTTGTTGTCTTCTTGCAGGGGTATGGCTCTTCAGCTGAGGAAAAGATCAGAGGTCTGCTTTGAAATTTCTTCTTGGTGAAATAAATACAATTTATTACAAAAATAATATTGAACAATTTCTAGTTCCAAAACAGAGTTTTGGACTAGAACTGTTTTTAAAATGCTAATGATAATAAAACATGAAATCAAAATTTGCGGAACCATCCTCATCCTGCAGGCTTTATGACTGGTATGCAAATGACTCGAAAACCCTAGACACTAGGACCAAAGACACTTATTGACATTTAATGACTATAAATGAAATGATGATGATTTTGAGTGATTTTTGAGGAAATTTTTAAAATAGCACTGCAGGTGTAAGCATGAGGAAACATAAGACAACAGACCCCTTCGTCAGTCAATGGCATGCTCCTAGCGAAATGCAACAAAGTGGAACAAGCGAGACACCTAAGAATGAATATGCAAAAGACGAAATGATCACTGACGGAGGGCTGTAAGGACCGACTCTAACATTGGCTCCAATGGGGATGGTGGCTCCATGGAGATGCCAAGAACGGCAGATCTCTGGGGGAGTCAGACAGTGCCTTTCATCCATTGGGCGATGGAATCATTATTTGAACTGATAAAACAAACTTTGGACATTTTTATTAACTGCAGATTTGACTAAAGACAGACTGCAATTCGACCAAACTGACATGACTTTAAAACTGACCTAACTTTGAAACTTAAAAGACTGATACAACTAACTTGACAATTTCAAACCAACCAACCTCTATCCCCAGAATTATAGCCTTCGCTCCGGGCCCCAGACTGAAGATGAGAGATCAGTGCACACTTGCAACGAAACAAAAGTAAAATGATATATACAATGACAATGAGATCAGCAGCAGGTACTCAGAAATAATATCGCTTCAATAACCGACCATTGATCGGTCCTCCAGGACAATCATCTCCATTCATTTCTTTGAGAAGAAATGCATTCTGACCCTGATACGCTGCAATCTTGAAAGGACCCTTCCACAGATTTTCAAATTTGCCGTGTTTTCCCTTATCTTCATTCCGAGCATCCCATTTCAAAACTACCTCATCCAACTGAAACTTATCTGCTTTCGCCTTTCTGTCGTAGATCTTCTTTATGCGCTCTTGCAACTTGAAAGTATTTTGAAATACCTCCTCTCGTGTCTGCTGTAAATGAATCATCTGATTAATCCTCCGCTGCATAGAATCTTCCTCACTCCCAGCTTCCTGAAGCAATTTGACCACCGGGACAACAAGTGAAGTAGGAAAAACCGTATCCGTTCCATATACCAACTCGAAAGGAGACATGCCAATAGAATTTTTCTGA
>CM076575.1:485562773-485632363 GCA_034641835.2 Pinus albicaulis
GTGTTCATTCTTGCAGGAAATATTTTGGCGATCAAGCTTGGATTGGAAGCTTAAGCAAGAGCGACAGACGGAGAATAGGAAGCACTTGGGCTCCAAGTAAGTTTCTTAATCTATTATGTGTGTCTATTTACTGTTAGGAAAAGTATCTGCAAAGTCTTTGATATGTTGTTCTAAATGCATAGCACCACATTTAGGGAATGTGTTTTATTCGTAATCCATAATTATGCATAACAGATACAATCATATCAGCATCTGGTATCACCATCTACGAGATTGTGTGCATAGGCAGAATATGTTGTTGGAATACATTCCTACAGAGGAACAAGATGCAGATATTTTTGTGTAGGTAAATCCCCTCTATGGATAGAGGTGATCCTTCTAGCCCTAGGGTGGGTCCAGCAGCAAGAGGACATGCTAATGTGTCGGTTCCTATTTAATGAATGAAATTAGTTGGGATAGATTGTCCTACCTGTGATCCAATGCGGTTTTTGTAGCTGCAGTAGTGGTCTCTTGATCCTCGTCCTGACACGTCGCGATCCTTCAGTAATGGTACTTGGGTTCCTGCAAAAAGATCAAAGGACGAAAGAAGCATACAAGACAATAATTGCATTCATAACTAGTTAATCAGTCAAGGAGGATTAAACGTATTGTGTAAGATAAATCACATCAACACAAGATGAGAACCAAAACATTAGTCATGTATATATTAAGAGAAATAAAGAGATTACAACCGAAGCCTTGATGTCTTAGCCTCCTTCAGCGGGTTCAGTCGAAACACGTCTCGAGCATTCGTCGAGGAATTTGGACGTGGCGGGGAAAAAGCCTAAGCTCTCTCTCGATAAGGGTCTCTATCTCTGCTCTATCTCACACCAGCTTTATCAAACTATTTTAGAAAAATGTTCAGTAATTCTTATTTAGCTAGCTGCATCTATGTGAGAGAGGTGTATTTATAGAAGGATATGAGGAGGTTGGGATCCCTCAAATGGTGGAAGGGAGGCCTTATCCTTTGGGAGGTTTCCCCAAAAGGAGTAAACAAGAAGCCAAAGGAAGGTGCTCGATGTTATGCAGTTGAACAACCCAAGATGACTCGCTCACGAAGTAGTTAGCTTGGAAACTTCACTTCTATATTTAAAAAAAAAATTGAAAATGGCTCATCACGGGAAACTCACTGAGACAGAGCACCAATGGGTGCAAGGCTTAGTGTTAATTTCCTCTATCAGCGCGAGGCCATAACGGCTTGCCAGCGCCAACCCAAAAGCATATGTTTTTTATGGTCTATTCCAGGAAAATTCAACAGAGGAATTGTTCTCCTCATGGCAAGGGATGTAATGACACTTTTTGCAAGGAATGACACTTCATATAAGTCACAAAATTGGTCCTCCAATGTGCGGGATGGGGATTGCGGGGATGGTGACAAAATGTTGTGTAATAGATGCCCCTTAAAGCATGAGGTCCGAGCGAGAGGGGAGGGTGAAATGATTTACGAGAATGTGTTCGAACCAAACACCGCTATCAGAAGTCCTACAAGTACAAATACAATTGATATCTTTGATACATGAACATGTGGCATGGGCGCAACCACCATAATAGAGTACATAAACACTAAGATCTGAGGTATGGATGTAGCCATCCAGCAATAAGGATCAACAAATAGACTCAGGTATGGTTGCAGCCATCCAATCAAAAGAGTCATGAATATAGTCATGATAAACCAAAGAATCCCGCAGCCTAGATCTCATCAGACAAAACCCAGGGTCTTACGCTCTATCGTGACCTGAACAAGTAAAAATTCAAGCATGCGAATATGTGAGTTGAAGTCAAACATGCAATAAAATCACCTGATTACCAGGCAATGATGGAAGTTGTTAACATATATGAGAGGAACCACCAATAATCACAATGGATCTCAAGGTACAAATAGTACAATCCACAGAATGTGAATAGTTATCTGGCATCGAACACCCACAGAATCACTCGATCAAAGGCTAATGATGTGGACCTATCATCGAATGCGAAGAACTTATCATTGAGGCATGCAAGCTCCAAGATGTCGGAAGGGAGTATCTAGATCAAATTCCTGGATAATGAGTTGAAGTCGACAGGAAGTGACTCGGTCAAAGGAGGGCCATAATGTTTCCCACATCATTGACACAAGACAGAGGAACATGATGATAGTAAAACATGACCAAAAAAGAGGATCAAAGGGAGGTTGAAAACTGCAAAGGAAAATTTTTCTTGAACATATCAGCGACACGACTCCGGATTCGACAGTATTTGACATCAAGGGATCTAAGGTCATGATGACATGGAAAAGACCATGTGAGAGGTCAAAACATATTACTCAAACCCATGGAGGAAAAAATGATGAAATGAGATGTCCCCAACCTAACACGAATGTAGATGAGTGTCATGTTCAAGAGCAACATACTGCCGACACGACTGAGAACCGGTTCCATTTTCCCCCACCATTGCTAGCAAGTACCCCAATTATTTTTGGAAAACAAGCTTGAAGGGGATAGCATATGCTTGTCATGTAAGTTTTTCCTTCGGAAAAATCCATCCTAGTAAATTTTACGAGTCCTAGGAAAGAGGAACTTGGTGATGTCATTGTGATGATTTTCGATGTCATTTAGGGTTTAACGAGTCTGAAAAAGGAAGAACTCGGCATCATTTCATGTTTAGAGAGTTTGAAAAGAAGAAGAAAAGAAAACTCCACCAGTCCCTTTTTTTAGGTAGTCTCACAGATCTGAAAAGGTAGAAAACTGTGTCTAAGAGAACCTCTTAGTCGTGATAGGCTAAGGTATTCCTTTTTCGTAAATAATCTATCCCAGCCAGAAAAAGCGGTAAACGTATACTGGGTAGATATCGTTTCACGACCATTTAACGAGTTCAAAATGACAAGAGTCTCAGCGATCTTTTCATTTTTAGAGAGACAGAAAAGAGCTAAAAGATCACTCCAGCAGTGACTTTTTCGTGTTTTTACCGAGTCCGAAAAATTATAAAATACAACTCGTTACTTCATCGTTGTTACGTTGAAAACCTATCGCTGCACAAGAGACACATGTAAAACCCATTTCTCAAAATAACCTAGCGAAATAATCGAAAAATACACTTTAAAACCTAATTAGGGTTATGAAAAGTTATAAAATGCCAAATATGGTAAAAAATAAATTACTTTTCCCTTTTACCTCTTGTGAACAAATTGTTACCCTTTTTCACTGCGATTTTGCGGCGTCGATAGCGGGCAATCCAGAAGACCAATCTCGAATCTGTCAATTCTAGGTACGAGCTAACATCCTTCCTAGCATTTTTATTGTACTCTCATTACCTGCAACCCCAAATTTGTAAATCTTTGGGGGATTTTGCAAAAACTAGGGCACAACGGTTGGTGCAGGTATCGGGCACGGACCCGTGCCAGTCGTCCTAAAATTTGAACTAGGGCACGCCAACTGCGACAATCAATTTTAGCATGTGATTTTAAACAAGGAGGCCCAAATTAATGATGAAAAAGCTTTGGATTTGGCTAATTACAGTAATATGAATGTTTATGCAGGTCTGAAAAGTCAATATGGTGATCAAATGGAAATTATGAGAAAACAATGAAGAAGATGAAGAAGCCATGATCAATAAAAGATGCATGGAAGCTCTTAGATATTTCGGGCTCAATAAATTCTTTATGACACCATGTCTCAGAGCTCAACCGGAGCTGTTGTAGTACTTGATCAATTTCTATGATGTTCATCAAGAAAAATTCATTATTCATGACCAAGAACTCGAGATTGAAGTCTCAGACATTTATTTCATAACTGGACTGTCGCGGAGGGGGGCAGTACCAATCCTGACTGCCACCCATCCCTCAATGGAGAACATGAGTATGGTTATTGACAGGGTGTGCCTAGGGGCAAGGAAAGGATCAGGAAGCGGAAAAGTGGACATCCAAACTATTATGGATTTGGCACTAAAGGTAGTGCTGCACACCATCACACAAACTGTAGGATCGCAGGCACTACACGAGGCCACAAAGACACAGCTAATTATTGTTGTAGATTGCATGAAACCAACCCTCTACAACTCGGCAGAGGCAGTGACAATCAACATGAAGTGTCAACTGACAAAATGCAAGAAAACAAGGCTCAAGAAGTTTGGTTACGGGCCCATATTAGTATTGTTCATCTTGGAACGACTACCAATATTTCAGCATCAGGAGGTGATAGTTTTGACACCACTAGCCCAAGAGCCATGGGTGACCCGTTGGGCAGCTCTAATGCCAAGGTCAGGGGGCGGTCAACAGATGTCCTAGAGACTGGAGTTATTTGAGTGGCTCCGCCGACAGCTGATTGTCATGGAGGATTGGCCCTACTCTGGCACAGATTTCATGGGTGATGCAGATCTCCCGCTCCCAAAAGGAGAGGATTGGGATGAAGTACTTGGTAAGACTCATTTTTTATTTTCATGAGTATTATGATTTTTTTGTTATGCATGTTCTGACATTAAACCATGTAATTACAGATGTTGGCCCAGAGAAACTTGCAAGTATGTACCCGATAGCGAGGTGTATTCCTTGCAACCTTAGTGTTTCCCCTCATGGTGAGGGAGGTGAGGAGGAGGAAACCATACGCAACTTAGAGGGATCTCCCATGGGATCCCAGACTATGTGCAATTCAATGATGTTCCTAGTGCATACAAGATACACATTGCATGGGTGTCAAATCATGTCCACCGCTTGCTGAGGCAGCTTGTACGGGCCGTGACATGTTATCATGAGCGTCATGCTGAGTAGACACCTAGGTTTTATTTGTGCATATTTTTTGAGATACATGATGTCTCAGGACGTAACCGAAACATACACATTTTTTTGAACTTATGATGCACACAGATGCAAACATTCAATATATATATATATATATATACATCAATTTTCTTGTATGGATCTTGTCATGTGATGATGATTTTTTACAAATTACACAAATTTATATCTAATACAATGTTAGCTACTATATCTGTTAAATAGTCTGCATAATAAGCAATGACCCAAAAGTCAGGAAAATGTTCACAAAGCACACCAAGCCAAAAAGGTCTCATTTTTATGCAAGCTTGAAAACAAAAGTAAACTATGCTTGAAATTGGTTTCATTTTTACACAAGCTTGAAATAAAGGTAAAATATGCTTGAAAAGTGGGCATTCCCCCAGCATGGTGACTCAATTCGGGGTACATTCTCCCCAAGCTCTAGTCCAGCTGCAATGAATGAAAAGCAGATGGAGTGAAGGTTCAAGTTATGAGATCAAAGAAAGACTCGACTAGGATCTTACGAGATCTGACCAAAGACTCGAAATGAACAAAAATGTGTTTCATTGTTTTAACGAGGTTTACACATTAAAAGAAGTATCTGCATGACACCTTGTTTCATTTTTTAATGAGCTTGACACAAGAAAAGGAACTCTTCTCTGACGACCTTGTCTCATGATGAATAATAGGTCATGGCTTCCAAGAAGTTCGCATCGGAAGGGAGAACAACATCTGGGAAATTGTGATCGAATGCCCCCAGTAGATGGTACTCAATGGAAATATCACTGGATGAGGGAAACAAACAAGTGGCCACATAATTAACCCACGGAGAGGAATATACATCCGGTGGATAAAGACCCAAAAAGGAGGATGGTGGGCCCGCTGCCACCTTCGGACCAAAGAATGAAAGTTGATCAATGGTCACGATCTCCTTTGTGCGGAAAACAGATCACATGAAAGAGGGAGGAGAAAAGTGTGTCAATGGAATAATCATAGCCACACCCCAAAAGTAAATTTAAATCCAAGGGTCCTGGAACAACCATCACATCTATATAGACGGTTTTCCCTCCTAAAGTAATTGACAACTTTGGAAGGGTCCCTAACGGTTGACTGGTTCCTCTGTTAAATTCCAAATGATTCTGCGTAAAAAGCACAAGCGATGGAGAACGAAAATCTTTCCAAGTAGTTGAAATACATAATACTAACAGACGCGCCTTCATCTATAATTGTGCTAGGTATGACCATATCAATGGCTTGTACCATGATCTCAAAGGGCACATAAGAAGGAAGATGGTATCCCGCAAATTGACTCCAATCGAAGGAAGCGAGGAAACTACTTGGAGGGGGTACCATAGAAATGAGATGGTCATCCCTTGTTGTTACTAGAGCAAGAGGATAATCCTCCTGTACCACAGACATGGGAGAAGGAAGAACAACCTCTTGAGTCATAGGGACGAGAGGATCTTTCTCCAGGTCCGAGGAATCTGAAGAAACAAGAAGAACATGAGGGGGATGAGATCCACTCTCGACGGAAAAGACCTAATGAACCATAGGCAAGATCAGCTTGACCAATTCTATGACCAATGGTTGATGGGGAACGGATTCATGAATTTTAATTTCCGAGGGAACAAGATCAACCAAGGATGAATCTTGACCGATCGTTGAATCAACTAGTGGAGGACTCAAAGAAAGATTCTGGTAACCAATCGGAAGGCAGGGTGCAGAAATAATAGGGTTGTCCAATACTCTCATGGCTTCATCCATGTATGGAAAAAGGTGAATGGGATGATTCCCTTCACACAAATTACAGGGATTCGTAATCTTACCCTGTTTCTTATGAATCTTTTCATGGATAGTCAAATATGTGCTACCAATATGACTTCTAGAAGACAAAGGAAACGACAGACGACCGTCGGACCATGATTCAAGCACCTTGGGAATTCTAGGTTAGTCTCGAAGAAGATGGTCACATTTGCACAAAACGTAAGGGAATTTGACTTTCCGTGGATGGTTGGATGGTTTATCAAGGGAATTCTTCTGAGGAGCAATAGCTACAGAGTTTTCCTCTCTCTTATCTGACTTCTTCTTTTTTATCTTCTTCCTCTTCTTCTTCTTAGCCACTTGTTTACTAGAATACAGACTTTCACCAGGCAAAGTAGAAGAGGAGGATGAAGAAATAGGCGAAGAAGTGGAGAGGTCCACCTTAGAATCAACATGATGTTTTTCAGGTGGAGGGGATGGTTGTACAGAGGGCGGAATACTCAAGACCACAAAGGTAAAGAATAACCACACAGGAAAACCAACAGTTAACCTAGGAAGGGATAATGTTGCCATATAAGGAGCACCAACATTCCCATAAGCAGGAAAATGACAAGGGTTCCCTTCATAGGGGATTCCTGGGTTGGTAAACTCCAGAAACTTTTCCATTGGAAACAACCCTAAAACAAAACACAAAGGAAGATAACTTTAACTAGGAGTATTTCGTGGGAATTAATATTTTAATACACTAAAACGAAACCCTGTCATTTCATATTTTAAGAGTCAAGAAACAGGAAAAATGTGACTCTATCACTTTCAGGTTGAAACGAGCGTGAAAGGATAAGTGCTCGATGATATTTTCACTTTTAGAGAGTCACGAAAAGATCGAAATGACTACTCATGTAATCTAAGCAAGAGGGTGTACCAAGTTTCCGTGAACTGCCATATATACCTTGGTGATCAAATGAAAGAGAAATGACCAAGGACTTGACATACGGGCAGGTAGTCTCCCCGAATGTTGTGTTCGGTGTATCACAGTTACAGGGCGGTAGACTCAGCTTCCTATGGATAAAGGATTGCAACTAATGAGGGTCTCCCTTTATATATGTGAAACACCTAGAAACCCTAGGGCTACAAACTCCAGTGATGAGATAATGGAAAAATAGCTGAGAAGACCGAGGCTACAAAGTCAAAACAATCTCAAAAGACCAATTTCAAGGCAAAGAACCAATCCATAGCCAAAAAATACTGACAAAAAACTCAGCAAGAAGGTCAAATCAAATCCTGCAGGATTCGGCGTGACTGGTAGGTTGTAATCCACGCCTAACAGGGGTTGGCATACCTGCGAAAAAAGCAACAAGCTCCAATTGGCGCAACTGTTCAAGGAAAAACCGCGCCAAGCTAGAAAACTATGGGAAAAAGATAAAACCACTAAGCAGAGGTTAGACTTGACACTCTGGAACTGAATAGGATGTTTCAAAACAATTAAGCAAGTTAAGCAAGGCATAAAAGAAATCAAACGACCAAATTCGACTCGACAAGTCAAACGCTCAACAAAAAACGTGACGACAACACACACTGGTCCCCAGTAGAGTCGCCAACTTGTAGTGTAGGTAAATCCCCTCTGCGGACAGAGGTGATCCCTCTAGCCCTACGGTGGGTCTAGCAGCAAGAGGACATGCTAATGTGTTGGTTCCTAGTTAATGAATGAAATGAGTTGGGATATATTGTCCTACCTATGATCCAACACAGTTTTCGTAGCTATAGCAGAGGTCTCTTGATCCTCATCCTGACACGTCACGATCCTTCAGCAATGGTACTCAGGTGCCTACACAAAGATCAAAGGATGAAAGCAGCATACAAGACAATAATTGCATTCATAACTAGCTAATCAGTTAAGGAGGATTAAATGTATTGCGTAATATAAATCACATCAACACAAGACGGGAACCAAAACATCAGTCATATATATATTAAGAGAAAGAAGGAGATTATAACTGGAGCCTTAACTTCATGCCTCCTTTAGTGAGTCCAATCGAAATGCATCTTGAGAATTCGTCAGGGAATTTGGACATGGTGAGGCAAAAGCCTAAGCTCTTTCTCGACAAGGTTCTCTCTCTCTACTCTATCTCACACTAGCTTTATCATACTGTTTCAGCAAAATGTTCAGCAATTCCTATTTAGCTAGCTACATCTATGTGAGAGAGGTGTATTTATAGAAGGAGAGAAGGAGGTTGGGATCCCTCAAATGGTGGAAGGAAGGCCTTATCCTTTGGGAGGTTCCCCCAAAAGGAGGAAACAAGAAGCCAAAGGAAGGTACTCAATGTTATACAGTCGAAAAACCCAATCTGACTCGCTCACGAAGTAGTTAGCTTGGAAACTTCATTTCTATATTTCAAAATATTTCAAAAAACAGCTCGCCACTAGCAGCTCACTGATACAGAGTGCCAATGGGCGTAGATCTCAGTGTTAATTTCATGTATCAGTGCGAAGCCATAACGGCCTGCGAGCGCTAACCCAAAAGCATGTGTTTTTTATGGTGTGCTCCAGGAAAAGTCAACAGAGGAAATTTTCTCCTCATGGCAAGGGATGCAATGACACTTTTTGAAATGCATGACACTTCGTATAAGTCACATAAATGATCCTACAATGTGCAGGATGGGGATTGCAGGGATGGTGAAAAAATGTTGTGTAACGGATATTTTGACAAATTCATTGTTAAAAGGAAAATTAGATTTCCATAGAGACATGATTAGGATATCTGATAATCCCTTTCTTGTCGAGAGGGAGTGTTGAAAATGACATCAAGAAAATCCTAATCTAATTTTCCCTTGAGTTAAATTAGGATAAAATTGTAATGCCACATCACAATACAATAAGAATGAGTTAACTAAGTTAATTCACTTAGTTGGTTCAGTTAATTCGAGTTGAGGGCCTAACTTGAGTCATCTATAGTGTTTCCTGAATTTTAGGAGCCTAGGTTGAGTTTAATTTGAGTTGTAATAATTTAATTCATTTAAACTAGTTCCAACTATTAGAGGAACTAATAGGAGGTCTAGCAGTGGGATGAAACTTCAATGTTCAACCATTTAACTAATAAATCAACCATAATTAACTCATTCATGCATGAAATACGAGTTACCCAGTTTAGATTTGAGTTCAAGGGAAGTGTACTATTAGTTGTATACTTATCCAAGTTATACAGGTGGTGCATGCAGTCAGAGAAGGGCCTACAGGGATTGCGCAGTTATGGATGAGGAATTTCCCTAAATAATAGGGGCTAATTCCCAAGGAAACAATGCAAGGAAATAGGGACTTGGGAAAGAATAAATTTGGTTAAGTATTGACCAAAGGCAGCTTATGAAGCAGTGACATAGATTAGACTTGTCCAAAGATTGTTCCATCTTGAAAAAGCATTGTATTTCTTCTCTATTTTCTAACTAATGCAATACAAATAGGAAAGAGTTTCGAGCAATTTATTTCCCCTAGATATATCCTAGTGTATGTGTGTTAATTCATGTCACATGTGTTTGATATTGCTTCTCAATCATGAATTTCTTTCCGCAAATTAGTAGAGTAGATTTGAGTCTTGTGTTTTAGAACATTACATGAGCAGTTTCGAATCTACAATTATTTTCTACAACAAGATATGAAGCATGTCAATCTCGATAACCGCTATTCTCTACAAGAGAGACAAACATTTATTCACCTTTTCAAGTAGTATCAGGACATGTTCGCTTAGACATACAATGATTTAAAGACATATGATACTCACATCATCCAACACATGATTCCTATAAAGGAAAGGGTGAAACCATTCCAGCAAAAGATAGAGAAATTTCATCCAACACTGGAGCCCCTTTTTCAAAAGGAATTAAGAAAGTTGTTGGATGCCCAGATCATTTTCAAAGTTAGAAATTTCACGTGGGTTTCAAATTTGATCCCAGTTAGAAAGAAGTCCAGATAAATTTGTTTATGTGTTGATTTTTATAATCTTAATTGGGCTTCTGACAAAGATAACTATGCAGTTCCATCCATGGAGTAGATACTCCAGATAGTATATGGGTTTAAAATGTTTTTGCTACTAGATGAATTTTTAGGTTATAATCAAGTTCTAGTAGCGGAACCAAACAGATTGAAAACTACATTCAATACTAAACAAGGAACACTCACACTTGAAATAATTCCATTTGGACTAATTAATGTTGTTTCAACTTTTCAAAGAGCGATGGGCATCACCTTTCATGGCCCCATAGATCAAAGAATTTTTTTCTACTTAGATGATGTCACTGTATTTTCTAAGAAAAATCTTGACCACATACATCATCTAAAACAACTATTCGAGCAGTGAAGGAAGTATGGCATTTATCTTAATCCCAAGAAGACCGTATTTGGTGTGTCTGAAGGAATTCTACCAAGGCACATCATAGAGAAAATCATAATCAAGATTGATCCCAAGAGGGTTAGGGCTATCACTCATATCCCATTCCTAGTGAACAAGAAAGCCATGAAATCTTTCCTAGGTAAGAACAATTTCCTCAAATCCATATTTGATTACACACAGATAGTCAAATCAATACAAGAGATGATCAAGAAATATGTAGTATATAAGTGGGACAAACAAGAGAAGGACGCTTTTTTCTCGAATAAAACAAGCTATTTCCAATGCACACACACTTTTTAGTCGAGATTATGGTAGATATTTCCTTCTCTATACATTTGATTCGACTTTATTAATTGTTTTCATGTTAAAATGAGTGACCTATCTATTTCATGAGCGCTAGTTTGTAGGGACCAGAAGTAAACTACCCTGTTGTGGATAAAAAAGCATATGCAATATACAAAGTAGTAAATTATTTCAGGCTTTACTTATTGAAATGTCACACCGCTATATTCCTACCTCACCCAATAGTAAGAAGGCTTCTTTTGCAATAATAACTAGGTGACAAAAAAGCTAACTGGATGACCTGTCTTCAAGAAAATGACCTGGAATTCAAACTAGATAATACTATAAAGGGTCATGGATTATGCAGACCGGAAGCCGAAGGAAAAGATGCTCCTGAGAAATATCTATATAGATGGGAACATGAAATTGAGATGTACAACATCAATTTCATTCCTCAGTTCATGTCCACAACTCCTTGGTATGTAGAGATACGACAATTTTTCAAACATGGCACCTTTCCCTCACACTTATCAAGTAAACAGAAAAGGGAAATACACTTAAAGGGTCTATCATATCAACTAATCCATGGTGTGGTTTTTTGGAATCACTACAATGGAGTCATATTAAGGTGCCTTGAGCCGCAAGATATAAAGAAGGTTTTGAGAGATCTACATGAAAAACCGCAAGCTGTCGACTATGCGGGTGACACGATAGCACACAAAGTTATGAGGGTTGGTTATTATTTTTCCACTATTTTTAAGGATTCTCTTGTTTATGTACGCAAGTTCTAAGCTTATCAAAAATGCATCGGTCGTGATCAAAATTCATCGACCCCGCTACTCCTAGTAGTAATTGAAGAACAGTTATAATATTGGGGCCTTAATGTTATCGGAGAAATTTTCCCACACTTGTTTAATCAACACCAATATATTATTATAGCAATATATTATTTCACCTGGTGGTTAGAATAAGTACCACTCACAAAATTAAATGACCCGGAAGTCATTCGCTTCATATAAAATAACATCATTACCAAGTTTGGCGTTCCTACATCACTTGTATTTGATAATGAAACTTACGTTTCATAATTAAAACTTTATGACTTTTCATTAGAAAATGAGATTGTTCTCAATCATGCATCTAATTATTATCCCCAGGGAAATGGTCTAGCTAAATCTACAAATAAAAATCTTATTCACATAATTAAGAAGACCAATTTCTCTTAAAAGAAGAGCTAGGATATTTCTTTAACTAATTCACTTTGGACTGACTTTGTTACCTCAAAGCCTTCCCTGAAGACATCGCCTTAATTTCTAGTGTATCGTAAAGATTCTATCTTTCCCCTGAACCTGTACCTTCCAACCTTGCAACTCTCTCAAGGGTCACAAGGAAAACCTTGCCTACTAGTTCATAGCAGGATAAAAACTTTACTAAAAATCGAGGAAGAGAGGCTCGAAGCCAAAAATTGATTTTCCATACATCCGAACCATATAAAGCATTGGTTTGATAAAAAAATACATAGGGGGTGATAGCCACCTATAAAAAAATTTCATATCAAATGGTGGCTAAAATCATTTTTATGCCTTCAAGAAACCATTTTTTTGGCCAAATTGTGAGTTCTTAAAGTCTTATGAAGATAACTTATCCTTGAGTTAATCTTCATTGATGTTTCCCTCATAATCCTAAAAAAATTGTTCTTTGTAAGGAGAAAGACTGCTCAAAAAACCCATAAAAATTTGGAGCCGCTGTTAGCCACCTATAAAAATGTGTCATATCAAATGGTGGCTAAAATCATTTTTAAGCCTTCAAGAAACCATTTTTTGGCCAAATTGTGAGTTCTTAAAGTCTTGTGAATATAACTTATCCTTGAGATAATCTTCACTGTTATTTCCCTCATAACCTTCAATCCTTACTTGTCTGCCTTTGAATTTATTGTTTTAGAATTTAGAGAATAAAAAATCTGTTAGACAGTCTAATCCTAACAGATAGTAGTTAGGTAGAGAAGCTTATGAACTCAACTGCTTAATCTGAGTTCATGGAGAAACAAGGATAGAAATAGATTAGTTTTTTGCTTTCAAAAGAATAAAATGTTTGTAAAAAGATTTTGCCAATCCAAAATCACTCTGAAAGAAGAAAAAATGTTAGATCATTAGGATTGGGTAGGTAGAAAGCTTGTTTTGATAGAATTCCATTGTTTTTTATGGTTGCTAACATTCTCAGAAGAAAAGAAGATCAACAAAGAAAGAAAATTTGCAGCCCAAAGAATGAGGCATTGATCAGCTTCCAGAGAAGACATGTCTGAGGTTCTTGACACCTCCAAGGAGCTGCCATCCCAAGTTGGAGCCACTGTTAGCCACCTATAAAAATTTGTCATATCAAATGGTGGCTAAAATCATTTTTAAGCCTTCAAGAAACCATTTTTTGGCCAAATTGTGAGTTCTTAAAGTCTTATGAAGATAACTTATCCTTGAGTTAATCTTCACTGTTGTTTCCCTCATAATCCTGAAAAATCTACTGTTTGTAAGGAGAAAGACTGCTCAAAAAACCCATTCTCCCCTTCATTTTACCCCTCCTTTCACTCATAATTAACCTCCATTTTTATACCCTTTTCCCTCATGAAATTCCTCCATTTCTCTCATTTTTCTTCATTTCCTTCATAAATTCCCTTTAATAAGGTTTAAAACTCCTTATTTAACCTTATCGAAACTCTCAAAATCCTCAAAAAATCCTTAAAAATCATAAAAAAATAGTCTTTTTGCACTAAGGCCTTAATCCCCTTTGGCCTTAGCCCCAGCCCATTTTTTCCGCATAAAACCAGCACCGAGACCAGGTGCTAAGGCCCAATCGCGCAATCGCAATCGGGCTTTTCCTCCTTCCTTGTTACCTTTTGCTTTTGAAAACTCCGATTGCGATTAAGACCCTTTTCTTATAAAAACCTGACTTTTCCTTTGATATTTCATGAATCCAATAGTTCAAAGTTTTAATGAATATTGGTCGTTGATCCAAAACCGAAATCAACGGTTGTCAGCTAATCGCATCGCAAATAAACAAAAAACCATTTTTTGGTCCCTTCCTTTTTATCCGATTGCAATTAGCCCTTTCCTTTTGAAAACCCCCGATCCCTTCACTTTTCTTCACGTAACCTGGAGCCCGCAATCGGGCGCTAAAACATAATAAAAATCCTTTTCCAAACCTTTTCCCCTTTGTATTTTCTAAAAATCTCGACTTTCATTATGTTTAAATAAGACCCGGCGATATGTTTTAAAACAAATCTGGACCGTCGATCTACTCCCCGATCTGACGAACATCGTTAAATCGCATCTCAAATATTTAGTTTACCTTGTTTTCTTTGTTATTTTCCCTCTTCCGATGCGATCTTCCCGATTGTTTCTCTACCGTTGATCTTCTTCACTATGCCCAGATCTAACGGCCCACATCACTCCGTTTCAAAGCCTGCATTTCCTCCTTTGACCTTCATGACTTAATCTCCACTATTGATTTAGTTGTAAGATCGATGGCTCTAACTTAATCGCATCGCAAAATTTCTTTATTGTGTTCCCATTTCCCTCCTCCGATTGCAATCTTGCGATTCAATCTGGACCGTCGAATCCATAAGAACCAATGGCCCAGATTAATTGCCCTCTACCATGACCCTCCAACGTTAAAAACCACCGATTCATCCTGACCTTCGATCTCTCTAAGATCTAACGACCCGCGTGTAATCGCATCACTAGTTTTTCGTTGCTCCTTCCTCTCTCCTCCTCCAATTTGCGAGCTTGCGATCAGATCTGGGCCGTCCGTTTCATAAATATAACAGTCTAGATCAAACCTGACTTCCTTTGTTATTTTATACAGCCCGACAGAATAAATTGCTTGGCGAAGATCCACAGTTGATCTCTGCAGATCAATGACCCACATTTAACCCAACCTCCGCTCGACCCCTGCCTCATATTCCATTTCATTTACCCTAAGATTAAATCTGAGCCCTTCATTCTGAAGATCCGATGGTCCAGATCAAAACTGCCTTGACCCCACCCACCTTCTTCCACCCGCGCAACTTACCTTATCACGCTCTCATCTCCACTGTTGGATCTACCTGCCTTTCATCCGATGGCTGGGACCCCATATCGCGTGATTTTAAGCCCGAAAGTTAATTCCTAAAAATTATGCGATATGGGCAGTTTCTAAAGGACACGTGTCGGCCAGAGACCCATATTGCATTTTTTTTGGAAAAATTCAAAAACTACTTTGGAGTAGTGTGACACCAGTGGTTTTTACAGCTGAAACCACCTTTCCCATTTGCATTACATTTTCTTATTTTAAATCTCTGTTGTTGATCTCTGAAGATCTGACGGTCTCAGTTGAATCTCACCATTTAGACCATTGCCCTCCACCATTCTTCCAAAGGACTTCATCAATGAATCTCTGTCGTTGATCTCTGTTGACTTATCTAATCTAATGGCCCTGAATCGTTCCGAAACCACAAATTTCATTAAGCCCTTTGTTACCTCTGCCAAAGTTTTTCTCCCATTTTATTATAATGCTACCCCTCCCACATTATAAAATATCGATTGATCTCAACTGTTGATCAATATGATCCAACGGCTCGGACTTAATCTCCACCACCGTTTGTCCAACCGCCTCCCCATCTGACCCAAGGGAGCAATCCTCGCCTTTGGTGGATTTCATCCAACAGTCACGATCTAACCCAAAATCCAAAGTAGTTTGAACCTATCCCCGCAGGATTTTCTTAATTTTTCTGTGTTTGTGCAGGTTTTAAAGGCTCTATTGTTTTAAAGGAAAATCAATGGCCGAGGATGACGATCCCTCAGGCCACTATTCATAAAGAGGATCATTCTACAGGGTTTCACATCATGATTTATCTATGCCCCATGAGCACTAATAACACTATAAAACCCTTTGTACACCTGCGCAGCAATAAAACACAGTAAACCTTGATCCAATAAAGAGTATCAATATCCAGGGATAAATTCAAAGCAGAAATCATATTTGAAGATTTTTAACACAATTTTTGAGGGATTACGGCATAAATTTGACTATCAAAATCCTTATCCACTCAATTGAAGATGGCATGTAGACCTGAAGATAGAGATTAAGCCAAATTAGACCTAAAACACATATCAAAAGAAAATTAACAGTGTTTTTAGGTTAAAACAATGAAATCTATCAATCCATGAAAGCCTCCACTGCCACATCAGAGGCTAATTGAATCCTCTCCAGCTACCTAAAGCACCACCTATGGCCTCATAAATCAAAGAAGGCAGAGTTATTGCCTCAGTCAGTGATATTTTTCCTAAAAGACAGCCAAAGTTATTGCTAACTCGCCTCAAGAGTTTTTAAGTCAAAAAAATCTGCCCAGCAAGCTTAACACTTAATGAAAATCAATTAATACAGAGGAAATATCAAAAAACTTCTCCATTGAGCCCCTCAAAGGCCAAGAAACATTGAACTGTATTAATTGAACCTAGAGATCTTTTCTCTCATCCCACCTCCTCATTTCTTCTATAAATACTTCTGTAGAAGATGAGATAAAGGTTGGTCTCTGAATATCTGATGCATGTAAATAGTTTTCTGAAGCTGCTGCAAGCTCTGTTTGTAATTGAAGATACCTAAGTTGAGATGAGAAGTTCGAAGCTATAGAGAACCACTGGAATTGATGATTGTAACTGGTTTGAACATCAAATACAAGTTTATTTATGGGATCCTGGTCTATATCAATGGTGATGTGTTTCTTATTGTAAATTGTTATTTTCTTTTGTTTCCATTGTGTCCACTTTCTCTGATAAAGAACAACCACTTTTCTATGATAAAGAACAACAAATATAGAGCGATTTACTCATGCCACCTTCATTACCTATCATTTATATTTATGTTTTCCTCCAATTGTGTATTTGAGAATGATTTAATATAGTCCAAGCAGTTAAGGAATGTTGGTGTTCCCATGTCTTACTGTCTAAACTTCAAACTTTGTTCTTGAATGTTATTTTCAGTTTATGCTAAGTAGATTTGAACTAGGGAAGTCTATGGTTAGCCCTGTCCTCTATTTTTATCTCCAAAGGTTGTTTGAAAGTTTCCCTAAGAGTATGTTGAAAGCAGTCTAGGTTCAAAGTCCTTATGTGATCTTAGACTATTCTTTGTTTATCTTAAATGTTGTCTTGAAAAGTTAGCTAATTAAAGTCGAACTAGGGAAGTCTATGGTTAGCCCTATCCTCTAGTTTCTCCTCCAACAGTTACTTTGAAAGGTTTTCCCTTTGAATATGCTGGTACAGTGATAGTCTCAAAGTCTTTGCTTGATCTTAAGCTATTCTATATGTTTTAAATGTTTTCTATTGAAATTGCATCAAAAGCAGGCTAGTTTCAAAGTACTTACCTGATCTTAGATCACTTTTGTGTTTTTCTCAAGTGCATGCCAAAAGCAGGATAGTTTCAAAGTACTTACTTGATCTTAGGCTGCTCTTTGTTCTTCATCTGTTTGATCTTCATTTCTTATTGTTTTCATTCCATAAAATCAACTTAAAGAGATCCTTAGACATAGACAACTTGCCCCATGGACCACTCTTGAACCTTTTTGTTTCAATTAAAACCTATTATGACTCCATAGCCCAATGGATTGAAGCTACTTCTTTCCTATCTTATTAGCTGAATCATTCTTTCACTTGCATTCACCTTCACCCTTCATTTAGACTTCCTTCACCTTCACATATCTTTGCCCAACCAAAACAAACAAAAACCTTGTTCTTCATAACTAGCCTAATATCACTTCAAAAGCCTTAAAGATAAATCAATCTTTGCACTTATAGAGAGATCTCTCTGGATTCAGGAGGGCTAGATCCTAGAATCCCAAAGTGGTTCAAATTTCCTCCCTGCAACTTTAGTCTCACCAATCTGCTGAATTTACGGGGAGATAACATTTCTGGCGATTCCGCTGGGGACTTCTGAGTAAAATCCTTAAAAAAAGACACTCATTATTTAGTGTAGTACAAGTATCCCTCTTCAAGCACTACCAAACCAAATGGTGATCATGATAAAACTCATTTGAGTCAGTGACAAACTAAGGGACCCTTAGGATTTTCATAAGAGCTTATCAAACCTTGAAAGAATCAGCTAGCTTAGCCATAAAGGTAGAATTTCTTTGTCTCATCACCATAGTTAAGTGTTGAAAGAGATTTAGGGCACTCTTAGAACCCATAGGACTAAAAAACTCAGAAAACCCAAAAATATTTCAGATTGGTATTCAAATAAACATGGTGGTGGAACATAAAACCTTTTACCTCCAAAAGAGCTAAAAATTTCCACCTGTTGACTCCACAATCTTAAACAGACCTTAAGACTCCATTGGGAAACCCATTATCATCATAACATCATTTAAACTCAGTTAAGAAAGACTTTAAAGATGAAAGTTTTCTTGTTTAAAGATCAGTTAGCCTCCTAAAGACTGTCATATTTGGTTAAACTTTTCTTGTAAGTTGGGTCTAAAAAACATAGCATAGTGGCTCGTAGAAAGATTCATACTAGAGCCTATCCTGATCTGAACCCTCCTGAGATAGTTGATAACCCTTAAAGAATACTTAGGAAGTCTCCTAAGGCCACATCTTCAACTATTGTCAAATCACTCCATAGAGCTAATTTTGTTCCTAAAAACCTTGCAGCTCTACAAGAACCACAAGTTGACTTAAGAAATCCATTCCGAACTAGGTCACTTGATGATATAGATCAAATAGATTTAGAGCCTTCACTTTCATCCCAAGACAGAAGTGAGCATCCTGATAGCAAAGAAACTACTCCACCAGATTCACATTTCATTCATAATTTTGGTTTCTCTCATCCTAGATCTGCTCAAAAATCTATTACTGGTCCATCCACATCTGTTCTCCATACATCCACTATCCAAACCACTCCATTCCAGCCCACTCTCCCTCTTGTCAACCCACCACTTGTAAACCCCCCACTTTTTCCACAACCTCCTATCATGGCAACATGGTATGCTCCCCTAGTCCTTCCTTTATCTCTAGTCAATATTCCACAGGACTATCAGTCCAAGATACCTTTGTATGATGCCAGTGGTGCTACTACTGCTTCACAACATGTGGACAAGATGAATGACTACTTTAACAGAAATGAGATTGATGATGAAACTATCAAACTTAGACTATTTGCTCAAATTTTAGGAGGAGAAGCAAGAAAATGGTTTAAAGGCTTAACCCCTCACAATATTAATGATCTCCAAGCCTTCCATCAGTTATTCTTAAACAAGTGGGAAGTCAAGAAAAACCATCTTCAAATAATTTCTGATTACAAGAATCTCCAAAGAAACAATGGGGAGAGTGTTAGAACTTATTTCACTAGGTTTAATAGTGTGTATAATGCACTTCCCCCAGAACTCAAACCTCCACAAGGCTCAGCTTTAAACAATTTTCCTGTAGGATTTGATCCTGAGATGGCCTATCAGCTTAGAGAGAGAGATCCTTTGACTCTTGAAGATATGAAAAAAGGAGCTCTTGCTGTGGAAGTTAATTTAATGGAGAAAAGAGCAAGAATGAGGAATGAGAAGAAAGTGTCCTTTAGAGAGGAATCTACAGCTTCCACATCTATCTCAAAGATGGAAATAATGATGGAGGAGACGATGAAAAAGATGAACATACTCGAGAGAGCACAAGAAAGTCAAAACCAATCAGCTCCTAAAAACATAAATCAAAATCAAAATCATAATTTTAGGAGAAACCAACCTCAAAACAATCCAAGGGAGGATGATCAACAGATTACTCCTCCTTTTCATCAAAACTAGGTAAGTGAGGTTGAAGAAATAATAGAACAAACAGAGGAAGATGACATAAACATTTTGGGGGTAAACAATGATGATTTTGAAGTTCATTACAATATGAAACAAGGTCTATACACACCCTATGATGACAAAAGAGCAGAAGATGAATTATATTATCAAGAAATGGAAAATGTCATCATAGAAACCCCAAAAGAATATGACCTTCAGAGTAAAAGCAACTAGGAAACTCCCAAGACTAAGACCTCTGAAATTTTTGCAAAAAACAGCCCTGTAATTAAACCCAAAGTTACAAAACAAAAAGATAAAATAGTGGCTGGAAATTCTGACAAAAACAAAGAAAAAAGCACTCAGAGTAATGAAAAACAGAGTGCAGATTTCAGTAGTGCTAGTACTTCAGCTAGTGCCCCTGTTAAAAAAAATTTGACAAATGTAAATAGAGGAAATCAGCAAACTGATTTTGCTAATAAAGTGGTAGTTAATAAAGCTTAAATAAGTATTTTCAAAAATCAGATGTCTTTTAGTTTGGAGCAGGAAATTGCCAAAATCAAAATCTTTGTTCCTCTTACTGAATTAGCTACTTAAGATATGTATAGATCCAAAATTTTGAAGGCTTTTAACATAGAAGAGAATAATGACATTATCAATCTTAATGATGCACAACCAAAGCTCATTTTTGGTCCTAAGATTGAGGGTAGATATCAAGAAGGACCAGTTACTCCTTTTTATGATAGTTTACAAATTCATGACAAAATTTTACACAACGCTATGCATGATTCAGGGGCCTCTCATAACTTAATGCCCAAAGCTGTAATGGAGAGCCTAGGCCTTGAAATCACTAGGCCATACAAAGATCTTTACTCCTTTGACTCAAGCAGAGTGAAATGTTTAGGTTTAATCAAAGACCTTTGTGTAAACTTAGCACAAATTCCAGCCAAGTGTCTAGTAATGGATATTGTAGTGGTTGATGTACCCCCAAGTCTGGTATGTTATTATCAAGATCCTGGGGAGCTAAGTTACAAGGAACTATGCAGATGGACATGACATATGCTACCATCCCTGTTTTCAATCAGACTAGGAGACTTTATAGGGAGTCTCATATGCAATACATGGTTACCAGCCAAGAGAGACCACAAAAATCTCCTCTTTATTCTGTACATACAGGCCTTGATTCATTTATCTTTTTCAACGATGAAACATTTGGTGAATAAACTTTAACTGAATTAGTGGCAGATATTGAAAAAGAGGAAGACAAGACAGAACCTTCAAAACAGTTTGCTAAATCTGAAAATCATATCAAACAAACCATGGGTCTAGAGTTGCAAATCAGTCATCCATTGCTTTTCGACCTCGAGATTCAAGAGAAGAGTCCTCAACACAATTAAAAACAAGACGAAATAAAACAATTTCAACATAGTGCTAATCTACAAGAACAATCCAAAAGCACACTAGGTGAAGAGGATAGAGGTCAAACTAGTAAATCTGAAACTAGTCCTCTTTGGAGTATGAAATTTGATGGATCTTGCACCAAGAATGATGCAGGTGTAGGAGTGTGGCTTCACAATACAATGAAAAATCACACGGAAGGGCATTCCTGCAAATTAAACTTTCAATGCACCAATAACATAGCTGAATATGAAGCCTTCTTTTAGGCCTGCACTTATTGAAGAAATTAGGGGCCAAAAGAATAAAGGTTCATGGTGATTCTGAACTAATAATTAGGCAAGTGAATGGGGAATATACTGCAAAACATCCCATACTTAGAGCCTATAGAAATGATGTCATGGATTTATTGAAAGCATTTGAGGAATTTAAACTTATCTTTGTCCCAAGAAACCAAAATATCCAAGCTAATGGTTTAGCTTTTGCTGCTAGAACATGCCTAACTCCTTATGAAACCAAAAAATGCACAACTGAAATCAAATTTAGACCAGTTGTCCCTGATAATGAGAAATATTGGCAAGTTTTTGATGGAGACAAACAAATAGAAGACTTCCTACAGTCCAAAAATGAATTTGAAATGCCAAGTTCAGATTCAGAGTATGAAGATGATTGTTCTACTGAGGAAAATATTATTGATGAAGAAGAAAACTCTCCAAAGGTTGCTGTTATAAATCTGTCAACTAATAAACTTGAACATAACACAGATATTAGTGCAAATTTACCAAAAGAAGACTTAGAAACATTGCAATCTGACACACAAAGTTTTCCAAAGGGTCTAGTCCCTTTAGAAGAGTTGTTTGATTTCAATGATGTTGCCAAGAAACCAAAACTGGAACATGTTGAAACTAAAGTTGAAGAGTGTAATATAGGCAATGAACTAAAACCAAAACTAATCAAACTGTCTAAGACTTTACCAGCTCACATCAAACTGAAATACATTGAGTTGTTTAAAGAATTTTATGGTGTTTTTGCATGGATTTATGAGGATCTAAAGTCCTGTGACACAGAAATAATTCAGCACAAGATACCTCTCAAATAAAACCAAAAACCTTTTAAACAAAAATTGCGCAGAATAAACCTTGTTCAATTACTTTTGGTTGAGAAAGAAATCAAGAAAATGTATGAGGTTGGTATTATTGTTCCTATTAGATATTTAGAGTGGGTGTCTAATCTTGTGTCAGTAAGGAAAAATATAGGAGAAATAAGGCTTTGTATTGACTTTAGGGACTTAAACAAAGCCTCATTAAAGGA
Source organism: Pinus albicaulis (assembly GCA_034641835.2). Classification (NCBI taxonomy): domain Eukaryota; kingdom Viridiplantae; phylum Streptophyta; class Pinopsida; order Pinales; family Pinaceae; genus Pinus; species Pinus albicaulis. Next base: position 485,585,478 of record CM076575.1, read on the forward strand.
CAAAAACCCTTTACCCAAGATGGATCACATTTTACAAAGGGTAGTGGTTCTAAAAGAATTTCTCTGCTAGATGGCTTCTCAGGATACAATCAGATTTTAGTACATCCTAATGATCAACTAAAGACATCTTTTACTACACCTTGGGGTACTTTCATGTATGTGAAAATTCCCTTTGGTTTAATGAATGCTGGTGCTACTTTTCAAAGAGCCATGGATATTGCATTCTCAGAATAATTAGGCTACTTCATCATTATTTACCTTGATGATGTCATTGTTTTTTCCAAAACAGATGAAGAGCACTTATAACACTTGAGAAAAGTCTTTGAGAAATGTAGAAGGTTTGGGATATCTTTAAATCCAAAGAAAACAATGTTTGGTCTCCAAGAAGGTAAACTACTTAGACACATCATATTAGAAGAGGGGGTAAAGATAGACCCAAAGAGGATTGAGGGTATATTGCAAATCAATAATCCTAGAAACATCAAGGAACTTCAATCTTTCATAGAAAATATTAATTTCTTGAGAAGGTGGTTCATACCCAACTTAGCTGAACTCCTTAGAAACATAACAAACATGCTGAAAAAGGAAGAAGGAGTTAAATGGACCTTAGAAGCAAAAGAAACATTTTGAACTGGTAAAACAAGCATTAACCAAAACACTAGTTCTTATAAGTCCTGACTTTACAAAATATTTTTACATCTTTTCATTTGCATCAAAACATACAGTGGCTACTGTCCTATTGCAGAAAAATCTAAAAGGACAAGAGCAGCCAATTGCATTCTTTAGCAAGGTATTGAGAGATTCACCTCTGAAGTACAATATTATGGAAAAACAAGCCTTTGCCTTAGTCAAAGCTTTAAAAGACTTCAGAGTTTATATTCTACACTCACACATAATTGCATTTGTGCCAAACTCAGTTGTGAAAGACATCCTAACACAGGACCCAGATGGAAAAAGAGGAAAGTGGATAGCTATGATACTTGAATATGATTTAGAAATCAAGCCCACTAAACTCATAAAAGGCCAAGGATTAGCAAGATTAATGGTTGAATCAAATTTTGAAGCTCTTGATATAAACATGATAAATGCATTAGATGAACAGGAGGAATTGTCAACTCCCTTTGTTGAAAATCATTTTATGAATTCCTCTTGGTATGCTGATATTTTATATGTTTTGCTAAATTTGAATACACTTCCTGGTTTGTCTAAGACAAAGGCAAGGTTTTTAAAGTTAAAAGTTGTTAACTACTGCATTTTAGATAAATGTCTATATTGGAAAAATGCTAGTGAGTTATTGCTTAAATGTTTGCCTGAGAATGATGCAAAGAAAATCAAGCATGAGTTCCATAAAGGAGAATGTGGAGGCAACCTCCATTGGAAGAAAACTGCTAATAAAATCCTTAGAGCTGGTTACTATTTGCCCACCCTCTTTCAAGATGTCCATAAAATGATCATTTCCTGTCATAAATGCCAACTCTTTGAAGGCAAAATAAAATTGCTTCCTTTACCCTTGCATCCAATCACTGTTGAAGCTCCTTTTCAACAGTGGGGTTTAGACTTCGTAGGAGAAATCCATCCACCCTCATCTACCCAGCATAGATGGATTCTCACTGCAACAGACTACTTTACCAAATGGATAGAAGCCATCCCTTCTAGTCAAGCCAATGACTCTGTCATTATAAAATTCCTTGAAAATCATATCCTCTCTAGATTTGGCTGTCCTAGGAAGATTATTACTGAAAATGCTGTTGCATTTGGATCCAAGAAGATGGTTGAACTCTATCACAAATATCAGATTACATTGGGGCATTCTACTGCTTATTACCCTCAAGGCAATGGGTTGGCAGAATCTTCAAACAAAAGTTTGGTGAACATAATCAAGAAGTTGTTGGAGGACAATAAGAAATTGTGGCACACAAAGCTAGTACATGCACTTTGGGCTAACAGATTAACACTTAAAAAATCAATTCGAATGTCACCCTACCAGCTTTTTTATGGAATAGATGCAATTTTTCCAACCAGCCTAGGAGTGCCAGTCATGAAGCTGATCCAAGAAGTACAATTTGAAGACAATGACATGATAAGAAGAATCAATCAAACTATACATCTTCAACAAACCAAAGAGGAGGTCTACAACAGAGCATTACAAAAGAAAGAGAGCATCAAGAAGCTTTTTGATAAAAAGACAAAATCTAGCAACTATAACATTGGTGACAAGGTTTTAAAGTGGGCTTCAAGGAGAGAAGATAAGGGCAAGCATGGGAAATTTGATAACTTATGGCTTGGCCCTTATCTGATTCATTCTACTGCTGATAAAAATGCATATTTTTTACAAGAATTGAATGGAGCTTAACTTTTTGGAGGTCCTGTCAATGGCAGGGTGCTCAAACATTATTTTTCTTAACCATATCAGTTTGGGAGCCTTTTTTTTTTTTTTTTTCCTCATTGCAAAATATCATACCCATCATTGCATTCAAAGTTATAATATGAAAAAATACAAAAACAATAGAAAAGAAAAGAGGGCAGATTTTGAAAACAAGAAAGGTACAACCCCATGCCAAAAAGAGAAACAAAATTTGAAAGTGTGTAAGCTCAAATGCCACTCCTAAGAAACACACTCCTAGTTAGTCATACAACCTAATCATGACTAATTAGTTTTTAATTTACTGTTGATAGGTTAGTGAAATATAATTCCCAAACAACTTAATCTTGGCTTATCAGTTAGGTAGATTAGGATAGAAGAAAAAGGTTCAAACAAGCTCAAAATCCGAACCTATGAGTTTCAAAAAGATGCATGGCTCTAATCTGTGTAAACCTTGAGCCAAAGATAGAAGACAAACTAGTTCTAATCTGCCTAAAAATTGAACCAGAAAACAAAGAGAGGACAACTCAAACAAGCCTAAAAACAGAACTGAAGAAAAGAGAAGGATATTCTTAAAACTATCAGATCTTAAGCCTTCACCATTTTGATTTAATTTTTTGCAAATAATAATCTATGTGCAGCTTGTTTTTATGCCATAGATCAGCAACAAGTTAGATTGTTCAATCCTTACTTGTCTACCTTTGAATTTCTTGTTTTAGAATTTAGAGAATAAAAAATCTGTTAGACAGTCTAATCCTAACAGATAGTAGTTAGGTAGAGAAGCTTATGAACTCAACTACTTAATCTGAGTTCATGGAGAAACAAGGATAGAAATAGATTAGTTTTTTGCTTTCAAAGGAATAAAATGTTTGTAAAAAGAGTTTGCCAATCCAAATGCACTCTGAAAGAAGAAAAAATGTTAGATCATTGGGATTGGGTAGGTAGAAAGCTTGTTTTGATAGAATTCCATTGTTTTTTATGGCTGCTAACATTGTCAGAAGAAAAGAAGATCAGCAAAGAAAGAAAAATTGCAGCCCAAAGGATGAGGAATTTATCAGCTTCCAGAGAAGACATGTCTAAGGTTCTTGACACCTCCAAGGAGCTGCCATCCCAAGTTGGAGCCGCTGTTAGCCACCTATAAAAATTTGTCATATAAAATGGTGGCTAAAATCATTTTTAAGCCTTCAAGAAACCATTTTTTGGCCAAATTGTGAGTTCTTAAATTCTTATGAAGATAACTTATGCTTGAGTTAATCTTCATTTTTGTTTCCCTCATAATCCTAAAAAATCTGTTGTTTGTAAGGAGAAAGACTGCTCAAAAAACCCATTCTCCCCTTCATTTTACCTCTCCTTTCACTCATAATTAAGCTCCATTTTTATCCCCTTTTTCCTCATGAAATTCCTCCATTTCCCTCACTTTTATTCCTTTCCTTCATAAATTCCCTTTAATAAGGTTTAAAAATCAATTTTTAACCTTATCGGAACTCTCAGAATCCTCAAAAAATCCTTCAAAAATCATAAAAAAAATAGTATTTTTTCACTAAGGCCTTAATCCCCTTTGGCCTTAGCCCCAGCCCCTTTTTTCTGCATAAAACCAGCACTGAGACCAGGTGCTAAGGCCCAATCGTGCAATCACAATTGGGCTTTTCCTCCTTCCTTTTTACCTTTTTCTTTTGAAAACTCTGATTGCGATTAAGACCCTTTTCTTATAAAAACCTTACTTTTCCTTTGATATTTCATGAATCCAATAGTTTGGAGTTTTAATGAATATTGGTCATTGATCCAAAACTGAAATCAACGGTTTCTGGCTAATCGCATCGCAAATAAACAAACAACCATTTGTTGGTTCCTTCCTTTTTCTCCGATTGCGATTAGCCCTTTCCTTTTGAAAACCCCTGATCCCTTCACTTTTCTTCACGTAACCTGGAGCCCGCGATCGAGCGCTAAAACATAATAAAAATCCTTTTCTGAACCTTTTCCCCTTTGTATTTTCTAAAAATCCCGACTTTCATTATGTTTAAATAAGACCCGGCGATATGTTTTAAAACAAATCTGGACTGTCGATCTACTCCCCGATCCGATGAACATCATTAAATCGCATCGCAAATATTTAGTTTACCCTATTTTCTTTGTTATTTTCCCTCTTCCGATGCGATCCTCCTGATTGTTTCTCTACCATTGATCTTCTTCACTATGCCTAGACCTGACGGCCCACATCACTCCACTCCAAAGCCTGCATTTTCGCCTTTGACCTTCATGACTTAATCTCCACTGTCGATTTAGTTCTAAGATCGACGGCTCTAACTTAATCGAATCGAAAAATTTATTTATTGTGTTCCCCTTTCCCTCCTCCGATTGCAATCTTGCAATTCAATCTGGACCGTCCAATCCACAAGAACCAACGGCCCAGATTAATCACCCTCCGCCATGACCCTCCGACGTTAAAAACCACTGATTCATCCTAACCATCGATCTCTCTAAGATCTAACGGCCCGCGTGTAATCACATCGCTATTTTTTCGTTGTGCCTTCCTCTCTCCTCCTCCGATTCGCGAGCTTGTGATCAGATCTGGGCTGTCTGTTTCATAAATCTAACGGTCCAGATCAAACCTGACTTCCTTTTTTATTTTATACAGCCCGACAATATAAATTTCTCAGCAAAGATCCACCGTTGATCTCTGCATATCAACGGCCCACATTTAACCCAACCTCTGCCCGACCCCTGCCTCATATTCCATTTCATTTACCCTAAGATTAAATCTGAGCCCTTCATTCTGAAGATCTGATGGTCCAGATCAAAACCACCTTGACCCCACCCACCTTCTTCCACCCGCTCAACTTACCTCATCTTTCATCTGATGGCTGGGACCCCATATCGCTTGATTTTAAGCCCGAAATTTAATTCCTAAAAATTATGCGATATGGGCAATTTCTAAAGGACATGTGTCAGCCAGAGACCCATATCGCATTTGTTTTGGCAAAATTCGAAAACTGCTTTGGAGTAGCGCGACACCAGTGGTTTTTACAGCCGAAACCACCTTTCCCATTTGCATTACATTTTTTTATTTTAAATCTCCGTCATTGATCTCTGAAGATCTGATGGTCTCAGTTTAATCTCGCCATTTAGACCATCACCCTCCACCATTCTTCCAAAGGACTTCATCAATGAATCTCCTTCGTTTATCTCTGTTGAATAATCTAATCCAACGGCCCCGAATCGTTCTGAAACCCCAAATTTCATTAAGCCCTTTGTTACCTCCGCCAAAGGTTTTCTCCCATTTCCTTTGCATTTTCTCCCATTTTATTATAATGTTACCCCTCCCACATTATAAAATCCCGATTGATCTTAATCATTGATCAATCTGATCCAACAGCTCGGACTTAATCTCCACCACCGTTTGTCCAATTGCCTCCCCATCTAACCCCAATGAGCAATCCTCGCCGTTGGTGGATTTCATCCAACGGTCACGATCTAACCTAAAATCCAAAGCAAGCTGAACCTATCCCCACAGGGTTTTCTTAATTTTTCTGTGTTTGTGCAGGTGTTAAAGGTTTCTCTATTGTTTTAAAGGAAAATCAATGGCCGGGGATGACGATCCCTCAGGCCACTATTCTTAAAGAGGATCATTCTGCAAGGTTTCACATCATGATTTTTCTGTGCCCCATGAGCACTGATAAGACTATAAAACCCTTTTTACACCTGCGCAGCAACAAAACACAGTAAACCTTGATCCAATAAAGAGTATCAGTATCCAGGGATAAATTCAAAGTAGAAATCATGTTTGAAGATTTTTAACACATTTTTTGAGGGATTACGGCATAAATTTGATTATCAAAAGCCTTATCCACTCAATTGAAGACAACATGAAGACTTGAAGACAAAGATTAAGCCAAATTAGGCCTAAAACACATATCAAAAGCAAATTAACAGTGTTTTTAGGTTAAAACAATGAAATCTATCAATCCAAGAAAGCCTCCACTGCCACATCAGAGGCTAATTGAATCCTCTCCAGCTACCTAAAGCGCCACCTGCGGCCTTATAAATCAAAGAAGGCAGAGTTATTACCTCAGTCAGTGATATTTTGCCTAAAAGACAGCCAGAGTTATTGCTAACTCACCTCAAGAGTTTTTAAGTCAACAAAATCTACCCAGCAAGCTTAACACTTAATGAAAATCAATTAATACAGAGGAAATATCAGAAAACTTCTCCATTGAGCCCCTCAAAGGTCGAGAAGCATTCAACTGTAGTAATTGAGCCTAGAGATATTTTCTCTCATCCCACCTCCTCATTTCTTCTATAAATACTTCTGTAGAAGATGAGAAAAAGGTTGGTCTCTGAATATCTAATGCATGTAAATAGTCTCCTGAAGTTTTTGAAAGCTCTGTTTGTAATTGAGGATACCTAAGTTGAGATGAGAAGTTTGAAGTTGTAGAGAACCACTAGACTTGATGATTGTAACTGGTTTGAACATCAAATACAAGCTGATTTATGGGATCCTGGTCTATGTCAACGGTGATGTGTTTCTTATTGTAAATTGTTATTTTCCTTTTGTTTCCATTCTGTCCACTTTCTCTGATAAAGAATATCAAATATAGAGCTAGGATTTACTCTTAGAAGTACCCTACTCTCATTGATAAGCTTTATCTTTATGTTTTCATCCAATTGTGTATTTAAGAATGATTTAATATAGTCCAGGCAGTTAGGAATGATGGTGTTCCCACTTCTTACTATCTAAACTTCAAACATTGTTCTTGAATGTTATTTTCAGTTTATACTAAGTAAATTTGAACTAGGGAAGTATATGGTTAGCCCTGTCCTCTGGTTTTATCTCCAAAAGTTGTCTGAAAGTTTCCCTAAGAGTATGTTGAAAGCAGGCTAGGTTCAAAGTCCTTACCTGATCTTAGACTATTCTTTGTTATCTTAAGTGTTGTCTTGAAAATTTTGCTAATTAAATTCGAACTAGGGAAGTCTATGGTTAGCCCTGTCCTCTAGTTTCTTCTCCAACAATTGCTTTGGAAAGTTTCCCTTTGAATATGTTGAAAGCAGGATAGGTTCAAAGTACTTACTTGATCTTAAGCTATTCTTTTTTTGTTTTAAATGTTTTCTATTGAAAGTGCATCAAAAGCAGGCTAGTTTCAAAGCACTTACCTGATCTTAGATTACTTTTATGTTTTTCTCAAGTGCATGCCAAAAGCAGGATAGTTTCAAAGTAATTACTTGATCTTAGGCTGCTCTTTGTTCTTCATATGTTTTATCTTCATTTCTAATTGTTTTCATTCCATAAAATCAACTTAAAGAGATCCTTAGATATAGATAACTTGCCCCATGGACCACTCTTGAACCTTGTTGTTTCAATTAAAACCTATTATGACTCCATAGCCCAATGGATTGAAGTTGCTTCTTTCCTATCTTATTATCTGAATCATTCTTTCACTTGCATTCACCTTCACCCTTCATTTAGACTTCCTTCACCTTCACATATATTTGCCCAACCAAAACAAACAAAAACCTTGTTCTTCATAACTAGCCTAATATCACTTCAAAAGCCTTAAAGATAAATCAATCTTTGCACTTATAGAGAGATCCCTCTCTGGATTCAGGAGGGCTAGATCCTAGAATCCCAAAGTGGTTCAAATGTCCTCCCTGTAGCTTTAGTCTCACCAATCTGCTGAAAATACGGGGAGATAACAGGGGGAAGAGAGCTTTGATGTGGGCGACCTAGTTCTGAAACGGGATAAACTCCATGAAGACAAAGGTAAAAATATAAAGTTCGAACCATTGTGGATTGGGCCATTCATAGTTGAAGAGAAACTTGACCACAAGGCTTTCAAGCTTAAATATTTGGACGGGAGGTTTGACTCCCTACTCGTAAGTGGCCGAGATCTAAAGCATTATTTTCAGTAGCATCTATGAGTTGTATTTCCTGTACATATTATTTTATGTCTTTTCTTTCTATTATTTTTTTGTTTGCGTTGGTCCTAAAGTGTCATGTATTTATTATGATATGTCGTGTCATTTCTTATTGTTGGTAACTATACATAAATAATACTTGTGTGTGAAAGTGCATGGCCCAAGGAATTTTTAGTGCAATCAAAGAGGAATGTGACAAATTCAATGTTTGGCTATCTATTTACCCTCCTTCTTTGTTTGGGAAATCCATAGATTTAGCTAAGGCCAGAGGGAAAATATGATTCATCCTGTTATATACCATATTGTCACATATGGTCAATAGGCTTGTTGACTGGATCAATCAACATCCATCAATACTTTTTCATCATCCTTGCACAAATCCTTAGGCATGCCTCTCCCTAATCCCTGAATTTCTGGGCTTAACTGCTTCATTTCCATGCTTTTAAGGCTCAATGCACCCTGCTTATTTAGGAGACTTTGTTTAGTGCAGGTTGTTCCACTTTTCACCTGCACTGATCATCACCATGTTTTCCCTCCTTGGGGTGAATTGATTCTAGAAATTGGAGAAAAATAAGAAGAATCCGAAAGCTTCCGGGAGTTGTTCTAACCATTTACCTTGCATAATACCTTTGAATCCTATCTCATCCTACCTCAGAGATTTCACCCATTATCCCTTGAGATCATCCTCCCAGAAAGAGTGGATCTCAAGCCTCGATTGGTAAATGGACAAGAATTCATAAACTACCATCCTCTCCTATTATATTTACTGCCATCCAAAAGCTAGGGTTGGCTTTTGGAGATTGATTACCCTCATGTTGTTGCCCTGAATAAGGAGAGTGATCATTCTATGCATTAAGGTGACATAATTGGTTTAATTTGTGGCACAAAAGGACAAGTCAACTTGGGGACTTTCTCTTCATGATCAACTCCTATACTCTCTCCATTTCTATTACTATAATGAGTACATTGTTTTCCTATATATGATGTTGATGTTCATATGTTTAAATCTTGTGTTGATCCATTGAATGAAGTGATTGGATAAAGATACATAGATATTTTAGATATTTGGCTTGTTGTGTTTGTATGTGTAGGTTCTAATTATAGCGATCAAAGCTAGGATTGGAACATACAAGACAAGAAGAGAGTGAAGCTTGTAACATATTACAGGTAGGCCTCATCTCATAATTCAATTAATTTAAGGAAAACATTATATTCTTTGTCCTTCTATTGTTCTAGACCAATCCACTAGGTCTGGGGAAGATACTTCTGTCTGCAGTCGTAGATTATGCATAATATTCCAATAGGAGAACCTTGGGGGAACCTATTAGGCCCGTTCTTATGCTAGTGTTCAAAACACTTAACTTGGTATATGTATATTGGTGTGTTAACGCTTATTCAATATAGCAGAAAAGGGATAAGGGGAAAATATAAAGCGGGAAAATCAATATCAAAGGTATTAAATACTTCTATGAAGGGGAAACTTCCTCTGCCCTAAATAATTCGAGATCCATCTTCCACCCATCGAAATAATATTTTCCGATGCACATTTCTTTTAAATAAATAAATAAGTGGTGGAAGAAAAAGGCTTCCTACGCAGGGGGGTGAAGCAAGTGACTTCCTTGGGTACTGTTCAGGCATGTTGGAATCAAACAAACGTTTATGCCTCTGAAGTGATTCCATCTGGGTACTATTTAGTCCTGTTGGAAGTGAAGCAACACCATATATGAAAAATTATACTCTGAATATCATAAACATTAGGGGTGATTTTGTGGTCTAAAATGGGCATCCTAAGAAAAATGTACAACAAAAATAAACTTATAAGAACCTATAGGATTCAGGATGATGATGTCAACCATGGGGGACGATTCACCATTTTTTAAGTAAAAGGGTAAAAAGATTAAAAAATAATAAAATAATAAAACTACTTTTTCAACACCTATTTTCAACTTATCTCCCAAAGTTTTTACTTAAATTTCGAGTGGGCGTACTCATTGGATGAAAAATTTAATTCCTCATCCAAGGAGTGCCCATGTTTCATACTTTTGATGGACCCTGCTACACGAAAAATGAGAAATACATGAAAAAACATGATTTCAATCACGTATTTCATGTATTTCTCCTTTTTCGTGTGGGAGGATCCATCTAAAGTATGCAACATGGGTACTAATTGGATGAGGAATTAAGTTTTTCATCCAACGAGTACTCCCGCTCAAATTTGGGTAAAAACTTTGGGAGATAAGTTGAAAAGTAGTTTTTTTCTTTTTTCCCTCTAAAATTTGATGATCTAATCAAATCTTATTTTATTATTTCCACTATTATTTTATAATTTCCTTAGGAGGCCCATTTTAGACCTCAAAATTCCCCTAATGATCGCCACACACATTACCCCTCCCAGATCGAAACAATTTTGATACAATGTATCTTTATGTCTGTAAATATGAGTCGAAAAGGGGAACTTAGGGCGATAAATACTTCCTGAAGGTCTAACCCTTAGCTGAAAGATATTCCTGGATAAAGAAGCTGAAGTCCACCCATTGTGTCAGCAAGTTTTTTCATTGCTACAACAACCTCTGAAATTTCATTACATTTTAATTTTGGATCCTAAGCCTGCCTCATTTTCATATTAAGTGTTGCCTTCGTAATCAAGTGTAATTTTTTGTTGGTTCAAATGTATTAATTTTTATTGAGTGTTCTTAAGTGTCATTGCATTGATTGGAATATATTTACATGTGTTTCATGGTCACAACACCTTTCTTGTTGTAAAATGACACTTCTGGGTTGCGGTCGCACAAAATTCACTGTTTATACTTGGAGAATGTTCATAAAGTGGAATTTTTATGTATATTCATTGTTGGTTACATTTTTCTAATTTTTTTCAATGAGTTAGTATGTCTCACACTTGGTTTTATGTCCACATATCATCTTGTTCATTTCTTTACCAATCATCCACACTTAGACAAATTTCAGTTGAAAATTGATCCCATTAAGGCCAAGAATGCATGAGTGCACCCCAAAGCCTTGATGGGAGACCATTCACTATACTAAAGTGTGCCTTGACCCTTCCTTGAGAGCTGGGAGCACTCCAAAATCATGAAGCCCCTTCCTTGTTCTAAACTGTGCCCTCCTAAAATGACTAATTCTTCCTTAATTGCACTCCTTCAACTTGAAGTATTGTGCCCTCCTTGAGCTCACTGGCGTATCCTGAAGACCCAAATATCAACCCTTTAGCCTTCCCCTATGCACCTTGTGCCCTCCTGGACTTAATGAGAACACTATCGTACCTTGAAGGCATGAAGCTCCAACCTTCAAGAGTGTGACCTATGTCCTCGCTGAGAACTCCTAAGCACATGAGTGCACCCTGAAGGCACGAAGCCTCAATAGGAGTGTGCCCCACACCCTACCTCTTTCCCTTGGGCGCATAGTGCACTTGTGAATCCTAAAGCTTTCCCCTTCATTATTTAGACTTGCGACAGGAACCCTCTCTGAACTTCCTTCTTCTTTAGGGTGCATGAGTTCATGCCAAAGCTTCAAAGCTCCTCTTCTTTAGCCCTTTAGCCCTTTGAAGTGTGACCTTGCACGTTGTATATTCCTTGACTATTTTCAGCGCACCAAAAGGGCATGAAGAGGAAAATATGCATGAAACATGGTAGAGTAGGAAGTTTTCATACTGATAGTTTCTTGTCATGAGTTATTATATAAATAATTATTCCAAGGACCTCATGGCAGGCACACACAAGGAATATAAAGAAAATATGATAAACATAGGAAGCATAAGAAGAACCAAGAACACACCTGAAACTTGATGACCAAAGCACCATGAAGAATCCGATATCGAAGACCCTTAAGAGGGTGGAATCAACATGAGAAGATGATGATAAATAATATACATAGTGTCATCCATTTCACTACTAAATCAATTCCATGTCATCAATCACTATCAATCCCAGTCATCCAAGATAGTGAGATGTCAAGTTTCATCATATGATGACGTGGAATACAAATGTATTATATTGTAATCATTGTAAAAGATAAGAAAGTAGAAGCCCAAGAGTCATGTGTAAACTCAAGAGTCATGGAAGTCCAAAGGACATGTAATACCAAAATTCATATGTAATTCCAAAAGTCATTTGGAACTCCAAAGGTTGTAGAAGTCAAAAGGTCACTAGAAGTTAGAAATTCAAGAGTCATGAGGATATGAAAGGTCACTTCTCAAGTATAAATATATCATCATCTCTCATGTAAGTAATTTTTAACCATGGATTCTCCCATAAGGCATAAGAGAGATAAGTTAGTAATTTTGGGTATCAAGTAGTGGTTCTAATGCTCCACTACTAGAGCAAGTGATGTTCGTTGTATTAATTCATCTTCGGACTTGTACTTAATATCTGAATCTTGATGGAAAAAAAATTTACATACATGGATTATGGATGTTTCTAACACTATTTTGTGAATGTTCAAGGTTCATGTTTACTTCCATCAATACCAAGGTAGTTGAACTGCTTCAATTATTTTAGTGCTTATTATGTTGAGAATATGTTGTAATGGTTATAATGTTCATCACGTTCGTGTGGAATATTCTGTTAGATGTTAAACGAAACATTCTTGTTTGTGTGTGTTTGTATTAGGGTGGTACTATTACCTCTCTATTAGAGGCTCAATTTCTCTCCCTATACAATATAAGAACCTTGATGCACCTACAACTAAGCATCGCCAAACACACTTGCTTTCTTTTCAAAGGCACATATGCATTTCTCTTGTTAACAGTTAAATCCAAGGAAAATCTTTAAGAAACTTCAGTCGAACCATATTCAGGATGAGACTCCTACACAAACGATGTGAGGTCTATTTGGGACCTTATATCGTGGAGATCCCCTAAATGTTGGTAGGTCCAACACTGTCAACATGAACCAAAAAAGGATGCTCAGAAAAGGGTATATGACCCTAAAAAGGATGCTCTGAAAAATGTGGATGATGCCAAGAAGGATATGAAGGAGCTAGAAAAGGCCGAGGTATCATTCAATTTAGAGAATGAAATTGGTAAAATACAAATTCCTATTCCTTTTTATGAACTATTGAAGAATGAGTAGTATAGGAAATGAATCATTAAAATGGTGAAGGGTTCAATGAATAATTAGATAAACATTAATGTAAAATATTCTCTCAATTTAAATGATGATGCTCCTGAGTTTGTATTTGGTCCTCATGTAGCTAGTGTAAACGATGTTGTCCCTCCTTTTTACGTTAGTTTAAATATTCATGACATGATCCTTCATAATGCCATGCTAGACTCTGGAGCATCATACAAATTGATGCCGAAGTCAACTATGGAAAATATAGGACTTGAAATTTCTAGGCCCTACAAATATTTGTTTTCCTTTGATTCGATAAAGGTCAAGTGCTTGAGATTAATCAAAGATCCTATGGAAAATTTAACACAAGTTCCTACAAAAAGTACTGTTATGGACATGGTAGTTGTGGATATCCCACACAGGTTTGGCATGATGCTTTCAATGTCTTCATCATCCAGGTTGGGAGGCACACTGCAGATGGATATGCCTTATTCATCCATCCCAATATTTGGAGAACCAGGGAGACTTTACAGGGAGGTCCGAATGAAGTATGTGGTGAGTGGCAAGGTTGAACTAGAGAATCATTCTCTTTATGTGGTTGATACTGATCTCGATTCTCAAATTTTCTATAACGATTTGATATTTTAATAGTATAAACAAAAACAAATTGAAGGTAATGTTTAGGAGGAAAAATCACAGACAGCTGAAGATGATGGAATATGGAACATGAATTTTGGCGGTTCTACTATCAAAGATGGTTTGGGGGAAGGTATATGTATAATTCCTCCAAATATTAATATTAAGTTACACACCTTAAAACTATAATTTGAATGCACCAACAACATGGAAGAGTATAAGGCTCGATAACAGGATTAAATCTTCCGAGAGAACAAAAATATAAAATGATTCGTGCCTTTTCTAGGTACCTATAATACTAGTGTATCTCCTTATTTTTATTGTTATTGTAGCCCCGTTATTGTTATTGTTGTGCCCTTACATTGTTATTGTTATGTCATCTAGGATGATATTGTGACCCCTTGGACTCCTATATATAGAAAGGAGATTTTGTCATTTGTGTCATCCAAGAATTGTTCATTTATGTAATGTAAAGGAGGTTTCCCCCTCGAAGAGGATTATTTCTAATTCGTTTATCTATCTCTTCTTCTATTTTGTTAGCAATTTTCATAACATTTGGTATCAGAGCTTGGGATTCTAGGGTTTCTCTTCTTCAAACAGGTCATCTTGGAATTCTTGTTATAACATTTTTTCTACGAGGATTCAGAAGCTGAAATTTTTACCCCGAGGAGACGAAATCTTGATGAACCTCATGTAAAAATTTTAGATCTTGGTAAGCTATGTTTTTGGATATATGATTAGATGAAGTTATGGTTTTTTCAAGATCCAATATTTCATCTGAAACAGGTGACTGAAGGAAAATTGTCATAAATTTCGTTTCAAGAATCAGTTTTGAATTCTATGAAAAGTGGCCAAAATTTCATGGAATGCAGTTTCGTGTTTATTTATTTTAGAGCCAAAGGTAAAACAAATGACACATGGAACTCCATACAAGTTTGATCTATTTAACTAATCCATAATTTGGTCGTTGTGGGAGATCGGGCATAAATTTACCTTGAAGAATCCAAATTAGGTTAGACCCATGGCATTGGAAAGAAGACTCATAGTGATACTAAAAGACCAAAGTTAAAATATTTGGGATAAAAAATCACATATATACATCATTTTAAATATCGAGCTCCTCAAAAGCAACAAAAAGGTGTGTAATTTTGTTTTAAAATTGCATAACATTTGTTTGAAAAATCAGTTTGAAGTGATTCCAAGGGAAAATTGGAGGATTGATATCAATATTGGGTTCTAAAATGCCTCCCAAAAATAATTCCACACCTATTAATCCCTCAAAAAACTCTCCTATGACACATGAAGAGGAAGATGTGCAACATGATATATCAAAAATTACAAGACCAAGTGCAAAAAAATTTGCTCTCACAAAGAGCAACCAAAGAAGAACTAAAATGTGACATGAATGGTTTAAAATCATACATGGATGGGTTGAAGAATGACATGGAATTTATAGAAGTAGAATTGAAAGGCAAAATGGAAGATCTGAAGAAATACATGGAAGGTTTGAAGGAAGGTTTTACAAAGTTTCCACAAGAAAAGCTTCCTAATGGTGAAAAGGTAGCGTTAGTGTCAGTATTTGCATACTTCCACCAGGGATCAAAATGCATTTTGCATGTGCATCTTAGGTGTCCCATTCTAAATAATTTTCAATCATTCCATTAGGTCATGATATAAAATTGTTCCACTGGTGGTTTTCCTTGTCCCATTTTTCTTCACAAGTATATGCCTGCTGACCCTCTTCCATGTCTTCATCATGCTGAAAACAAGTCTGCTCTCATTCCACTTTTAGTCAAAGTCACTCATTGAGTCAGTTTCTTTCATTTCTCATTAGGTCATTAGGGTTTCATTAGGTCAAATCATTGCATTGTCTCATTTTTCAATATAGGGTAGCAGAAGGTGTGAGAGTTATCCCAATAATGTATCTTTACCATGTAAAGATGATCTCCAAGATGGTTTTCAAAGTTGTAATTTGATTTCAAGTTGAGTTTCATTCCAAGATGTAATTTTTATTTATTCATGTAATTTTATGTTAATTCAAATGTAATAAGTATTCAGTCTCCCAAAGGCTGCCAACTCAGAGTTCCACATGTTATCACAAAATCAGACCTGATAGGCTGCCAATCAAATCAATCTCGTGTAATTGTTTCAAACCAATATTTTGATTGAGGCTTAGCCTCCTCAACCTGAGAGGGCTCTCTCAAGGGTTAATAATTTTTTATAGAAATATATATGGCTAACTCTATGTGGGATAATAAGCAGATAAAAATAGATATTGGCTATAAATCACATTATCAAGTGCACATTGGGTTGATGGAGTCATAATAGCTTCAGTAAAACCAAATAATCTACTTAGCATGGAATTCAAGGCATATCAAAGTTCTAGTCAAGAGATACACATGTGAAACTGTAAAACACACAGTCAGTTTGTCTATGTAGGAAGTCAAAGCATCTAAGATGAATTCTAAGTAACATAAGCAAACACCACTGCAATAGGATAGTAAAAATATGCCATTAGAACAAGAACACACTAGAACTCTTTATGAATCTAGAGTTGGTTAAGTAGAAAACTCTGTATTAAGCTAAAAACCAGTCACTTACAACAAACATAGTATTTTTTCTAAAAAAATGTCCAACCCATGCATATTCAACTTCTTGATCTTTTATAGATCATTTACAACATAAGATAACCTTATCCTGAGCTAGATACATAGAATTATTGACTTTTGACACCTTGCCTAACCATATGACATGGTATTTATTACAAAATGACAGTTGCAAACCTATTAAATAGTCCTATTACAAATAGGATTCAAACTCCTTATCTCTACTCATAATAACCTTATCTAAACTATATTACGTCATTTTCCAACTATATTCCAATAAGGTCGAATCTAGATGATAAACTAGGAAACTGTCCCTGTTTTCTAGGCATAGGGTCCTTTGTTTTCTTAAGACACTCTGACGATCATGAACCCATGACTTTGAGGTTATTTTTTGTCAGGAACTGAAATAACACCTGCCCAAAATCATTCTTAAGTGCCAACTGTACAAAACCACCATCAGACTGTTCAAAATAGCTGAAGTAGAACCGCGCTACGAAAACAACACAATTTCGTAGCGCTTTTCATAGCGCAGCCTTTTTACCCTTTTACCTTCAAAATTTCAGTTTCTTTCCTCTTGTATTATCTTCATTATCATTTAACACAACTCCTCTAGTAATTTAAAGTCATAATCTATACATTTTCCCTTCAAAAATTTATGAGAAAGAGTGAAAACAAGCTGCTACTGTAGTTTCATAGCGCTTTTCACTCTTTTTGCACTGTTTGCGCTACGAAACTGCTGAGTGAGCAGTTTTACCCAGATTTCTTCAAAATGAAAACCAAAAATGTGCCAAAACTTATAATACCATTGTTTTCATCAAAACAAAAAAGTCATATGAACTGAAAAACACAATTTTCATGAGGTTCATTCTTAATTTTTCACTTGATTTAGCTTTTGACTTTTTAATGATTTGTCATTCTGCACCTTTGTTTTTTAGCTCATCCTGAGTCAATTTCAGCTGCTACTCCAAGTCCTCCACTTGATCTCTAAGTCTTCTATTACTATCTCTCAAGTGAGTATTGATTACTCTGACAATTTTAGCTTCCTTGATGGCTGGAATTGTCCATGTGAAAAATTGTTCTGTACTGCTTCGAATTTGAGACCTAGAACCAGTTTGACCTTCCCATACTGCCTTCATTATTTTGAATTATTTTTTCTCAATGCTATGCTTTCTGGCCCTCTTTCTCATTATAGCAATCTCCTAATTTTCTAACCTCAATTTCTCCTCAAGATGTTGGCGCTTTGTCATTTCTTCTTTTTCCTTCATTGTTCTATTGGCTGCATGTTCTACTGTTGGTGATGAGAGATCAACCACTTCTTCAGGGATTTTAGTTGTTTCAATAGTTTCTTGGACCTCCTTGCTGCCTTCCTTAAGCTTCTTAGCCTGCTTAGTTAAAGGTTTCATTGCTTGAAAGAGAAAGGCTGCATTTTCACCCTCAAATTCAAGTTTCTTTGCTGACTTAACCTTTTTCTGTTTGTGTTCATTTACTCCAATGAAATCAGCTTGCACAATGGGTGACTCCTCTATGTCAATTGCATGAAGGATGTCATCTAAATTTCCCTTTATCACTGGGTTGTCCTCTATAGCTGTAGCAACTATTTTTCCCTTAGATACCACTGCTTGGCTTCTTGTCACTCTCTTGATTTCCTGCTTGTTGGAAACTTGTTTTTTTTTTGCCTCTTTGACACTTTTTGACCTCTGTTTTGCAGGTGATGGAGTTGGTGCAACAAGTTGTGTCTTCTCTATCCTTTTCTCAACTTGTTTCCTTGGTTTCAACTTTACAAACCTCTTTGATTTTGCAACCATAGGCTGACTAGAATCTACTATTGGAGGTGAAGGAATTCCTTTAGTTTTAGGGTTTCTAGCTGGGGTTAGGGTTTCCAGTTCAAAACCATTCATAAGAAAAAAGGAAGACCAATCCCTGCTTATTTTCTTAAGCTTATTCAAAACCAATAACTTTATCAAAACATGGTGAAATAAAGATGTTTCACAACCATCATTTTGGCTTGTACTTTATCAGCCATTTTGGCAAGGCTCCTATGCAACTAAAAGGGAAAATCTAGTGATATCATACCTGTGAAATATAGAAGCAAGTTGAAATGATAAGTATAAACTTTATGGTATCTTCCTTCACATGTAAAGTATCTTTGAATGTTGAACAGCAGCTTTGCATAGGTGTCTTTGATACAACTTCTAGGTATTGCATTATTTAGGTCCATATCTACATACTCAGGTCAAACTTAAAACCTTTAAACCAAGTTTCCTGCCCCCTTGGTATTTCTGTCACAGAAGCAATAATCTCAGGTGTAATTGGCACATTTACATCCCAACTTTGGTAGTTGTTCCATTGAAGTGCAAGGAAAATTCTTTAGACACCTGTGTATGGAAACCTTGAAGCTTTTCACAAAACCAGAGACAACCTGCTTTTCTAAAAGCCTCCATCACTGTTTGATCTTAAATTATAGCCTTCATATTTTCAGGCTCATATCTTAAGCAATGTCCCCCTCTGTGGACTTTCTTTTCCTCTACCATGCTTCTTAGAAAAACCTATCAGCTTCTCTTGAATCTATAAAACAACCTCGCTTAATTAGGATATGAACAACCTTGCTTGAGCATATGGAACAACCTCGCTTAATTATAGGGAATAGCCTCGCTTGATTAGGATGAAGAAGCCTTTTTATAGAACAACCACAGGCTTAGCTTGACTGCTTCAAAGCTCAAACACTCGTATAGAGGCAAATGAAAATGGGAATGACCAAATTAGGCAAGATTTTGAATTTGAAATGTCATCTCATAACTGAATGATGCCTCATTCATGCCCTATCATGACTATGATGACTGTGAGACAGGTAGGTACATTGAATCTGATCACTAACTGACTTACCATACCACTATCATATCATTTCCTAACGGATTCTGACAGATTTTAGCTTAATTGACAACATGGTTAAGAAACCGCACTTTCATAGCGCCCACAGTGTATTTTTCCCAGTTTTCACTACGAAAGTATTAGCTCTTTCGTAGCGCAAATCCACTTTTTTTGAACTAGCGACGCTACGAAACGGAGGATTCTTGGCTAATTGCATAAATTTAACCCGAAACCTTACGAAATGACTCCTAAATGGAAAATGTGAGTATTTGATCATGGAATGGACCTTTAAAATATTTTATTTGAATTCAATGATGACCTTAAAACTTATGAAAACTCTAACCTACCCTTAACCAAATCCTAAAATGACTTTCAAACCCATTTTGAGACCATGATCAAAAACAGAGTAGACACAACGATGTTTTGAAAATTTTTGGGTTATAACACCACATGCCAACACATAAAATGTAAAATTGAAAGATTTTTTAGTTGATCAATTGATCAAATGTCAAAGGGAGTTGTCTTTTCCCAAAGTTTCCCAAGTCATCATTGTCCACACGCACTAAACCCTAATTTCCTCTCCCATTGAGCTAGGGTTTGCTATGGAAATGAAGCATTTGAGCAAAGGAGCCATAAGGTAGGTCATATCAGTAAGTATGAGGTCATTTCATCTCATAAACATCATGTCTTCATCGTTTTTTTGAGAATTCATTCCAAAAGTCAAGTCATTTGCCACTCGATTTTTCTTCAAACTACATGTCAGACAAAAAAAAAGATGAATTTGACAAAAGTGAGAGTGTTTTGTGTCTAGAATAGGCCAAGGAAGAAAAACCTCCTTCGAGTTTTACACAGGTATCATGGTTTTAGAGAAATGTCAAAAATACAGGTGCCACAGTAGAGTTGTTGCACTTCTAGAGCGACCATGGAAAATTCAAGATTTATCATAGCTGGAGTGTCCAAATAAATTTCTCAATGATTTAAATGATAACTAGACAAAGAGGTCTTTTCAATGAGCTATCCTGAGCTCAATTTGGAGTTGAGGAAGGCCTCCAAATGTTGCTTGCAACATCACTTTGCATTTTTGCACCCTCATTCAGCACTTTTTGAACAGTCTTGTAAAAATCAAATTTTGACAAGGACAATCAACTCCAATCAGAAAAAAAGGGTATATTTGGAAAGTAGATAGGATAATATTTCCAACTAGGATAATATGTGCCTAAATTGGACACTGGGAAGGCCTCCAAATGTGGTCTGCAAAATGTGTTGCAGGGATGCTGCGCATTTTCCCAATTGCTTCAAAAATTCTCTACCAGACCTTAAAATCTCACAAATTCACTTCCAAACCTTCAACAAGAAATATTCATTCCTCTAGCAAGCTAGTAAGTAACAAATTTGATTCACTACAATTTATCAAATTTCACTTTGATGTGTGAAGTTTTCCTAAGGGAATTTGGTGTCTCCTTCTATTTCAAAACCCTAGTTTTCATTAAAACCTAAAGTTGCACTTTGATCTCAGTCCCTTAGCCTTCATATACCTTTCCTAATATCACACAACACTTTCTAAAATCCCTACACTGATTACCCTTTTCCCTAAATTATCATATCCTTCAAAACCCTAAGTCCTAGGTTTTCATTTACCTAGGCTCCCTACACCCTACCTACAATTAAGTTCCCTATCCTAAAAACCCTCATAATTACTACCCTTGTCACCTCCCTCATATTATAAACCCCTATTCCCAAACTCCTCCAATCTAATCACAACAACCCTCACTTCATACACTCACCTTCCATTCCATCATCTCCCTAGGGTTTTGACACTAAAGCACCTATGGAAGAAGAAATAAAGGAGAGGAATCCAAACAAAGGAGGAATATAAATTTTAGGAGGAAGATAGACAACAAAGAATGACATACAAAGGAGGATGGAAAACACTAGTGCAAGAGACAAAATTTCAAATGCCAAGCTCAAACGAGCCCATGAAAAAATTCAAAATTTGACCAAGCTAAAGAAGAAAGAGAAGTTAGACATACTTTCTGAGGTGTCACTCCATGCCTCAAGCACTCAATGAGAAAGTATCCTCATAATTTTGGCACATTTTTTGCACTTATGTTCATTTTACTAATTTTTTGCAATTTTCAACACATAAATTTTGCCAAAGGCGCAACGACCTGGAATCTGCACTCTTTTTTGGGGCCCCCAAATGCCAAATGGCCACCACTGGTAGGTTTATAATGATGAGGACATCAACCCTAGAAATTTTCAGAAGATTTGGAGGAGAACCGGTTCCTCAAACATGCAAAAAACCACCTAAATATCATGTTTCTACCTCTAAGGTAGATACATTAGGCAAGTCATTAGTTCACGTCAAATGAATCAGTTTCCTCTCTTTTAGAGGCAAGTTGTTGGATCTTCCTAGTCTTTAGATTCTTATTCGGAACTTGGTGGAAACTGATCCTCGTCTCATGGATTCGACTCCCTGAGGCTAGGATGAGTTTTTTTTTAGGTATATATCTTCTTATTCTTTCTCATTAGTAAGGGTTAGACTCAGTTGGATGCTTGGCCTTTGAAGAGACATACTTCGCATCAGCTCTGAGTAGGAATATTAATCAAATTTGCAATTATTTTAATGGGATCCCTGTGGTATGGTTTTTAGTTTAGTTTATCCTTTTGTTTTCATGTGTTGAAATGTATTGTTGAGTTTTATTCATCATTTCATAACTTCTAAGTGAATGTATGCAAGTTAGATAAGCAGAATCCATTCTCATATGCTCTGTTTTGGGTAGACATTCACAGTCTATAATTTCTTCAGTTTAGAAAGAACCCATGATTTCACCATGCTCTTTATAGCTCCTCGCCTGTCTTGATCATCCCCGTTGAAAACCTAAAGTGCTAAATTACTATGCCTACCTTGCCCCATAGAACACCCTGCAAATTTTGACCTAATCTCCCTTTCCCTGATTGTTTTGCTCCTTCTGATCCAGCAAAACCCTATACAATCAAAATCAAAACCCTGAGCTACTATACCTAGCCTAATATCTTCTTTACTCAATCATTTTTGGCTGTGATCCTTATGGAGAGAGCCCTCTCCTTGCCTATTAGGGCTAGCTACTTGGCTATGTGTGGTTTTTGGTTACCTCGGAATTGCTTTCTTCAACCTGAGGTTCAATCTGAGTGATAACATTTTGGCGACCATACTGGGGAAATGAAAGATCATATCTTCCCAAGGAAATAACAACAAAGTTTAGATTTGCTGATGGTGGACAGCAATCAGATGCATATTAAGGTTGAACTCTTCACTTGATGACTCCAACTTGATGTAAAGACTCCACTGGAGGATCGACCTTGCCAGTAGGAAAATGGAAGAATATTACACAAAGGTCAGGTATTCAAAGTAGAATTGTATTCAAGATCTAATCTGATTTCTTGTAAATTACTTCTTTTCTTTTCCTAAAATTATCCTAAAAGTTTTCTGAAGTTTGTTGTATGATAAATATGATCAAAATCTTGATTATACCTATTCGAAAAGTTTAAATACATACTTTCCCTTTGATCTTGGTCCACATCCTTTTTCTGAATCTTATGATGACCATCTTCAAATTGATGAGCCTAAAGAGATCAAGACTGATCCTACAATTTTTGTACATACTCCTACACCTTTTAAAATTCCAGATCAATATAAACCACTCATTTTACCTCCTATACTCCATGATTTCCCTGAAAATAATTACCTATATATGCCGAGGTTTGATGATGAAAATGACAACATCACAGCTGAGAGACATATGCAGAATTTTGAGACTTTCCTTGACCTTTTTGAAGTTAACGAAGAGGATATCAGTATGGGGATATTTGCTCTTTCATTGCAAGGCAAAGTCAAGAGTTGGTTCAAAAACTTGCCTGCCACGAGCATCTCAAATTTCCCACAGTTCGTCAAATTTTTCCTCGATAGGTGGGTGGTCAGACAAAACCCTTTCCTAATTCTAAAAGAGCATGACCAGCTGAAAAGATAGCTAGGGGAGACAGTGCAACAGTTTTCTTCCAGATTCAATCAAGTCTATTATTCGATACCTGGTGATATAAGACCTCCTCCTGGATTAGCTCTCTTACATTACCTAGATGCCTTTGATCCGAAAATGGAGTTTCAGCTGAGAGAAAGGAACCTTGCAACACTTGAAGAGATTCAGAACAATATAATAGATGTAGAGCCTAATCTGCTAATCAGAAGGGCAAATTTGAAGGAAGAAGAGAAGAAGAACATTGTAGAGCACTTGAAATTTTCAAAGGTAAAGCTCAACATTTTGGTAAGTAAAATAGATAAAATGATGCAAAGGATCACCATGAGAGATGTATTTTCTGTTCAAGATCATCATGACCCACTTATCCCAGAAAAAGAAAATATTGCAAGCCATAAATATTTTCCTGCTAATCCAAGCCACCATAGATCAGAAAAGGGATTTGTAGATCAATCCTCGAAGAAACAATCTGATAATATAATGTGTACGATTGGTGATATTACTTATATTTATGATTTGCCAAAGTTTGATCAATATTATGATGATTATGTTCTCCAAACAAAAGCTAATCTTACAAAGAAATCAATAGTTGGTTTGTGGGAGGAAGTTCAGTTTCAGCAGCTTGAAAAAAATGATCAGCCGATGCATATCTGCTATGACAATGATGAGGAAAGTCTAGAAAATTTGGAAGTAAGTGAAGGATCGTTGCCTCTTTGTTTTACTTCATTTCAATTCATCAGAGATAACTTTCATGCGATCAGAAAACACTCATTGAGTTTTGATCTTGACAATCAAAAGGATAATCAATTTTTTAATCAGAGCTCCTTACCCTTGTGTTTCTCCTCATTTGCAAAAATAAGAGAAAAATATAAGCAAGCAGATAAGCGAGTGGTCAACACTATAAATGATGAACATTATCCTAAATTGGTTGAGAAAATCATTTGCGACATAGAATCCTCCTTAGCTCCAGATTTGCATCCATCGAATGCCATTGAATTTTGAATTGCAGATGAAGGCTTGGACGCTGAAACATATGATCAAATGATGCCAGATGATTCTATACCATTATTTTTTGAAGCATTTCAGTTTTTAAAGGAAAATTTTCATAATATCTCTAAAGCAAAGGATGAGCAACCTATAGAAATGTATGCAGTCTTATTAGAACTAATGGAAAATAGGTTGCAATAGTCTTTTCAAGTTTTTCATGACCCTATAGCTGATGTGTTACATGATATCTGCAGTAAAATTCCTTCTCCATTAGCTAATTTTGAGCCTGAAGAAAGTGTTGATATAAACTCGATCCGAGAACCGACTTCAATTTTTTGTTCAGCAGGTGTTTCATTACAAAGCTCATACCAAGATTTGTAGTCATATCAGGAGATTAATGAAGAATATTCTTGTTTTGTTGATGATCATCAAGAAAAATTAGTCATTCACGAGTTTCAGGATCCTTTTGTCAACTTTCTGCTGTCATCAAATAAAGAAAGCACAAATGTTAGGAAAATTTTAAAACCAAGGTACGAAGACTACCTAGAGTAGAGCAGTAACGTATTAGATGGGCTGGAAATCAATATGTATTCCTATGAAGATCCTTTCACAACATTATTTAGTTTAGCCGGTGGGCCGATGCTTTGCAATTTCATTAATATTCAATCTGATTTCAAGTTTTCATGGGAGTTGTCTTTCAGTAGTTCTCTCTTCTTGCTCATAACCAAGCACTTGTGGAGAATTCAACTAGCAGCCAAAATGCTTACATGGTTGCATTGGCTATTCCATTTCACTTGGTCAAGTGATGAATGTATCAGTTGGAGTAGGTTTTGTTGAATAAGCTCAATTCTGAGCATATTTTTTAGTCAGTCTTAATTCAGTCTTGAGTCAGTTTATTGAGTCAAGTTTTCAGTATTTAGTTAGTCTTTAGCTTTTGAATTCATGCCCAATGGATAGGCACTTGGTCTGCGGTGTTATTGGCACCTCCAAGGAGCTACCATCCCCAGCTGGAGCCAATGTTAGTGTCATTATTTGCATACTTCCACCAGGGATCAAAACACATTTTGCATGTGCATCTTAGGTGTCCCACTCTAAATAATTTTCAATCATTCCATTAGGTCATGATATAAAATTGTTCACTGGTGGTTTTCCTTGTCAAGCCTCCCATTTTTCCTCACAAGTATATGCCTGCTGACCCTCTTCCATGTATTCATCATGCTGAAAACAAGTCTGCTCTCATTCCACTTTTAGTCAAAGTCACTCATTGAGTCAGTTTCTTTCATTTCTCATTAGGTCACTAGGGTTTCATTAGGTCAAATCATTACATTGTCTCATTTTCAATAAAGGGCAGCAGAAGGTGTGAGAGTGATCCCAATAATGTCTCTTTACCATGTAAAGATGATCTCCAAGATGGTTTTCAAAGTTGTAATTTGATTTCAAGTGTGAGTTTCATTCCAAGATGTAATTTTTATTTATTCATGTAATTTTATGTCAACTCAAATGTAATAAGTATTCAGTCTCCCAAAGGTTTCCAAATCAGAGTTCCACATGCCACAACATAAAATTTCAAATTGAAAGAATTTTTAGTTCATCAATTGATCAAATTTCAAAGGGAGTTGTCTTTTCCCAAAGGTGCCCAAGTCATCATTGTTCACAAGCACTAAACCCTAATTTCCTCTCCCATTGATCTAGGGTTTGCTATGGAAATGAGCATTTGAGAAAAGAATCCATAAGGTAGTTCATATCAGTAACTATGAGTTCATTTCATCTCATAAAAATCATGTCTCCATAATTTTTTTGAGAAGTCATTTGCCACTCATAGGGTCGGTTTTTCTTCAAACTGTGTTTCAGACAAAAAATAGATGAATTTGAAAAAAATGAGAGAGTTTTGTGTCCATCATATGTCAAGGAAGAAAAAACTCCTTCAAGTTTTACACAGGTGTCATGGTTTTAGAGAAATTTCAAAAATACAGGTGCCACGGGAGAGTGTTGCACTTCCGGAGCGACCTTGGGAAAATCAAGTTTTATCATAGTTGGAGTGTCCAAATCACATTATTTATAATTCAAATGATAGCTAGACAAAGATATATTTCCAATGAGCTATTATTATCTCAATTTGGAGTTGAGGAAGGCCTCAAAAAGTTGCTTGCAACATCACTTTGAATTTTTGCACCCTCATTCAACACTTTTTGACCAGTCTTGGGAAAATCAACTTTTGACAAGTCAAATCAACTCCAATAAGAAAAAAAGGTAAATTTGGAAAGTAGCTAGGATACGATTTCGAACAAGCTATCATGGGCCCAATTTGGACACTGGGAAGGCCTCTAAATGTGGTCTGCAAAAAGGTGATGCAGGGACGCTATGCGTTTGCCAGGGACGTTGCGCATTTGATTGAAATTGCAGTGTATTTATCAACGGCGCTACGCGTTTACCCAGTTGCTTCAAAAATTCTCTAACAGACCTTAAAATCTCACAAATGCACTTCCAAACCTTCAACAAAAACTCTTCATTACTCTAGAAAGCCAGTAAGTAACAAATTTGATTCACTACATTTTATCAAATGTCATTTTGATGTGTGAAGTTTGCTTAAGGAAATTTGGTGTCTCCTTATATTTTAAAACCCTAGTTTTAATTAAAACCTAATTTACACTTTTATATCAGTCCCTTAGCCTTCATATACCTTTCCTAATATCACACAACACTTTCTCAAATCCCTACACTGATATCCCCTTTCCCTAAACTATCATATCCTTCAAAACCCTAAGTCCTAGGTTTTCATTTACCTAGGCTCCCTACTCCCTACCTAAAATTAAGTCCCATATCCTAAAATCCTTCATAATTACTTACCCTGCCAACTCCCTCGTATTAAAAATCCCTATTCCCAAACTCCTCCAATTTAATCACAACAACCCTCACTTCATACACTCACCTTCCATTCCATCATCTCCCTAGGGTTTTGACACTAAAGCAGCTATGGAAGAAGAAAGAAAGGAGAGGAAGCCAAACTGAGGAGGAATATAAATTTTAGGAGGAATATAGACAACAAATAATGACATACAAAGGAGGATGGAAAACACTACTACAGGAGACAAAATTACAAAGGCCAAGCTCAAATGAGCCCATGCAAAAATTCAAACTTTGACCAAGAAAAATAATAAAGAGAAGTTAGACATACTTGTTGAGGTGTAACTCTATGCCTCAAGCACTTAATGAGTAATTACCCTCATAATTTTGGCACATTTTTTTCACTTATGTTCGTTTTAGTAATTTTTTGCAATTTTCAACACATAAATTTTGCCAAAGGC
The DNA here is from genome assembly GCA_034641835.2 of Pinus albicaulis. Taxonomy (NCBI): domain Eukaryota; kingdom Viridiplantae; phylum Streptophyta; class Pinopsida; order Pinales; family Pinaceae; genus Pinus; species Pinus albicaulis. The sequence goes on from CM076575.1 coordinate 485,613,234, forward strand.
GCAACGGCCTGGACGTTGCGCTCTTTTTTGGGGCCTTCAAATGCCAAATGGCCACCTCCAGCAGGTTTATAATGATGATGGAATCAACCCTAGAAATTTTCAGAAGATTTGGACGAGAACTGGTCCCTCAAACATGCAAAAAACCACCTAAAAAATCATGTTTCTGCTTCATTTTAGACCTGGTCGCTACACGTTTACAAATCCTAGGCAATTGGTTTTTTGACAAGGAAAATAAAAACCATTTTGAAAAATGAAGATATATCTAGAAAGGAAAATCATAGATCTTTCCAATGAGCTATCCTAGAGTTGATTTGGAGACCGGGAAGGCACTCAAAACCATATTTTAAAACAGGTTATTTTTCCTGCTTGGACATTGCGCGTTTGCCAGAAAATTGCAAATTTTTACAATATTCAGCAAATCTTCTTCAGTTTGACTTTTCACTTTTGGAAATGTAATTTTACTGATGTAAATGTTCAATATGAATGTAAAATTCATGTTTTTACTTTTATCTAAGGTAGATACATTAGGTAATTCATCAGTTTAGGTCAAATGAATCAGTTTACTCTCTTTTAGAGGCAAGTTGTTGGGTCTTTCTAGTCTTCAGATTCTTGTTTAGCATTTGGTAGAAACTAATCCTCATCTCATGGATTCGATTCCCTGAGGCTAGGATGAGTTGTTTTGAGGTTTATATATTCTTCTTCTTTCTCATTAGTAAGGGTTGGACTCAGTTGGATGCTTGGCCTTTGAAGAGACATACTTTGTATTAGTTCTGAGCAAGGATATTAATCAAATTTGCAGCTATTTTTATGGGATACCCGTTGTATGGTTTTTAGTTTAGTTTCTCCTTTTCTTTTCATGTGTTGAAATGTATTGTTGAGTTTTCTTCATCATTTCATAACTTCTAAGTGAATGTATGCAAGTTAGATAAGCAGAATCCATTCTCATATGCTCTGTTTTGGGTAGACATTCACAGACTGTCTGTAATTTCTTTAGTTTAGAAAGAACCTATGATTTCACCATGCTCTTTCTAGCTCCTCACATGTCTTTATCATCCCCATTTAAATCCTAAAGTGCTAAATTAATATGCCTACCTTGCCCCATAGAACACCCTGCAAATTTTGACCTAATTTCTCTTGCCCTGACTATTTTGCTCCTTCTGATTTAGCACAACCCTATAAAATCAAAATAAAAACCATGAGATTCTATACCTATCCTAATATCTTCTTTACTCATTCATCTTGGCTATGATACTTACGAAGATATCCCTCTCCTTGCCTATAGGGCTAGCTACTTGGCTAAGCATGGTTTGTGGTTACCTCGGAATTATCTTCTTCAACCTGAGGTTCAATCCAAGTGATAAAAGGTAGTAGAGGAAACTCATGTTGAGAAAAAAATAAATGTTAATCATGATTTCATAGAATTTAACGTTGGATTGATGACCCACCATATTCCAAAGATCGATATGAGGAAGTTTGATGGCAAGGATCCCGTAACATGGATACTACAAATGGAACAATATTTTGATCTCCATAATGTGAAAAACACACAAGGTACACATTACAACTTTATATTTAGAACCCAATACATTTGTATGGTATCTATGGATTTTCTCTCGTAAACAAATTTTCACTTGGTAATCTTTTATGGAGGAAATGATAGCACATTATGATGATACAAAGAGAAACACCTTCTTTAGCCAGTTGATAAATCTCAAACAAAAGGGTTCAATGGTGGAGCACATTTAGGATTTCCAAAAATTGAATATAAGGGTAAATGATATTCCATAGGAACACATGATTGAAGCCTTCACAAAGAATTTAAAGGATAACATCCAACATGAGGTTTTCCTTTGGGAACCTAATTCATTGGAGAAGGCATTCAGGTTGGCAAGAAAAATTGAAAGCAAAATTATGGCGACAAGGAAGCCTACCACTCACAACTATAAAGATGGAAGTGTTGCTACTCCTAGACTTTCACAACCTACAAGGTTGAAACCACAACAATTGGAAGAAGAAAGAGCAAAAAGGCTTTACTATAGTTGTGATAGAAAATACACTAAAGGTCATATGTGTGTTAAGAATAAATTATTTTACATAGATTGTGAAGAGGAGGAATAAAATGAACAAGAAAATTCAAAAGAAGAGGATATACACCATGAAATAACCTTAGAGAAAGAATAAATGAATCCAACCATATATTGTAATGCATTGGCAGGAATTACCACTCCTCAAACTCTCAAGATAGAAGGACATATCAAGAATAAAAATGTAATAGTGTTGATTGATTTGGGTAGTATCATAATTTTATTCATTGTAAGGTATCCAAGGAATTTAATTTCTTCCTATACCTAGCACCAGAGTGTCAAGTGATGGTTGCAAATGCAGGAAATATAAATTTCTCTGGACAGTGCCATAGTATCAAGCTAGCCATGGGGGAATATGTATTGAATAGTTCAATGCTATCCATTCCAATGGGTGGTGCTGATGTTGTAATAAGATTCCAATGGCTACAATCTTTGGGGATGATAACTTTTAATTTTCAAGAAATTTTCTTAATTTTTTGGGAAGGAAAGAAAGTTGAATTAAGGGGTATCGTAGGGAATCCGGGAAAGATAATCAACTCTCATTTCATGACAAAGCTTATAAAGAAATAAAATCGAGGAGTAATTGCACAATTATGCTCACTAAAGGTTCAAACATTCAAATCATTTATTTCTCCATATCCCCAAAAATTCTTGGACAATCATTCCAAGGTGTTTGAAACCCCCAAAGGACTCCCACCAATCTGTGATCATGATCATGTTATTCATTTGATTCCAGTAAATGTTCCTCCAAACATCAGGCCTTATAGATATCCTTATGCCCAAAAGAATGAGATTGAACGTATGGTTGCAGAAATGCTAGAGGCTGGTATAATTCAATCTAGTCAGTTCTTTCTCTGCTCCAGTAGTACTAGTGCACAAGAAGGATGGATCATGGCGTATGTGTCCAGATTATAGGGAGATCAACAAGCTCAATATTAAAGATAAATTTCCCATCTTCATCATTGATGAATTATTGGATGAATTACATGGGCAAATTTACCCCACCAAGTTGGATCTTCTTTCTAGATATCATCAAATTAGAATGAAGGCTGAAGACATTCCAAAAAAAACATTCAGAAATCATGAGGGTCATTATGAATTTTTGGTCATGCCTTTTGGCCTTATTAATGCACCTTCCACTTTTCAAGGTTTGATGAATTCCATTTTCAAACCCTTAGAAAATTTTTGTTAGTATTTTTTGATGATATAATAATCTACAACAATTCTTGGAAGGATCATGTTCAACATGTTTACATGGTGCTCAAACTATAGGAGGAGAAACAATTATATACAAAAACCTCCAAATGTTTCTTTGGAGTACAGGAGGTGGAATATTTGGGTCATATTGTATCTCAAGATGGTGTTAAGGTAAACCCTAATAAAATTAAATCCATTAAGGAATGGAAAATCCCCATAACCATAAATCATCTTCGAGGATTTCTAGGCTTTACAGAGTATTATCGCAAGTTTGTTAAGAATTATTGGAGAATATCGGCACCTATAACATCATTATTGAAGAAAGATCCATTTTCTTGGACTCCATAAGTAACTAAGGCATTTGAACATCTTAAAGAGGCAATGTGCCAAGCACCGATATTATCTATGTCGGACTTCACAAAAACCTTTATTGTGGAATGTGATGCCTCGGGAAATGGAATTGGTGCAGTTTTAATGCAAGAAGGAAGACCCATTTCTTTTGAAAGTCTTCCAATCAAAGGAAAATATTTACAGAAACCTATTTATGAGAAGGAAATGTTGGCAATACTACATGCACTAAAGAAATGTTGGGGTCAAGGTAATAATCCTTCTAAAGAGGCTAAGAAAGTCATGAAAGGGGGAGAAAGTAAGGTTGATATATTTTTAGTGGCAACCAACGGAGTCAACTAATCATATTTAGAGAAATTTTTTATCTTTCCAGCAGTTTTAAAGGGAATTTTTTATTGGGCACTAACAATTAGCCTATCAACTATTTTCCTGCTTCAATTTTGATGAGCAATGAAATTTAGGTTTTCGGATCAATTTTGCTTATTTTTTTTATGAAGCGTTGACCACTATTCAACTATCCCAATTTTTCTCCTGATTTGAAGAGGTGTCAGTGAATCCGTCAGCGTCGAGAGAAAACTATTTTTGGAGGCAACAAAGAACAATTTGGAGTAGATGTAGCCCCGAATGAAGGATTTGAGTACCATATTCCCCTTTTTGTGGAACAAGGCCATATTTCAAGGGAAATATTACCAAACTAAGCATGATGGTGAGGCAGGGATTTCAATAAATCTGGGCAAGATATCAATCATCAATTTGATCCTTATTTCCAACCATGTCTCCAACAACAACATGATCTTCAGATACAAAATATTATTTCTTTTTTTTTATGATGGAACTATGTAATGTATTTGGTTTTAATTAGATATTTTCTCATTTATTTTAAGATTGTAATTAACTTTTTACAAAAAACTTGGTTATAGTTTTTTAAGTACTCTATAAAGGCTGTAATTTTATAAGAATGAAGGGTTGGGATTTTTTTGAAGAAGAACTATTGTGTGTTTAGCTCTGATATTAATATAATATGTTATAAACAAGTTTACATGTGAAAATTTTCTAAGATTCACGTGTGGGTGGTTTTGTGTTAGTGTTTCTACTGTGTATTTTTCTTCTAAGCCATAACTTTGATCAATAATTGGAAAAAAGAAATTGATTTCGAATTATTTCTGAAAGATCAGATTTAGTTTTTCCAAATTACTTCTATGTTGTTCAACTTAAATATAATTAGCATAATTATTTTGACTCTGTTTTTTTATATTTATTTTCTACTTTCTCCTATCATACTTAACTGATGAATTGTCTAAAAAGGCATAAACTATCTTTCCTTTGTTAAATTGGTTATGTATCATGTGGTTAGCAACATTTACAATGGACTCCATGCCCAATGGTGCTTGTTATCTTTTTTCCAAACCAATCTCATCTCATCAATTAAATATGGACAGTGAGATTATAAACCTACTACTAAAGTGACAGTGAGTGGTAGATTTTTAAGGAGAGATCCCTTTCTAGATTGAAGGGCCAACTTTCAATCCAAAGTGGTTTGAGGTTACAATAGTTTTTTACCTCTACATCAGAGGTTTTTTATAAGTGATAAAAATACCTTGGACCAAATTATATTAACATCTTTGGTGTATCATAAACCTCTTGGGTAGAGATTCAAGATCCGAAAAATCAAGATCTGAAAATTCACTGGTAGAAGTGACCAATCGGGTACATTGTCCCTGCACAGGCCCCAATTTCAATTTTCTTTGTAACACCCTCCTCCCACATCTACCCAAGTAACCATCCAACCGAATTAAATATGTTATGAAGAGTTACTATGATATGATTAAACCTCCTATGTCACATTAAGGAAGTGGAACCGACACCACACAACAACATAGACCTTTTGCACATGCTATAGGACACCCAAGAGCCATCCCAACCTTCCAGGAGGCTAGCCCCTGAATAAAACTAACCTTTTCATGCATCAATACCCCTACCGCTCCCTTGACATGGGAAAGAGTGCAATTGGAAACCTCCAATCACACACAAAACATGGGTATCCATGCAATTGGGGGCTTTTCCCAGAAGTTCTGAGCTTGCGAACCTGATTTATGTGCCACTTTTTTAGGCTCAGAGCTCAGGTCACTGCCCGGAACTCCATGATACTTTCACAACTAAAAGTTAACAGTGGAATGACGATGTAAATGAAAAAACTTGAACAAGGACTTGACTGAACCCCTACTAGCCATGACATGCATTTCGTTAAACATGTCGTAAATATGTAATCTACAGGTTTGAATAACATATCTGAGCATAGGGGTCTCATACTTATTTGAGAATAGTTGAGAAACATTTTTGCCTCATCACATTAATTGCATTATCATATATTTTGTCATAGATACATTTTTCATTCATTTACAAATCAAAACATGATGAGAGCCATACATCATTACGGACATAGAACACATTCATAAACAACATATAAAAGACATAAACGACAAGCATAGAAAAACCATATAATCCACATAATAACAAGCATATTTACCCATCAATACAAGAGGAAAATAACTCTTATTTATATAAGAAAAAATGCAACCAAGTCTGGGACTTCCACGTTCAGCCTGACCATAGACATGGCTGAGCCAAATCTCACTTCAGCTAGTCACCCCCATGCCATATTCCAAGCATGAATTTGGGATTTCATAAAACTCATAAATAAAAACCACACCAGGGCTTCCAGAGGAAAAACCACCTCAACCCTCAACCAGTGATTCCACCTCACAGTCAGACATCACTAACCATCACCATATCAATCTCTACCCAAGATGTCAAGGGCTCTAGAGAATTTGTTCCAACCAGGGTTTCCAGTACTAGTAACTCAACCCACAACTATTGTCGGGATTCTAGAGCATTTGTCCAACCAAGGCTTCCAGGACTAGTAAATCAACCCACCAAGGGCTTCTAGAGCGTTTTTCCAACCAAGGCTTTCAGGACTAGTAACTCAACCCAAACTATTACAAGGCTTCTATATCATTTGTCCAAATAAGGCATCCGAGAACTAATAAGTCAACCCACATCGAGAGGCACATGAGAACCAACCAGAAAAACAAACAATGAAATTAACCCACAACACCATGGCTATCTAGGAAATGGAAAGGCTAGGAAAATCCACTATCAATCCAGTCAATTCTCCATGCCAGCAAAAGATCATGATGAAGAAACCACATGCATATGCCATGCATGCCAAAACTAGTGAGGAAAATATACATGGAACTCGGTACCTGCAAGAAAAATTGATTATAGCTATTGATAACGATGTCCTCTTGCGCTTTTCTGCTCTTCCTTTTCCTTCTTTCTCCAAAATTCCAATTATTCCACACTCTCCAAGAGTGCTCCAATAAATTCTAAGTGTCCAAGAGTATGAGAGAGAGAGAGAGAGAGTATAGAATGAGAGCTCCAAAACTAAAATGACAAAAGTATAAAACTGAAAAAAAATCGCGCCCATTGATTCTCAAAAGAATTTTTATCAATGAGGCCTCTAATTTATTCATTTTCCATTATTTTCCTTCATTTTCCTCCTCACATGCAACCTGTGACCTTTCACTTCCATTTTCTCCTATTTTCCATTATTTTCATAAATAAATGCAAATAAATGCCACTTTGCCTTTCCAAAGCCTTAGCCATTTCCTTTGCCAATTTCCTTTAGCCATAATAAAATAAAGTGACACCCACTAGGATGTTTTACCCACCATTCAACTTGGAATACATGTCCCATGACCTTGGTATTATATTCTTTTACATGGATTTTTACGAGGGTTGTTACACTCTCCATGGTTTTTCCATAAATTAGGTTGTAAACTGAGGTCTCATCCATGGCATCTATTGGTAAGTCTCCTTTTTTGAGTGATGATAGGACTTGAAGAAGCCTCTACTATGTACTAGCAACCAATAAAATGGACTAGTTCATGTCAATCTTCAGGAGTTTCCATGCTTATTGGATCCAATCTTAATCGGTACCTCTCGAAAGAACATCACAATTAGAAGACCTATGCAAAAGACATTTTTTTTAGAATCATCCCATATCTCGAGTGTCCACACTGAATACAAGATCATTCCAACCCTAAATAGAGTAAATACATAGAGTATGATCTTTATACCGATGAAGTTCAGCTTCACCAACTCGAAATCCAGCTGGACGCTAAATTTTGAAAAAACGATAAGAAATGGTGCTCTGAGCTCATATTTTCTTACAAGCACATTGAACATAACCAATCCCTCCAACATAGTGTTTCACACAACAACCCAACTCCACGACTCTCTGCATGTAATCAAATACTGCAAATTAGAATGGGATGTACTCCAAGAATCCCATATATGCATTTAGGGGCGAACTTATGTTGGAAAAAAACAAGATGTCACTATGTCATGGTAAGAGAGAAGCTCCCTCATTTGATTGGGATGTGTAGAATGGGCCACCATGGGTGTTTCCATTTCTATTCCTAAAGGTGCATGAAGGGATCATTCTATCCTCCCATTGCCACAACTACAAGGAAAACATGAGGGAAAAGCATGGACACCATATTTACACCCAAAATATATAGGCACACTCGAAAAATCACACAGTAAACTAATTTAATACCACACTATATCCTAGTCTATGTACAAAATATTCAGAAATGTATGAATTCCCCATCTTCCTAGCCCTCCCTAAAAGTAATTAAGCTAGAGTTTACTCTGATACCAACAAAGAAATTGAAATTGGAGACATAGTGCACATAATACAACAAAAACTATTTGGATATTACAATTCAAAACCTAAATACATCCCACATATATATTGCTCATGGAATTCAATAGATTCTAAACTAGGATATTATTGTTTTAGAAAATCTCTCAACAAAATCCAACAACCAACAAACCTAATATGCCAATATACTAATGTAATAATCCAGTTTCCAACCTAAAATCATACAATTTTCAAAATATTCCTTGCCCGTCCAGTAATAAGCATGTAAGTTCATTTTAGGAATTTTAACCTTTGTAAATATAATACGTTCATTAATTACACATATGAGAACCTGACATAAAACACAACTTTTCCTATTAATGTTAGTTATCTTGTGGGTTATATATATATGTGTGTGTGTGTGTGTGTGTGTGTGTGTTTCTTCTCTTTTTTTATTCAAAAGAGCTTAAGTTACATCAATTAAATATCTACCTTCCACCCTTCTTACAATAAGGAGATAATACTGAACTCTAAATATCACTATACTTTACTCCAAAAATTCAACTTAACTAACAATCACTAAACTTAGATAACTATGACTTAATAAAGCGAAGGTAAAGCTCAATTTTCAAAATATTCCTTGCCCATTCGGTAATATGCATGTAAGTTCATTTCAGGAATTTTAACCTTTGTAAATATAATATGTTTATTAATTACACATATGATAACCTGGCATAAAACACAACTTTTCCTATTAATGTTAGTTATCTTGTGGATTATATATATCATTACAAATTTGTTTTGTCTCTTTTATATACAAATGAGCTTAAGTTACATCAATTAAATATCTACCTTCCACCCTTCTTACAATAAGGAGATAATATTGAACTCGAACTATCACTATACTTTACTCCGAAAATTAAAATTAACTAACGATCACTAAAGTTATATAACTAGAACTTATTAAAGTGAAGGGAAAGCTCAAACTATCGATGAGATGATCATCATCGAATCAAGAAAGAAGACTTTGGGGAGAAATAGTGGAGATGAGTTCAAAATACAAAGAAATAAAGTATTAGTAACTTAGGCTTGAATAGAGATGAGACCAATGCTTTAGATTCAAAGTCTTCCATGAATAGAGATGAGATCAAGGTTTTAAATTCAAAGTTTTCCATGAACAATTTTTTCTGTTGTTCTGTCATTTGCCCAGATTAAACATCATCTTAATAATTCAAGGAACTATTGTTTTTTTATTAATGCGGGTCTAGCCCTGGTTCATTATGAGATTTGCAGGATTAGAAAAAAACTTTATCTTGTTTCTCGAAGGTTATTATCGTTACATTTGGAACTTTCTCATGTGGTTTCTGCAACCCTTTGGATGAAGATAGAGGCTTTCTTAGCATTGAAGTCTCTTTTCTTGGAAGAAATATCGAAAGAAAATAAATCTAAGAAATTTCTCAAGTTCCTGGAAAAATATTCATCCCTTGAAAATTCTTCTCGTTTATTTGGTAATTATTCCTTTAGAATAATTAATAATAGTAAAATATTTGCATTTCATTCTTGGATCAAAAACCAATAATAGTAAAATATTTGCATTTCATTCTTGGATCAAAAAAATTTCTCTTCTTGTGTTTGGAGCCATGCCTTCCCATTCGAGCGATAACAAGGTTTAAAGGTATCTTTGTTATTTGGATCTAAAAATAGATTCCAGGCTCTGCTTCCGATGGTGATTGCAGTAGCTCTTCATAGTCGGTAGTTCTGCCTCTCATTCCTCCTCTCTCATCCATTCATCCAGAGCATCCATATTTATCAAGCATTGTATCTTGTTCTCTATATGAATCTTCCCTCTTGGCCCCATTTTCTTTCAATTCCTCTTGTTTCGAAGATCACTCCCTCTCTAATCCCTCTAATCATTTTTCGACTTCGAGTGATTATCACATTCCTCTATTCTCACTTCCCTCCAACGAATCATCCCTAGAGGCTTCTCAACCCTCTTTCAATAGCCCTTCTGATAGGGTTATCCTGTCACTATTTTCTGGCTCTAGATACCCTTCGAATCCTCCACCTTCATTTGCTGACCAATTCCCTTCCTCTATGTTAATTTCTTCATTTTCAACCAATAACTCGCATCCAATGGTTTTGATCTTGGAAGTGTACTCTTATAATAAATCTCCCCAATTAACATTATTCAATGCATATTGCCTCGATGATCGCCCCTATGCTGATTCTTCCAATCACTATTCAAATTCTTATTCGAATCTCCCTCTTTCGCTTTCCTCTAGTGAGTCTTCCCCCATGCTCAGTCAACACTTATCCAAAATTCCTCGTGAGTGACATTGAATTTGGGATAAGGGACTTTCTCTACATTACGAAGGATATAATAAGACAAGATTGTGATATTATCCCAAGAAAGGAAAAGCCCCCTAAGAAAAACATTAGTAAACTTGAGTTTGATGCTCTCAAATATTTGAATAATAAAAAAGACATAGCATTGTAAATGTTGGCATTGATGTCATTAACTAAAATTATGTTAATGTATGTTGAGTTTTATTTTACAAAAGGTTGAAAGTGATGTGAAGTGAAAAGGCTATGCTAATCAATATGAAGGCTAAAAAAGATCAGAAGCTCAATATTTAGCTAAAAACTGAAATTGCTCATAAATTCTTCAAACTAGAGTGACCAGATAGAGCTCATCACCAGGATTCCAATGCAACTTGTTTCATCAAAATCTGAGTTCATATGAGTAAGTTATGGTCTGTTGTTTGTTTTCCCAAACAAGTAAAAATTGTGCAAAACAATGATAGACTGATGACTTGGCAGTCTAGTCAGCACCTCAAGAATATTCAGTGAATATTCTCCAGTTTTTAGCCAGTGACACTGTGACAAGTGTCAGAATCGTATTCGCCAATGTTGCTTGGGGAAGTTGAATTTTTCCTCCTAATCCTAAGTTTGGAATTGTTCTATGGTGGATTATTATGTTTTTATGGTGCATTTTTAGGCCAATGGGGAAGGGCCACGTGGTGCAGCCGGAGGCTACCAGGTGCCCCCACCCACCCACCCCCCCCACCCCCACATGGCATGGTTGGAAGGCGTATTCACTTTTATGGACCATAGTCAAAATTCAAATATTAGATGGGGTGCATATATTTTTATCAAAGGTCAAAACCATAGTCGGTGCAACATATTTCATATAAACACATATAAATTATAACCAAATTCCATATCAAAGGTGCAAAGTTTATTACAACAAAATTATATGGCGGGGGTCGGGGTCGAACCCACAACCACCTGCACACAACGCCACCACCTTACTACCACACCATCCACTTGATCCTTGTTATACATAGGATCTCACCACTATTTGAAGAATGTTAAGCACTGAATTGGGGGTTTTGAGGGGGCTAGATCCACGGGCATGTCCCCTCCGACATGACGATGCGTTGAAGACCCAGAGAAACGACTGTCCAATGGGAAATTTAAAACACAATTAAAACCATGCTAATTATCGTTAATACGTGGTTAGGCCACGGTAATCCATCATTTGTGCTAAGATGTGGTTAGCGCTAAACGCACCCACTAACCACACTTAAAATTCTACTTATCCGTTAATTAATCAAGTTTTAACTTAGTGGTGGAACAGATGTGGGGGAAATCTCCACATTTGGTGGAGATAACTAGCAGACTTCCAGAATTAGTGGAAAAAAATGGGGAAAATTTTGTTTTTCCATAACTGTGGCAAATTTTGACCAATTTTGGCTCAGGAAGAGTCATTCTTGGTATATTTTGATGTTTTGGAGCTATTGGAGTAGGTTGTAGAGGCAACAGGAGACTATAAACAACACTTTTTTACAGTTGAAGCTAATACAAAGGCCCACACTATGAAGCTGGACCAAGGAGATGTAGCCCAGGAGGGGTGAGCTCCTTCATCAAAAACTTGTGTATTTGTCTCTTTTATTTGTGCTTGTTGTGTTTTTATATGTTGTTTTTCAGCATTGAGTTTCCATGCTTTTAAGTTCATTAAATACACTTAATCTCATCAAGTTTAATGAATTTTCAATCATAAACACATGTATAAACCCTTGCATAAGGAGCAAACCAAAGCACTTTCATGTTAATTTTGAAACTATTATTAACACAACATTAAATAACAATCAATTTTAGATCAAGTTGGTATCAGAGCACAAGTTTGCTACAGGTTATTTTCTTGAATTGCTTGAGATTGTGCAAGAAGGGTTTTAATAGTTGTAATTGTGTGATGCTTACAAGGTTGAAGTTGTAGAGAGGAGAAGAGAAGCTATTGGTTGTTAGTCCTGAGATTAGGAAAAGAAGGAAGAGAGATGAGAAAGAATCATATTCACCCAAATTTCCACTCAAAGCTGCACTTGAAGCACCTCAAGTTCCATCTCTAGTAGTTGAGATTGAAGAGGTACAAATTGCACACGAAGCTTAAGTGATTGAAGAGGTACAAGCATCAAAGGTTTAGCTTGAATCCTTAGCCATTATGTCAGGAGTTGGAGAGACTCATGGACATTCAGAAGAAGAGGGTGTCAAGAGAAACTTCAAAGACATACAAAGAATGGTTAAAATCATGTTTTATGCATTCACTGTAGAAAGAGTAGGAGAAGGTTCTAAGCCTCCACATGGAGAAGGATCTTCAGATGGTAAGAAGGATGACGAGAAGAGTTTGAAATGCAGTGGAGGAAATCCACCTCCATCTCAACCATCCTCATCCTCATCATCTTCATCAGTATCTTCCTCTTCCACTTTCACCACAAAAACCACCCACACTCATTCAAAAATACCAAAAGGAAGAACTCCATTACTCAAGTTGGACATCAAGTTTGAACTTCCCATGTACAATGGTGAGGTAAATGCAGAGAAGTTAGACAATTGGATTCGTCAATTGGAAGTATAATGTAGAATTCATAATCTATAAGATGATGACATAAATATCCAGTTAGCTTAATTAAGGCTAGAAGGAGTAGCACTAGTTTGGTGGGAGGCAAAGACTCAAGAGGAAATGTAAATTCATGGTAAGATATCCATTTATTGGGTTGAATTCATTTCTTCCATTAAAATGAAGTTTTATCCATTACCCTATATGAAAAAAGGAATAATGAGTTGGAAAAACTTTAGGCAACTCAAAGGCCAAACTATTCAAGAACACACTCAGGAGTTTAGAAAGAGGGCTTTGTTGTTAGGAGTAAACTTGAATTCACAAGACACGCTCTTGAAATACATTGGGGGTTTATATTCCCATGTGAAACATACTATCCTTATGTTTAACCCAAAAAACTTAGATGAAGTATGTGTGCAAGCCACGCATCTTGAAGCAAGGGGAAAGAACATTCAGGAAGAGGGTAGTAAGAAGAAGCCATTCAAGGGTAAGGGAAAAGAGAAGGGAGGAAAATGGAAGGGAAAGAAGAATGCAAGCATCAAGAAAGAAGGGGAGAAAAATACATGCAAACATTGTTCCAAAGATGGGCATGATGAATATCATTGTTGGAAACTACATCCCAAACTAAGGCCAAAGAAACCAAATAACAAAGGGAAACAAAATATGACTGCCACCACACAACAAGATATTGGATCTAATTCAGGAGATGAGACCAAGATTGTAGCCATGGTTAACAAAGGAAAGGAAGCCATAACAAGTACTAGTTCCTCAAATATTCCCAAAAACACTCCGAATGAAGACACAAAAATAGAATTTTTCCATGTTAGAGTGATTTCAAATCATACAAAGATTGATGCATTGTTTGACATTTCCGGGATTATCTTGAGAAGTCCATATTTGTATGATAGGAAAGTGGTGTTTTATCGCCATGAGAATAAATATAATTTTCTTAAGGATGGGGTGGAGTATATTAAATATCGCAAGAAACTGAATATTTCTTTAGTTAATGTAGGGCAAATGAAGAGGCTCGTTAATGTAAGTAAAAATTGTGTGCTTTTCATGATCAAGAAAAAGGATGACGTTGACTATGAATATTTTGAAGGATGTGATGAAAAATTAAAATTTGATTTGTTTGATGTGGTAAGTCAGCATGGCAAAATGTTTCAAGAACCAAATGGGTTACCTCCCAAGAGGGGAATTAAGCATGAGATTCAACTGTAGCAAGATGTTCTGCTTCCAAACATTGGTATGTATCGCATATCAATTATGGAGATTTTGGAAATCAAGAAGAAAATCCAAGAATTTCTGAAAAAAGTTATCATACACCCATCTATTTCACCACGTGGTTCACCAATTTTTTTGGTACCAAAGAAGGACGAGACTTTGCGCATGTGCATAGATTTCCGTGCACTGAAAAAAATCACGGTAAATAATTGCTACCCACTCCCACGTATTGATGATTTTCTAGATTAGTTAAAGTATGCAAGATATTTCACTAAGTCAGACTTGCGAAGTGGTTATCATCAAGTTAAAATAGCTAAGGAGGACATTTGGAAAACTGCTTTCAAAACTAGACAAGGATTGTTTGAGTGGTTAGTTATGCCATTCAATCTAACAAATGCTCCAGCTATGTTCATGAGAGTCATGAATGATGTAATTAGACCATTTTTAGATGGCTTCATCATTGTTTACTTAGATGACATACTTATATTCAAAAAATAAAAAGAAGAACATGTCATGCATGTGAACAAGGTACTTGATGTCTTGAAAAAAGCGCAATTATTTTTAAAGATGTTGAAGTGCGAGTTTGGAAAGAATTATTTAGTGTCTTTGGGACACATTGTTGCAGTAAGTGATTTGAAGATAGACCCTTCCATAGTAGAGGTCATTATGAATTGTCCCAAGCCCAATACAGTTACAGAGGTAAGAAGCTTTCTTTGGGCAGCACGGTACTGGAGGAAATTCAATGCTAATTTTTCTTCCATTGCAGCTCCTTTACATGCATTGAAAAGTGTTAAGAAGGTCTTCAATTGGGGAGATGTGTAGAAAAAATCATTCGATGATTTAAAGAAAAAGATAAGTTCAACACCGATATTGACTCTTTCGGATCTTAGACAGCCATTTGAGATCAAAACAGATGCAAGTGATTATGTTATCAGAGCAGTTCTCATGCAAGATGGTAAGCCTATTTTGTTTCATTCTGAAATTTTTTATGGATTTGTGACTAACTATCCCACCTATGACAAAGATTTATATGAATTGGTACAAAGTGTAAAGAAATGGAAGCACTATTTGATGGGGAAAGAGACCATTATCCATACCAACCATCAACCATTGCATTACTTACAATCACAGTCAAAGTTGCAACAATCAAGACATTTCAGATGGATGGGATTTCTACAACAATTTCATTTGTTTATCAAGTATAAAAAGGGAATCTACAATAAGGTAGCCGATATGCTCTCTAGGCCTATTGTAAATTCATCTATTATATTCAAGCACAATTCAGTCATGCATGAAAGTTACATTGAACAATATGCATATGATAGTGATTTTCAAGATGTGTATGAAAGCTTGAGTCAAGGAAAATAAAATGAATAATTAGATTATCATGTGCATAATAGTTTGTTGTATCACTTGGGAAAGTTATGTATACCACAGGGAGAAGAAACAATATCATAAGGAAGGTGCACACATCATTGATTGCTGGCCATTTTGGTGTAGGAAAGATAGTAGCGAATCTCCAAAGGTATTGCTATTGGCCACGCATGATTGATAGTGTATCTCATTTTATTAGAGGATGTTCTTTATGTGCAATAAGTAATCCTAGTAATATGAAACTTGGATTTTACACTCCACTTCTGGTTCCTTCACATCCTTGGGAGAGTATCTCAATGGATTTTGTAGGTGGTTTTCCTATGTCAAGGAAAGGTCATGATTACTTGTATGTTATGGTAGATAGGTTCAGCAAAATGTGTCTTTTGATGCCACGTAAGAAAAAAAATCCAGCTGAACAAAATGCTAATATTTTATTTCAAAATGTATCGGTTCATTTTGGTTTTCCTACTTCTATTGTAAGTGACCGGGATTCCAGGTTTGTTGGGAATTTTTGGTCAAAATTATAGGACATGATGGACACAAAATTGAAGAAGAGTACAACATTTCATTCGCATACAAATGGTCATACTGAGGTGGTAAACATGACGTTTATTATTCTTCTTAGAGGCTATTGTAGCAAGCATCCCAAGTTGTGGGATGAACAGTTGCATTAAATTCAACATGCATACAACATGGAAAATCATTCTTCCACAAACACATCGCCATTTGAGGCATGTCTTGGGTACTTGCCAAGATCATCTTTGGACTTCATATTTGAGAAAGATGTCGCTATAGATGGTCATAGTGACATAGATAAGGCAAGGAAGTTCATTGAGAAAATTCAGTTGATACATCACACAGTCCAAGAGAAACTTGAAAAGAGTCAAAGCAACTACAAGTCAAGGCATGATAAACACCATGTTGATCACAAATTTAAGGTTGGAGATGAGGTTTGGTTGTATATCAACAAAGAAAGATTGCAAGGGGAAGGTAGAAAGCTCAAGACAATTCGTTCTGGTCCATTTACAATTCTAAAAAATATTGGTACTAATGCATTTAAGCTAGATTTGCCTCCTTATATGCAAATATATTCTATCATTAATGTTGAGAATTTGAGATTGTTTGAGCCTCCTTTGACTGATGATCAAGGATATCATGTTCAACTGCCATCAATAGATTATTTCTCGCCAGAAGATCTTGATGAACTTCAACAAGATCTCATACTTGACAGAAGAATCAAAACTTCAAGAAGAGGGAATGTCGAATACCTTAGAGTAGGACTCAAGGGACATAATCCTTGAAAGGCCAAATGAATGGAGAGTGAAAGGGCGAGGGAGTTGTACCCTCACCTGTTGAACAATTGATAGTATATTTTGGGGTCAAAAAGGCTTCTAGTTAGGAGGAATGATCAAAAGATTAGTATTTAGCTTAAAAATTAAAGTGCTTAGAAATTATTCAAACTAGAGAGACTGGATAGATCTCGTCACCAGGATTCCAACGCAACTCATTTCATCAAAATCCGAGTTCGTATGAGTAATTTATCGTCTACTGTTCATTTTCCCGAACAGGTAAAAATTGTGTAGAACAATGATAGACTGATGACTTGGCAGTCCAGTCAGCACCTCAGGAATATGTTGGACATTGGGTTCAATGCTCCCTGTGTGTTTCGTGACATGGACTAACCGCCTCTCGTGGATCCTAACTCTGGAAATTGTAGTGGAGACTAACACCTACGGGTTTTGATCTAACATTAATCGTGATTCCAAAAAGTGGTATCAGAGCAACAGGTATCAAGTTCGAAACTCACCTGACTCGCATTGGGGGGGATATTATTGGACATTGGGTTCAACACTCCCCGTGTGTTTCGCGACATGGACTAACCACCTCTCGTGGATCCTAACTCTGGTGATTATATCAGAGACTAACGCCTACAAGTTTTGGTCTAACAAAAATCATGATTCCAACAGAACCTTCGGGGAATATTCTCCAGTTTTCAGCCAGTGACACTATGACAAGTGTTGGAATCAAATTCGCCAATGTTTCTTGGGGAAGCTGAATTTTTTTGTAATATTCCAAATTAGGAAAAACAACAATATTGCATATAAAACTAGAAAATGCAGTAAAACATCAATACAACAAAAGGAGCAGATAATAGAGCCATTTTATTACACATTATAGTAGAGAAATGAGTACAAGATCTTGAGGAAAAAGACACTCAAGCTAGGCAAACAAGCCTCAAATGACCCAGTACATGAAATATGAAATGTTGATGCTACATAAAATATCGGAGAACATATGACTGTATAGTCCTATGGAGAATAAATGCACGATGACACTGAACACACAAATAAATATTGATATAATGCTTAGAAAATGTCAAGATCAAAGATCTAGGCTTTCTAGCACCTATCCAAGACAACCCAGAAGGGGTTTCCAGAAATATACCATATGAAAGCTGCAGCCCTGGGGATAAATAACACACTATGACTGTGTAATTGATAGGAGGTGGATGATTTGATATAAAAATGGTTGGTACTCCTCCAATATATCTTTCGGATGAAGGGTTGCTCCCCTCACTGGAAAACTAATTCACAAACTTGGGCACTTATTCCTCCACTGCAACTACCCTGAAAAACAAAGTAGTTTATGAAGGAGACTGCACTGTTAAAGATGGATAAAGCTTGGACTGATGTTGTATGGTGGAAAGGAAGCTCAAGGAATCTCCCAATAGGTCTCCCAGGTGAAGGGCTGCTCCCCTCACTGGAAGATAGGCTCACCAACTTAGGTAGTTGACCCTCCACTACAACTACCCTGCAAAATAATGCAATTCCTGAAGGAGACTGTGTTTTTGATGAATGGGGAAGCTTGGCCTGATGCCAAATAGTGTAATTTAGTTCAAATAACCTCTCCTGAGTGGGCACCCGAAGTCCCCCGAGGATGAGGGTGGGATTTTTGCTCGAAAACACCCTTGTGATAAACAACACAGCAGACTCCGCTAAACATATGAAGCATGCAGAAAGTCATAAAATACCAAACATAAACAATAATCCAAATTCCCTCTATGGCTTCCATTCCCTTCCTTATATGCTTTTTGAGCCTCCTTACCCTTGGTCCCACACATTAAAGATGCTACTCTCATGGAGACTCCCTCCCACTAACACTACGTTGTCCCTCAATAACTCTCCACTACCTCCATACCAGCGATGTTGATTTGGTCAAACTTGACCCCATCCACATGCTTAAACCTCTATTCACACCTAAGATTTCTTTATTCAGATGATAAGATGATCCACATTCA
>CM076575.1:485632463-485857181 GCA_034641835.2 Pinus albicaulis
TCTCGGATAACTTGCCTAATCCTCCTGATGTTTCCGCCTACTATCTCTCATTTCAGATCCTTTTTGAAACTGAGTCTTTTCCAATCATCCAAACCCTTCCATTCCTAATACAGACTTGTAAATGAAGCCAACCAGCCACCCCTGTGTCTGTCTCTTCCCCTAATGACCACTTCATCCTCATTTATGGTTTTCCTCACTCAATCATTTTATTGTTTTAATTTAAAAGTGAAACAAAAGGCCATGCCACCGTCGAAATCGTCCGCCCAGCCCTAGCGTGACCTTCGACCCCGTAACCTTGCGACCCGGCGACCCCGGTCGCTAAGTCGCTAAGTCGCATCTCGCTCAGAACTAGACATTTGCGACCTTGCAACTCAGTGACCTGGTCGCAAATCACTAAGTCGCAAGGTCACACCCTCATGAATTGTTAAACCAATGCAACCCAGTGACCTCGCGACCTTGTCGCAGGGTGGCTCTCTTCTGAATTTTAAACCTCTGCAACCCAACGACCCAAGAAATAGGTCTCTAAGTTGCAGATTCACCCTTTCCTGGATCTCAGTTGGGCAGATTTAAAAGCAATATTAGGCATTTATTAATATGGCATATGTCTTATCCTGGGACTGTTTTATGAACATGCCAGGGAACCTCAAAGCAGAGTTAGAGTGCGTCTCCATCTCTTCAGCCTCAAGTGACATGGGGTCTCCGACAGTTCGCAAGAAAAACAAGAGCCCAGAGATAGAGATCACAAAAAGTGAAATACCAATGTCTCCTCCCCCGATCTAAGGGGACACCGCATGTATGTTTAGCAAAGGAGAAAGCATGAGTTGGTATCAAGTATACCAAGAGTTCACACAACCAGAATTCCCAGAGGACCTCCTCGACCGGAAAGTATATGTCCAAGTCAAGAGGTTGAAGCTTCACTACGCAGGGGCCCACCTAGCTATATTCCCATGTGCGAAAATTATTGAATGGATCATACAAAAGATTGACCCTAGGAGGTGGGTAATTCGGGATTACGAGGGAAAGGATTTTGCAAATATAAAAGGGCAGGATGCAGAGTATTATTACGCACTTCCAGAACGGGAACAGACGTTCACAGAGGAATGGGCCACCACCCATGTCGTTCCCATAGCAGACACCCTGAGAGGATGGTGGGAAGAACCCGAGAAGGTCAAAATCAAGAAGGATCAGGAGTATCAAGTGGCAGGCCTCAGAAAGGTCTACAAGCTGGTGGCAGCTATCCTTTGTAGAATGTATGGTCGTCTCGATTCCACCACATTCAGTGGTTCTTGGGTATCCCTGATGTAATTTATCACTGTATATGGCACCCGTTTCAATTGGGCCAACCTACTAATAGTGGCCCTCAAAATGAACATATCTGCAACACTAGCACCAGAGGAGGGATACCCATCTAAATTTTACATGGCCTCCTATCTATTGGATGTAGTTTGTTCCAGGTGCTACTTTAAGGGATGGGCTCACAACTGGGATTAGGAGCGAACACGCCCAATTCACAAGGAGTTGCAGGTATTCTAGGACTCTAAATAGAAGCAGGATATAGAGTCAATCACACACAGTTTCATCCCTGCACTCTACGGGAAATTGTTCGGTCAGGATACCCCATGCATGTCCTAGCGAGCCATGGAAATGATAGTCAAGGTAGCACATTGGTTTCCATGTGCAGAAGACACCTTTATCCGAGTCTTCGGTTCATTCAAGACTCCCCATGCTCTGCCCCGATTCATCACTGACAAGATGCTACTTCAGGAAGTATGTTATCAGATGACTTCCGACTTCTCAAAGGTCCTTACTAAAGGTAAGAAAAATCCGTGGCCCACATTGTCACTCACCATTGGTGCTTACATAGTCAAGGATTTCAAGGAGGTGGAGGCGGAGGCTAAACAAATCAAAGGATTCTACCTGGGGCCTTTGGATCAGTGGACATACGATCCTGAAAGGATAGTCCCTGACCACTGCAAATGGGCCAATTTCAAATGGAGCTACCAACATGTTGAACGCCTAGCTGAGGATGCGAAAAGAAACTGGTATAAAAAGGATAGGGAACTCGCCCCGGAAGCATTGATCGATTAGGAGGATCAAGATGATCAGAATCTGGAGGATAGAATCCACAAGTTGGGAGGTGCCTCGTCTTCCCAGGCAAAGAAGCCCCAAACTAACACAGGCCATATCTCTTCCGCCCAACAAAAATAAAAGGAAGCAGAAGCTCAGCGAGAAGCTGAAAATAAGGTGAAAGAGAATGAAGATAAGCGTAAGAAACACCTGAAGGCAGAACAGAGAAAGAAACAGGTGGAGGATGCCCGGAAAAAGGAAGGAAGAGCAGGAAGCAAAAGCAAAAGTTGAACGGTAGCTCAAGAAAAAATTAGATCAGGTGGAGGCCGAACGCAAAAGGAAGGAAGAGCAAGAAACAAAGGCAGAAGCTGAACGGAAAAGGAAGGAAGAAGAGGAAACAAGAACAGAAGCTGAACGAAGAAGGAAGGAAGAAGAGGAAACAAAAGCAGAAACGGAGCGCAGGAAAAAGGCAGAGGCGGAGCGGCTATTGAAAGAGGAAGAAGAACAAAAGAGAAAAGAGGAAGAGGATGAAAGATCAAAGGACGCTGAGACACCTCCTCTAGTAGCAGGAGTACAGACCGAGCTGCCGCCCATCGAAGTACCTACAATTAACACATGTTTTGCACTCTCAGAGCCAGGAACCTCTGAAGGACAGGAGGAGGAGGTGTTCAATCTGACGAGACTCACTTATGATCAGTTCACCTTCAAAATCCGGCAAGAAAAGAGGAGATACCTAGCACGGAACCTTGTCGTGCCATTCATGGCCACGATGGAAAAGGATATAATCCTAGACACTAGGACTAATCCAGTGATGATAGCATCAACCGTCACTACTTTTGCTGCAGCCACAGAAGAAAATGTGAGCCAGATGAGTAGGGAAATCCTCTCCCTACAAAATAGATTACAGGAATTTGAACAAAGGGAAGCCAGGTCAGAGCAAGAAAATAGAGCACTAAGGGAAGAAATCCAACAGCTCCAAGATAAAAACACTCTTATTAACGAAGTACCGCTTACCGTCCAGAGAGAGTTGGTGACGCTGGAAGCCACCATGAGGCAGGTTTACAGGGATATGTTCACCATAAATCAAACAGTCGCACCTCTACTAAAATCCCAAGTGGGAATGAAGAAGAGAAATGAGCAACTGAAAGAGGCCTCCACCGCCTTGGATAGAATGATAAAATGGACAAACATATATCCACAGGCTCGGGAAACCTTTCCCAAGAAATATTGGATTCACACTCATAATGACAAGGTCCAAATTCGCATGAAGGTGCAATCCAAGGAGAAATTATTTAAAGATCTAGAGAAGGTGATGACCGCATATGAGCATTTGATCAGTGGAATTGACTCGATGCATGAACTGCACCATATTCCTTCTCTAGGTTCATTGGGTGAAGAAAAGACATCAGAATAGGTAGATCAGGAGATTCAGGCATTTCTACAGCCTATCAGACAAGCCGCTACTACACCTGATCTTCCCGCATCACAGGAGAAATCGGTTAAGTTCCTCGTAACGCCAGTTTGGATTTACACCAAATTGGCTTCCTTATAGAAACTCTGATTTCGAATGCCTTAGAATGCCTGCACAGGTTAAGGGAAGATACTCCTCTGATCTCCCCAGTCGTTGCAGATTATCGTAAATGGCAGAATTTCCTCAAAGAGCAACAAGTTGATGTTCCTGACCTCGCAATCACACACATGCTCCCATTATCAGATTTCAAGGCACAATCCACAGGAGGGGTTGCAGGTCGCAGGTCGCATCTTCCATTCAAGTTGCAAGGCAGACCAACAGGCAGGAAGACGAAGAGTCAGGGCCCTTAAGGGAACCCAATCCTCCGGCCACAAGAGAACCCAATCCTTCGGCCACAAAACTGGAGACAAAGATAAGGACCCCTTCAATTTTGAAAGTATTGCAAAATCCCTCAAGTTGCTGACCAATGAAGTCTCCGATTTTAAAAGGAAAACAATGATTCTGCCCCAGTTGCTAAAATGCATAAACCTTTCTTCAGAAAGAATAACCCTGTCATGAATCAGCCCTCGTCCAGCTCAAGGTCTTGATGTTGAAGAAATCGGAAAAGACAATATCTGTTCTTTTCATCAAGCCTCTCACTCAGAAAAGACTTGCCCGCAATGGATTAGTAGCATGACAACGGTGGTGAACCAACTTCTAGAAGCTCAAACCCCCAGAGATATGGAGGAGGAGGCTATTTCAGAAGACGAGGAAAATTCTCCCCTAGATGAAGATAGGACTGCATTGTCCTCGCTTTCGAAGTCATGCACGGAAAGTCTCCCCCTCCCACCTCCGGGATAAACCTAGCAGATGACCCTAAATTAAAACCCCCTCGAAACTATGGCTTGAGGAGCAAAGGCCTAGCACCGGAGCAGTCTTTCGAAGAAAAAAAAAAAACCTTCTTAAGAAAAATCCTACCCCCGAACACCGAAAACAAAGACAAAAATCCTGAAAAATTTAGTACAACCACTCCCCGAGAAGGCCACAAGACTAAAGTTTCAGTATTTTCCCCTAAGAACACCACCGAGCCCACCTCACCCACAGATTATGGGTATAACATTATCGAGGACATGAAGAAGACCAGAGCCAATATATCTCTCTACGAGCTCACCCGCATTTCTAACCAACGAGATCTCATTCTTAAGGAATTTTCCAATCTACCAGCGACCAAACCCGTAAGCATCACGTCTGCCCAAACTGCTACTAGTCCCCATTCCATCGTGAATGTCGTAAATGCCAAATCCAGGGGAACCACGCCACCTTTCCTCCTTTCCCTCGAGATTTTTAACTTCAATGTCCACAACTGTCTCGTCGATTCTAGTGCATCCACGAATGTTATGCCCTTATCCGTGTGCAAGAAGTTACATCCGCCCGGAGAAAACTGACGCCATAATTATCCAGCTCGATAGATCTCAAGTCCCCACAATTGGCGAACTAAACAACGTCATTATCCGCTTATCCTCTGACTCCAGAGTGCATCAGTGCATCAACATAGTAATTGTGGATATCTCCAAGGCCTATGGCCTTCTATTGAGCAGATATTGGTCCAGCAAGCTCCAGGGGTACTTCACCACTGATTGGTCCCACCTTTGGCTCCCGTACAAAGGCAGGAATAACCAAATATGGATCGAGAGTGAACCATACATGAAACATACTTGACTGACCTAGATGCAACTAACGAACCAACCAGTTTCGCGCAAGAAGAGCTCGATATGTATTTCTTAGAGTCCATCTTTGGTTGTTATCAGACTTGCCAATCACCAAATACATTCATTCTGAACTGCTTCTGGTTGCTGAAAACTCCCCCCCATCAAACCGAGACTCTGCAGAAACTAGTGCCCCTGGCACATCCTCAATAGGCGCGAATAACCTTGTCCAATCAGAAGATGAATCTTGGACCCTATACTATGACGGCTCCAAAACCCAAGACGGGGCTGACATGGGATGCATCTTGCTAGACCCGCAGAAGAACAAATTTTTAATTTCCTGCCAGTAAGAGTTTCAGTGCACCAATAATACAACCGAGTATGAGGCGTTGATACTAGGACTCCAAAAGGCCATAGATCTAAAAGTCCATTGTTTTATGGTAATTGGAGATTCCGAGATTATCACTCGTTAGGTTCGCAACACCATCCATTGCTTGTCTCCCCATATGAAAGGTTACCAGCAAGAGGTATGGCGCTTAATTTCAGATTTTGATGCTTTTGGTATTAAATCTGTACTTAGAATGCATAATGCAGCAGCTGATACACTTGCCAACACTGCCGCTAGGTTCACCCCACTTAGAGATGGATTTTCTATTGAAGTTATATACAAGCCATTCATACCAGACAATGTTACTAATTTATGCGTTTTCAATCATGACCAAAAGGTACTGGATTTCATGCTCAACACAGATATATTCAAAGACGCAGTTATGGAAGAAGAGGATCATGATCAGGATTTGCAGGAGGAATTAAAAAATTGGAAAGAAAATCCCATACCCAAAGGGGTTGTGTCACTTGAAAAGTTGTTCGACTTACATAACTATTTCCAAGGGCCCCCAAATACAAAGGTGCAAATTTCCACGTTAGTACACCGGCAAATTAACCTCGGGACAGACAAGGATCCCCTCGGTAATGAGTGCACCCCTCAGGAGAGACAAGCATTCACCAAATTATTTAAGAAATACAGAGATGTGTTTGCCTGGACGTATGACGATCTGCGAACTTATGATACGATCATCCAACACGTCATACCCATCAAGGAAGGAGTGAAGTCGTTCCAACAAAAACTGAGAAAAGTACACCCAGCTCTAGAACCGATGATCCAAAAGGAACTAAAGAAGCTCTTGGATGCGCAGATAATTTTCAAAGTTAGACATTCAACCTGGGTGTCCAACTTGGTCCCTGTTCACAAGAAATTCGGGGAAATCCGTTTGTGCATAGACTTCAAAAATTTGAACAGAGCTTTTGACAAAGACAACTATCCGATTCCTCCCATGGAGCAAATCCTTCAAGTTGTATCAGGGTCAGAAATGTTCTCTCTGTTGGATGGGTTTTCAGGGTATAATCAAGTACTAGTGGCTGAGCCAAATCGGCTCAAAACCACATTCAGAACTAAGTCGGGAACATTTGCTTTCAGACGCATGCCCTTTGGGTTGATTAACGCTGGCGCCACCTTCCAAAGAGCTATGGACATCGCTTTCAGAGAACTTATTGGGAAAAGCGTGGTAGTATACCTTGACGACGTCACCATGTTTTCAAAGCACAGATCTGACCACATACACCACCTCAAGCAAATTTTTGAAAGGTGTCGGAAATACGGGATCTCACTGAACCCAAAGAAAAACGTGTTCGTCGTCGCTGAAGGAAACTTGTTGGGACACATAATAGCTTGAGACAACATAGTGGTGGATTCAGAACGTGCGAAAGTCATCGCTCAAATACCACCCCCAAGTGGGAAGAAAGCCATGTAGTCCTTCCTTAGAAAAATCAACTTTGTCTGAAAGTTTATATCAGATTTCACCCAGATCGTGAAACTATTACAAGGCATGATTAAGAAGAACGCTAATTTTAAATGGAATCCCCCCGAGAAAGAAGCATTCGACAACATTAAACGAGTCATCGCAGAAGCACCCGCTCTTTATATTCCTGACTTCAACAAAGGCTTTATCTTGTACACCTTTGCCTCAGATTCATCTTTGGCCGCCATCCTCACTCATAAAGATGACTGCCAAAATGAGTGGCCTATATCATTTATGAGCACTGGATTGCAAGGGGCCGAGCTGAACTACCCAGATATTGACAAACAAGCGTATGCAGTATACAAGGCAGTCAAACATTTCAGGCCATATATTTTGAAGAATCATTTCACAGTCTTCGTGCCTCACCCAGTTGTTCGCTCACTATTTGTACAGCATGAGCTAGGTGAGCGACGAGGCAACTGGATGACATGCCTTCAGGAATATGACTTGGAATTCAAGCCAGCACACAATGTGAAGGGCCAAGGATTGTGATGCAGGCTACAGAAGCAGTAGACTCACGGGGAAACCAGGAAGAAAATTGGGAACACGAGATCGATATGTATCAAACTGATAGCACAGCCCCACAAGATACATCCTCTTGGTACGCATATCTCCTGCAATATCTGAAACACAGCACCATGGGCCCCGCTTTAACTACCAAGCATAAGCGTGCGTTGAGACTGAAAGTTGTATCCTACCAGCTAGTGCAGGGTAAGTTGTTCTGAAAACATCACAACGGTGTCTTGTTACGCTGCTTGGAATGGGATGAGGCACAGATAATATTTGCAGAACTTCACGATGGCCCCGTCGAGGGGCACTATGCAGGAGACACCATTGCTCACAAGATCATGTGTGTCGGTTTCTATTGGCCTACTTTGTTTAAATATGTGCACGCATATGTCCAGAAATGCCAGCAATGTCAAAAGTTCGCAAATACAGATATTCAGCCTTCGGCCCCATTAAAGTCTATCATAGTGGAAGAGTCGTTTTAACAATGGGGGTTGGATGTGATTGGGGAGATCCTACCATACTCTTCCAAGCAACATAGGTACATCCTTACCGCCACAGAATATTTCACAAGTTGGGTTGAAGCGGTATCATTACGTCAATTCAATGATCAAGAGGTAATATCCTTCATCACCCAATGCATCATGATCAGGTTTGGCGTTCCAACCTCCCTTTTTTTGATAATGCAACATATTTCTCGTCATTGAAATTATATGATTTTTCTTTAGAAAATGGTATCATACTGAAACATTCTGCCAACTATTACCCACAAGGAAATGGGTTAGCCGATTCAACCAACAAGAACCTAATCTGCATCATCAAGAAGACTATGTTGTCCCAACAACGAAATTGGCATAGGGCACTCTACAATGCCCTCTGGGCAGATCGAGTCACACCCAAACCTTCCCTAGGCACCTCCCCCTTTTTCCTCATATAAGGAAAAGACGTTATCCTTCCTCCCAATTTGTCTCTCCCGGCATTCCGATTATCTCAGGAGACTCATGGCACTCCTTGCCATGCTTTACAAGCCCGAATATACACACTACTGAAACTTGAGGAGGAAAGGAAAAATACTCGGGAAAAATTCACCATCCACCAAGGACAGATAAAACGATGGTTTGACAAGAAGTCAGCTGGGAATAAGGTTTTCGAAGTAGGTGACCTTGTCCTTAAATGGGATAAAGCTCATGAAGATAAAAGGAAACACTCCAAGTTCCAGGCATTATGGATAGGCCCTTTCCAGGTCAGAGAGAAGGTCGGTTCCCACACTTACAGGTTACAAACTCTTGAAGGGAGGATTGAGGTCCTCCCTGTGAATGGACATGACCTTAAACACTATTTCACCTGACAGCCCCATGAGGCCGTCACTGCATCCTGTACCATAATTTGTCTTGTTTTTTTCTCTGTATTTCTTTACCTTTCTTGTTTTCAATAAATCGCTTGTTCCACACAGGCTCCCTTTAACCTTTTCTTTCCCTTGGCATCCATTTTTTGAAATGGGATATAGAAGCTACTCAAGCGGCATACTGAGTTGGGATCTATGTTGGTGTAATATCTCCTCCTAGACTATAAAAGGGGGCAAGCATACCTGTGATGGGCACTTAGTGGCGAGAACATGACTAAGGCCTTCGGACCAAGACACGACAACTTACCTAGCATGCTGGCCCAAGGGACTGTTGTGCAAAAGGAAATGTTCGATTGAATAGGTTACTGGTTGGAAAAGGGAGGGGTTAGCCTCAGGTGAAGAGCGGAAATCCAGGAAAACCCTAAGTCCTCATGTAGACCAGGAGAAACCTCTCTTGCAAGTAAAATAAGTCGGGATCCCTCATCCGCCCAGGCAATAATTGCCAAAATAAACTAAGTGCCCTGAGCACATTTCAATAAGTGCATTAAGCACATGAATAAAGGGTAAAGGATTGAGAAAGGCTTCTTGCGCAGAGAGGCGATACGACGACTCCGCCGGGGTACTGACCAGGCTCGCTGGCAGCGGAGCAACGCTCGTGATTCCTAGGCAGTGACTCTGCCAGGACCATCTGGTTCGCTGGCAGCAGAGCAACACAATGAGGAACAAATAAACTATACTAGATCCATAAATCCCTGGGGTTACTCCAAACTTTTCCATCCGGTCTCCATGAATGAAAACACGGTAAACCAGCACCCAAGGGCAGGAAAATAAGGAGAGAAAATGCGCAAGGCTTGAAGACGGAAGAAGTGGGACCCACGGGGTGAAAGGAACAAGTGCTTTACACCCCCCCCCCCCCTCTTAGATGAAACACCGACATAGATTCTAGGCCCTACCAGTGAATCGCCATTTGTTGTAGCTGCTACAACACCCTCCAAAAATTCACCATCTAAATTTTTTTGAGCCCCCTGGGCATCGAAAAGTGAAGTCAAAACCTGAAGTTCAAGTATTTTTCAAAAAAAGCCTTAAGTCGCAGAGTAAGTCTTTTTCCCAGTTTACGACCTATCAGGTTTCCAGGTTGCCAAATCGCACATCGCACTCAAGTTAAGCAATTGCGACCTAGCAACCCCGTGACCCCTAGGTTGCAAGGTCGCACATATCATCAACGCAGACAATTTTCGACCCAACGACCTCATTTATTGCCCGCATGCTTGACCCCTTTATAAATAGGAGGGTCGCTAGGTCGCATTTCACCCACGTGATGGAGAGAAAAAACGGTTCTGACAGGCCAACTAGAGTGCGATTTTCTCGGGTAAGTTGCCTAATCCTCCTGATGTTTCCGTTTTTTCTATTTGTTGCCCCTTTCCACTTACTTTAGCCCTTTTTAAGCCACCTACTATCTCCCATTTCAGATCCTTTTTGAAACTGAGTCATTTCCAATCATCCAAACCCTGCCATTCCTAATAAAGACTTGTAGATGAAGCCAACCAACCTCCCATGTGTCTGTCTCTTTCCCTAATGACCACTTCATCCTCATTTATGATTTTCCTCACTCAATCCTTTTATTGTTTTAAGTTAAAAGCGAAACAAAAGGCCACACCGCCGTCGAAACTGTCTGCCCATCCCTAGCACGACCTTCGTCCCTGCGACATTGCGACCCCCGCGACCCCGATTGCTAAGTTGCTAAGTCACATATTGCTCAGAATTGGATGTTTGCGACCTTGCGACTCAGCGACGCAGCGACTCGGTCGCAAATCGCTAAGTCGCAAGGTCGCACCCTCGTGAATTGTTAAACCAATGCGACCTTGTCATAGGGTCGCCAAGTCGCAGGGTTGCTCTCTTTTGAAGTTTAAACCTCTGCAACCCAGCGACCCAAGAAATAGGTTGCTAAGTCACAAATTCACCCTTTCCTGGATCTCAGTTGGGCAGAGTTAAAAGCAGTACTAGGCATTTATTAATATGACATCTATCTTATCTTGGGACTGTTTTATGAACATGCCAGGGAACCTCAAAGCAGAGTTAGAGTGCGTCTCCATCTCTTCAGCCTCAAGTGACATGGGGCCTTCGACAGTTCGCAAGAAAAACAAGAGCCCAGAGATAGAGATAACAACAAGTGAAATACCAATGTCTCCTCCCCCGATATATGGGGACACTGCATGTACATTTAGCAAAGGAGAAAGCATGAGTTGGTATCGAGTATACCAAGAGTTCGCACAACCAAAATTCCTAGAGGACCTCCCCGACCGGAAAGTATATGTGCAAGTCAAGAGGTCGAATATTCACTACGCAGGGGCCCACCCAGCTATATTCCCATGTGCGGAAATTATTGAATGGATCATACAGAAGATCGACTGTAGGAGGTGGGTAATTCAGGATTACGAGGGAAAGGCTTTTGCAAATATAAAAGGGTAGGATGCAGAGTATTATTACGCATTTCCAGAATGGTAACAGAAGCTCACAGAGGAATGGGCCACCACCCATGTGGTTCCCATAGCAGACACCCTGAGAGGATGGTGGGAAGAACCCGAGAAGGTCAAAATCAAGAAGGATCAGGAGTATCAAGTGGCAGGCCTCAGAAAGGTCTACAAACTGGTGGCAGCTATGCTTTGTAGAATGTATGGTTGTCTTGATGCCACCACGTTCAGTGGTTCTTGGGTATCCCTGATGCACTTTATCACTGTATATGGCACCCGTTTCAATTGGGCCAACTTACTAATAGTGGCCCTCAAAACGAACATATTTGCAGCACTAGCACCAGAGGAGGGATACCCGTCCATATTTTACATGGCCTCCTCTCTATTGGATGCAGTTTGTTCCAGGTGCTACTTTGAGGGATGGGCTCATAACTGGGATCAGGAGCGAGCATGCCCAATTCACAAGGAGTTGCAGGTATTTTGGGACTCTAAATAGAAGCATGATATAGAGTCAATCGCACACAGTTTCCCTACACTCTACGGGAAATTGTTTGGTCAGGATACCCCGTGCATGTCTTAGCGAGCCATGGAAACGATAGTCGAGGTAGCACATTGGTTTCCATTTGCGGAAGACACCTTTATTTGAATCTTCAGTTCATTCAAGACTCCCCATGCTCTGCCCCGATTCATCACTGACAAGATGCTACTTCAGGAAGTATGTTATCAGATGACTTCCAACTTCTCAAAGGTCCTTACTAAAGGTAAGAAAAAGTCGTGGCCCACATTGCCGCTTACACAGTCAAGGATTTCAGGGAGGTGGAGGCAGAGGCTGAACAAATCAAAGGATTCTACCTGGGGCCTTTGGACCACTGGACATACGATCCTGAAAGGATAGTCCCTGACCACTGCAAATGGGCCAAGTTAAAATGGAGCTACCAACATACTGAACGCCCAACTGAGGATGTGAAAAGAAACTGGTTTAACAAGGATAGGGAACTCGCCTCAGAAGCATTGACCGATCAGGAGGATCAAGATGATCAGACTCTGGAGGATAGAATCCACGAGTTGGGAGGCGCCTCGTCTTCCTAGGCCAAGAAGCCTTGAACTAACACAGGCCATAGCTCTTTCGCCCAAGAGAAAGAAAAGGAAGCAGAAGCTCAGCGAGAAGCTGAAAAGAAGGCGAAAGAGGATGAAGATAAGAGTAAGAAACACCTGAAGGCAGAAAAGAGAAAGAAACAGGCGAAGGATTCCCAGAAAAGGAAGAAAGAGCAGGAAGCAAAAGCAGAAGCTGAACGACAACTCAAGAAAGAATTAGATCAGGTGGAGGCCGAACGCAAAAGGAAGGAAGAGCAGGAAACAAAGGCAGAAGCTTAATGGAAAAGGAAGGAAGAAGAGGAAACAAGAGCAGAAGTTGAACGAAGAAGGAAGGAAGAAGAGGAAACAAAAGCAGAAGCAGAGCGCAGGAAAAAGGAAAAACAGGATAAGGCAGAGGCGGAGCGGCTATTGAAAGAGGAAGAAGAACAAAAGAGAAAAGAGGAATATGATCAAAGATCAAAGGACGCTGAGACACCTCCTCCAGTAATAGGAGTACAGATCGAGCTGCCGCCCATCGAAGTACCTATAATTAACACACGTGTTGCACTCTCAGAGCCAGGCACCTCTGAAGGACAGGAGGAGGAGGTGTTCAATCTGACGAGACTCACTTATGATCAGTTCACCTTCAAAATCCTGCAGGAAAAGAGGAGATGCCTAACACAGAACCCTGTCGCGCCATTCACAGCCACGACAGAAAAGGATATAGTCGTAGACACTAGGACCAATCCAGTGATGATAGCATCAGTGGGCACTGATTTTTCCGCAGCCACAGAAGAAAATGTGAGCCGGATGAGTAGGGAAATCCTCTCCCTACAAAATAGATTACAGGACTCTGAACAAAGGGAAGCCAGGTCGAAGCAAGAAAAGAGAGCACTAAGGGAAGAAATCCAACAGCTCCAAGATAAAAAACACTCTTATTAACGAAGTACCGCTTACCGTCCAGAGGGAGTTGGTGACACTGGAAGCCACCATGAAGCAAGTATACGGGGAGATGTTCACCATAAAGCAAACAGTCGCACCCCTCCTAAGAGCCCAAGTGGAAACGAAGAAGAGAAATGATCAATTGAAAGAGGCCTTCGCCGCTTTAGATAGAATGATAGAATGGACAAGCAGATATCCGCAAGCTCCGGAAACCTTGCCCAAGAAAGATTGGATTCACACTCAGAATGACAAGGTCCAAATTCTCATGAAGGTGCAGTCCAAGGAGAAATTATTCAAAGATCTAGAGAAGGTGATGTCCGCGTATGAGCATCTGATTAGTGGCATTGACTTGATGCATGAATTGCACCATATTCCTTCTTTAGGTGCATTGAGAAAGGAAAGGACATGGGGATACGTAGATCAGCATATTTAGGCATTTCTACAGTCTATCAAACAAGTCGCCACTACACCTGATCTTCCCGCATCACAGGAGAACTTGGTTAAGTTTGTTGTAACGCTAGTTTGGATTTACACCAAACTGGCTTCCTTATCCAACCAGGTCACAATCAAGAGGGAGACTCTGATTCTGAATGCTTTAGAATGCCTACACCGGTTAAGGGAAGATACTCCTCTGATCGCCCCAATCGTTGCAGATTATCTTGCATGGCAGAATTTCCTCAAAGAGCAACAAGTTGATGTTCCCGACCTAGCGATCACACACACACTCCCATGATCAGATTGCAAGGCACAACCTATAGAAGGGGTCGCAGGTCGCACCTTCCAGCACCAGGTCGCAGGTTGCACTATCCATACAGGTCGCAGGTCGCATCTTCCATTCAGGTCGCAAGGCAGCCCAACAGACAGGAAGGTGAAGGGTCTGGACCCCCAAGGGTCAAATCTTGCCTTATATATACCCCATTCGGGGACTTGTAAAAGGACCTTTTTTTTTGGACTCCAAAGGAGAGAAGAGAGTTGTAAAGCATCAAACAACCTATTATGAATAAATACAAGCATTTGTTTTAAATCCACTATTGGATCTGATGAGAATCAATGTGTCAATACTATGAGTATTTCTTCGTATATGTGTGATATCTTGTGATTAATTGATCTGCGTTTTCTAATTATACTCTTTATGCATTTCATCTTACTGCACGTGTATCTGATGGTATGTTATTTACATAGGAGATGTTTGTAATTTTATTATTTTATTATTGACATCTATCTCGTTCACGAAATCGCCCAAGTATGTATAAGTTGTTCTTACCAGGTAGAAATGTTTCTTCTATGTTTTGAACAATCTTACAAACACAACCTTAATGATGTGCTGCTAACAGCATCTCCTTCAGCTGCGTGTTTTCTTTTATATCTTGCTATTTGTAGTGTTTATGCTCATTGATAATCATAGATATTTATCTTGTATCATTCGATAACTGTACATCTATAACTTTGCAGGGCTCATTTGCGTCCAGGAGAAGGAGTATCCAGCAGTAGCCGGATCCACACCTCTGGACAGGATCCCTATCACAAACGGTTCAGAGTCTAATTGGGACTTTCTACCAAGGAGATCCCATGCTGTTGGCCGGAAAATTTTTCCCGTCAACACTTACATATAAACTTTATACTTGATATAAATAAAATATAATGTAATTGAATTTATTCCATATTTTTTAGACAACATTTTGTCATCGGCCCTGCAATCCCCATCTCGCACATTGGAGGACCATTTCAGTGACTTATGTGTATTTTCATACCTTCCAAAATATGTCATTGCATCCCTTGGCATGTGAAGAACATTTCCTCTGTTGACTATTCCAGGAGCAGGCTCTCAAAAAAATATGATTTTGGGTCGGCGCTGGTAGGCAGTTATGGCCTCGCGCCCATAAAGAAATTAGCACTGGGCCTCACACCCATTGGCGCTCTATCTTAGTGGACTGCCCGTGCTGAGATGTTTTTGGAATTTTTTTTAAAATAGAAGCGAAGTTTCCATTCCTAACCACTTCGTGAGCCGATTCATCATGGTTTGTTCGACTAAATAATGTCGAAGATGTTCCTTTGGCCTCTTTTTTCCTACATTTGAGCAACTCCCCAAAGGATAAGGTCTCCCTTCCAGCTTATGAGGGATCCCAAACCACCTCCTCCTCTCCTATAAATACATCCTTCTCACATAGTTGTAGCTAGCTGAACAGTCCTTACTATAGCTAGTGTGAGATAGAGCAGAGGGGAATCCATTGTCGAGAGAGAGTTTAGGCCCATTGCCTCACCAAGTATGATCCCCGACGAATGCTTGAGACGTGTTTGACTGGACCCGTCGAAGTAGGTTGCAACGTCAAGGTTTTTTTGGTTGTAAAATTCTTCTCTCTACTTATTAATACATGACTGATTTTTTGGTTCATGTTTTCCATTTGATATTCTTAATCTTATGCAATGCATTTGATTCTCCTTGACCAATCAAATAGTTATGAATGAAAGTTGGTAGGGTCCTATAATTATAGGAAATTTGATGATTCAGATATTATTTGTTGCTCTTATGATGAAGCTTTTGGCTTTCTGAATCGCCTCGCTTCCTCTCCATTTTACATCATCCTTTACTCAGTTTCCTACTTTATCACCCACTTTCCTTGTTAATTCATCTGAATATTATCCCAGCATAAGCCGAATACCTGCTTTCAAATTATTAAGAATAGGTTTGTGTGACAAAAAGGTTATATATTACTTTGGGTATTTACCCTAAATTTCTGTGTAATCTTGGTCCTAAATATTAAAACTTATTCCCTTCATTACCCATTCATTACATTTCATTCCCTAATATTTTCCCCTTATCCTAACCCATTTCCGCTTTTCCTAAATTTTTCCTCTCTTAAAAAAACCCATTTCTATTATTAAAACCCTCTTCCCCTTTATTAACTATGCCTTTTCATAAAAAAATGAAAAATCCACTTTTGCATACTTTTAAAGTGGAAAGCAAAATTATTAAGTGGACCCATCTGCTCTATAAGTTTAATCAAACCTTAGTTTTAATTAAATTTAACCCCTGCTTAACACATTTCTCAACATTCATCATTAGCCCCTCTCTATTTATTGAGTTTAATTAAAATTTATTTTTAAATTAAAATTAACTCCCTTACCCCACTTTATATTAATTTCTCCCCGCAAGCCTATACTACCTCTTCCCTGTGCAAAGTTAACCTATGGACCACCCCACACTGAGAATTAAACTCCCTTCATTTTTATGTGCCTTGAGATTTGTAAAAAATAAATGAATAGTTAAAATCCATATCAATCCATATCGTGCTCTCAGCTCGTCCAACACTTAACACTCAAAAAGCACACAACATGGGAAGTTTATTATTACTGGGTTTTACCAGTTGTCACTCCCACATTCTATGATGCTCCTCCTCCAAATACCACATACTACTTTTTCCTCACGGGAAAACCATTAACTGTTTTGGTTTCCAATCTTATAAATGTTACGATAATATATGAAGGTGAGGTAAAATTACATAGCTACAGGCGAAACCATATTGGAAATAAAGAGGAATAAATGAATATGAGGCTAAGGTTGTGAAATATGTTTCGAAAGGTAAAATGGTTTTACAGCTACACATGAAATAAAATTTAGGGATACCATGAAATTATCACAGAAAATAAAAGGGAAAAATTCATATGAAATTAATGTACAGGTGTAAAATCATGTTACAGGTGAAAGTAAAAGAGTAAAGTTAGAATACTCTTCCAACCATACAAATCAACACATGGTTTTCCAAAACCATCCAGGTATTCTACAAGGGTAAAAGGAATTTACATACAGATAAAATGAATTTACAGAGGAAGGAGTAATAGAAACAAAACTACACATGGTTTTGTGAATTCATGGAAAGAGAAAACAAAACCATGGATTGGAAACAACACATGGTTTTGTAGAAATTTAATTATAAATTTCATTTAAAATATTTGCGAAATGTTATTCAAATATATATATTATTACATATTTTCCAAAATATTTTGTGACACTAATGGACAATAAAACAACAAGGCATTCATAGGATCATCCATCAGTGAGGGAAATCTTAGATTTTTTAGTCAAAGGATCAGCAAGCAGTTGAATGAATTACTAGAAAAAGGGAGATACATCCAGATGTGCCAATTCATCTACCAACCAGCCACAAATTTGGGTCCACATCCCACCTATTCCCACTTCCACAACAACAGCATTTGCACAGCACATTCCACCAGAACTATTAATCTGCAGCAGTTAGTGCTTTTTAATTCATCTATAGTCTAGAAATGTCCTGTCTGTTAGAGACAACATTTATTGTAAACAATTTGTAAATTTTGTATAAATACTTCTGTTTTTGAAGTGTTATATGTTGATTGTTTTGAGATCAGACATATTAGTGATCTATTGGAGCATTGTAAGATTTTTTCAAAGAATTAGAGCATCAATACTAAGCAGACCATTCACAGGATTCTTGTGGTTTAAATACTGGTGATGTTTTTCTTATGTTAAAGTGTTTCATTGTCATCTCTTCATTGTAATCATCTAAATTCCAATTGCAAAACAGAAACTGTGATGAATAGCATTTACTTTTGAGTACCTTATTCTGGCTGCTTTTGCAATTTATGTTTTCTACTGAAGTCCACTCTAAATAATTCTTAATTGCTCTTTAGTTCTTCCTGATTAACTGAATGCCACACTATATAATTCTTAATTTCTCTTTAGTTTTTCTGAATTTTTTCATTGTTATACCTTCATCCAATCCGACTGAATGCCACACTAAATAATTCCTAATTTATCTTTAGTTATGCTGAAGGTTTTCATTGTTCTGGCATCACCCACTTATTATTCTAAAAGATCCAATAAATATCCTATCTTGCCTTGAGTTTACTCTGTGAAAAATTGATGCAACCATCCAGTTTACCTTTTGACTCCATTTCCCAATAGATTTTAATTAAATTGAATACAATCAATCTTCAAAAACACAAATCAAAAACCAAAACC
This sequence comes from Pinus albicaulis, assembly GCA_034641835.2. Taxonomy (NCBI): domain Eukaryota; kingdom Viridiplantae; phylum Streptophyta; class Pinopsida; order Pinales; family Pinaceae; genus Pinus; species Pinus albicaulis. The sequence continues at coordinate 485,650,884 of CM076575.1, forward strand.
CAAGTACAATCATAACCAGTCCAATATTTTCAAGCAACCAAGATAAATTTTACAGAGAGAGCCCTCTCCGAGATTGGAAGGGCTAGATTCCCATCCCAAAGTGGTTTGATATTACATTATTGTGGTTTTTCCTACAACCTTCAAATTACAGGGTGATAACATAATGGCGACCATACTGGGGAACGACATTTTATCTTCCTCAGAAGATTGTATTAAATTGCAAATTTGATTGTTGATGGTGAACAACGATTAGACACCAAAAGGTTGTACCTTTCACCTAGCGACTCCATTGTCCAAGATCCAGAGCTTCAAATTTCAGAGCAAATCTATAATCAAAGAATCCATAGTCCAAAGCATTAATGATGATACAAGATGACAGGGTTTGTGGAAAACCTTTCATCTCATGAGATTTTCAATGAATTCAGGGATGGGCTATCAGAATTTCAGCTTGATGAGGATTTCTACAACCTATATTTCTTATTTTGAAATCAAGAAAATTTTCTCCTAAACTTAAAATATGTGTTCTTGAGTTAGTTTCTGAAAAATATGAAAATGGCAATAAATTTTTCTATTCTCAAATTCAGTCATATAATTTCCAAGATCCTAAAGAATTCTTGGAAAATCTTCCTTCTCCAAAGCAAGAGGAAATTGTACTACCTTTTGACTTGCAGATTGAGGATGATTATGCTTTCAAGTACAAGACTGAAGAAATAGTTTCAAGGTTTAATATTGAGGATACAACTAATCAATTAGTCATTGAAGGCCTAGAAGCACAAATCATACATCATGATTTTGATGATCCTATAGAAGATTATATGGAGATTATTTTTAGCTCAAGTCTACAAACATGTTTTCTATATGAGGATCAAATACATTAGAAGTTTCCATTACACATCATTTATTTGATTATGAAGACACATGATCAAGTTATGCTTCCAAGTTTGATGACAAGCAGTCAAATTATCCATTCATTTCTACAGCTACTTGACTAGCTTCATTGGAATTTTTGTATTTCCTGATTCAACAAAATTATCAGTAGATTAGAGTAGGTAGATGAGTGCAAATAAGCTTAGGATTCTGAGCCTTTTTTTAGTTTCAAATTCAGTTTTCTTCTCAACTTCTAGTTCAGTGTGTAGTTCAATTTTTAGTGTGCAGAATGGCTTTGATTTCAGTTTGAGAGTTGGCAGAATAGGTTGCAGATTTGGGAACAACCCAATGGAGAAGGCACTGATCTATAAAATCACAGATCTGCAGCTCTTGGAACCTCTAAGGAGACTGCCATTCCCAAGCTGGAGCCGATGTTAGAGTCCTATAATTATATGAAATCTGATGATTCAGATATTATTTGTTGTTGTCATGATGAATCTTTTGGCTTTCTGAATCACCCCACTTCCTCTCCATTTTACATCATCCTTTACTCAGCTTCCTACTTTATCACCCACTTTCCTTGTTAATTCATCTGAATATTAGCCCAACATAAGCCGAATACCTGCTTTCAAATCATTAAGAATAGGTTTTTGTGACAAAAATGTTATATATTACTTTGGGTATTTACCCTAAAGTTCTGTGTAATCTTGGTCCTAAATATTAAAACTTATTCCCTTCATTACCCCTTCATTACATTTCATTCCCTAATATTTTCCCCTTATCCTAACCCATTTCCCTTCTTAAAAAACACATTTCTATTATTAAAACCCTCTTCCCCTTTATTAACTATGAATTTTCATAAAAAAATGCAAAATCCACTTTTGCATAATTTTAAAGTGGAAAGAAAAAGTATTAAGTGGACCCATCCGCTCGTTAAGTTTAATTAAAACTTAGTTTTAATTAAATTTAACCCCCGCTTAATACATTTCTCAACATTAATCATTAGCCCCTCTCCATTTATTAAGTTTAATTAAAATTTAGTTTTAAATTAAAATTAACTCCCTTTATATTAATTTATCCTCGCAAGCCTATACTACCTCTTCCCCCTGCAAAGTCAACCTATGGCCCACCCTGCATTGAGAATTAAACTCCCTTCATTTGTATATGCCTCGAGATTTGTAAAACATAAATGCGCTCTCAGCTCATCCAACACTTAACACTCAAAAAGCATGCGAAATGGGAAGTTTATTATTACCAGGTTTTACCAGCTGTCACTCCCACATTCTATCACTCTCCTCCAAATACCACATACTATTTTTTCCTCACGCTAAAACCATTAACTATTTTTGTTTCCAATCTTATAAATTTTACGGGAATATAAAGTGGATTAATGTCAAGTGAAATATCAAATATATGAAGGTGAGGTAAAATTACATAGCTACAATTAAAACCATATTGGAAAGAAAGAGGAATAAATGAATATGAGGCTAAGGTTGTGAAATATGTTTCAAAAGGTAAAATGGTTTTACAGCTACACATGAAATAAAATTCACAGATGCCATGAAATTATCAGAGAAAATAAAAGGGAAAATTTCATATGAAATTAATGTACAGGTCAAGAAAAAAGCATTTCACTATAGAAAATTAAGGTGAAATCAATTTACAAACATGGTGAAATTAATATACATCCATGGTAAAATCAATTTACAGGTGTAAAATCATGTTGCAGGTGAAAGTAAAAGAGTAAAGTGAGAATACTCTTCCAACCATACAAATCAACACATGGTTTTGCAAAACCATCCAGGTATTCTACAAGGGTAAAAGGAATTTACATACAGATCAAATGAATTTACAGAGGAAGGAGTAATAGAAAAAAATCTACACATGGTTTTGTGAATTCATGGAAAGAGAAAACAAAACCATGGATTGGAAACAACACATGGTTTTGTATAAATTTAATTATAAATTTCATTTAAAATATTTGGGAAATATTATTCAAATATATATATTATTATATATTTTCCAAAATATTTTGTGACACTAATGGACAATAAAACAACATGGAAGTCACAGATCAGCCATCAGTAAGGGAAATCTCAGATTTTTAAGTCAAACGATCAGCAAGCACTTGAGTGAATTACTAGAAAAAGGGAGATACATCCAAATTTTCCAATTCATCTACCAGCTAGCCACAAATTTGGGTCCACATCCCACCTGCTCCCACTTCCATAGCAACAACATTTTCACAGCACATTCCACCAGAACTATTAATCTGCAGTGGTTAGAGCTTTTTAATTCATCTATATTCTAAAAATGTCTTGTCTGTTAGAGACAACATTTATTGTAAACAATTTGTAAATTTTGTATAAATACTTCTGTTTTTGAAGTGTTAGATGTTGATTGTTTTGAGATCAGAAATATTAGTGATCTATTGGAGCATTGTAAGATTTTTCCAAAGCACTGGAGCATCAATACTAAGCAGACCATTTACAGGATTCTTGTGATTTAAATATTGGTGATTTTTTTCTTATGTTAAAGTGTTTCACTGTCATCTCTTCACTGTAATCATCTAAATTCCAATTACAAAACAGAAACTGTGATGAATAGGATTTACTTTTGAGTACCTTATTCTGGCTGCTTTTACAATTTTGTGTTTTCTATTGATGTCCACTCTAAATAATTCTTAACTGCTCTTTAGGTCTGCTTGATTGACTGAATGCCACACTAAAGAATTCTTAATTTCTCTTTAGTTCGTCTAAAGGTTTTCATTATTCTGCCTTCATCCAAATTGACTGAATGCCACACTAAACAATTCTTAATTTCTCTTTAGTTTTGCTGAAGGTTTTCATTGTTCTTCCATTACCCACTTATTATTTTGAAAGATCCAGTAAATATTCCTAGCTTTCCCTGAGTTTACTCTGTGAAAAATTGATGCAACCATCCAGTTTACCTTCTGACTCCATTGCCCAATAGATGCTAATTAAATTGAATACAATCAGTCTTCCAAAACCCAAATCAAAACCCAAAACCCAGGTACAATCATAACTAGTCTAAGATTTTCAAGCAACAAAGATAAATTTTACAAAGAGAGCCCTCTCTCGACTTGGAAGGTCTAGATTCCCATCCCGAAGTGGTTTGATGTTACGTTCTTGTGATTTTTCCGACAGCCTTCAAATTACAGGGTGATAACATAAGTATTTTTTCGTATGTTAGCATCGTTCTTTGATCCTTGTGCAGGTACACGGATATTACCATTGAAGAACCGCGATGTGTAAATACTAAGATTAGGAGATCGCTGCCACAAGCTATGACAAGAGCATTGGAACAAAGGTAGGTCATCTATCCCAACTCAGTTTCATTCATAAACTAGGAATATGAAGTATTAGCATGTTCCCTTGCTTCTAGACCCACCCTAGGGCTAAATGGATCGCCTTTGTCTGTAGAGGGGATTTACCTACATAACAAGTTGGTGACTTCGCTGGGGATCAGTGTGTTTTTTGTCTCTCATTGTTTGTCTAGCGTTTGGCTTGTTGAGTCGACTTTGGTCATTTCATCATTTTTCTGCTTTGTTTTGCCTGTCTGACTGTTTTCATCCATCATGTTCAGCCCCAAAGTGTCAAGTCTGACCTCTGCTTAGTGTTTTTTATTTTTCCCATGGTTTTATAGCTTGGCGCTGCTTTTCCATTAGGGGAATTTTGAAGTCTAAAATGGGCCTCCTAAGGAAATTATAAAATAATAGTAGAAATAATAAAATAAGATTTGATTACATTATCAAATTTTAGAGGGAAAAAAAGAAAAAACTACTTTTTCAACTCATATTTTCAACTTATCTCCCAAAGTTTTAACTCAAATTTCGAGCGAGAGTACTCGTTGGATGCAAATTTAATTCTTCATCCGAGGAGTAGCCATGTTGCATACTTTCGATGGACCCTTCTACTTGAAAAATGATAAATGCATTAAAAACGTGATTGCAATCACGTTTTTCATGTATTTCTCATTTTTCATGTAGCAGGGTCCATCAAAAGTATGGAAATGGGTACTCCTTGGATGAGGAATTAAATTTTTCATCCAACGAGTACTCCCACTAGAAATTTGAGTAAAAACTTTGGGAGATAAGTTGAAAATACGACTTGAAAAATTAGTTTTATTATTTTATTATTTTTTAATATTTTTACCCTTTTACTTAAAAAATGGTGAATCATCCCCCATGGTTGACATCATCATCTTGAATCCTATTGGTTCTTATAAATTTTATTTTTGTTGTACATTTTTCTTAGGAGGCCCATTTGAGACCTCAAAATTCCCCTAATGCTATAAAGAATGTTCATTAAGCATGTTTTTGTTTGATGGATGTGGCACCAAACTTCATGAAAAGATTGAGAGATAAAACTGACACGCTAAATCATGTAGGTTAAAATTTTAGCTTTTTTTATGAGTTTTGTCAATTTCTCTTGCCTTTGGGTTGGATTTTTATCTTTCAATTGGTCCACTAAGATTTTTTTTAATCTCTTGTCTTGTTCTTCTTAGTTGTTTGTCCGTCATCTTATTAGTGTAGTTTGTCACCCTAGGGTTTCTAGGTGCCTTGTGCCACTTGTTCGGTTTTCTCCTCACTGAGCCTTTTGAGTTGAGTTCCAGTCAGTTTGGTCTTTGTCGTTTCAGTTCATTGATTGATTGTTTTAGCTTTTCTTTCAGTTCTACATGTCTTTGGTTTCTTGGATGATCATCTTGGATTTCACTTAACTCTCCATATGTCACCTTGAGCATAGATTACATTGCTCGCTGAACTGGTTCGAAAGCCCCTTTTTTTGATTGAAGGAATGCATCTTTGTTTTGGGTATGTTTGATATTTGTGTTAGTTTGATATCTTTACCTTAGATTGTTACATTCACATTGCTCAAAACTATTGTTCATTTTTCTTTTTGGTGTAATAGTGCATTTCGCTTCTCATTTATTTAAAAAGACAAAATTTGCATTCTTTCTCTTAGTTTGAAAATGGAAAACGTTCTTTTGCATTAGTAGCTTTTTGTGAACAAGAAAAGAGCTTTTCGTTTTCTGCTTTGGTTGTCTTAGATTCATTAGGGAGAAATTCTCTTGTATACAATTGATTGTTTTTTTTTTATAGACTACTATCCCTCTCTTAGCTAGCATTCATTGAATGGGACTGATTTTCTTTTGCATGTAGTTGTGCATTAAGAATTCGAGATCACACTCGGTAAGGCCTTGAAATCGCAACATTAATTCAAGATCAACTTTAAAATTAAATCAATCAACCTAAGGAAGCATTGAAACCTAACACACATATTGTAGAGGTCTAGGCTAGTGACGTGTTCCGGCGTCATTAAACCTAGTAGCTATCATTCGCCATATGGCATTAAACAGCGCTAGCATGTACTTTTGCTCCCCATACCATCGATTATATAAAGGGAGACCCTCATAGGTTGCAATCCTTTATCCATAGGAAGCCGATTCTACCACCCTCTAACCATAATACACCGAACACAGCATTCAGGGACACTGCATGCACGTACGTCAAGTCCTTGGTCATTTATTTTTTATTTGATCACCAAGGTGTATATTGTAGTTCACAGAAACCTGGTACACCCTCTTGCTTAGATTCCCTAAGTAGTCATTTTGGTCTTTTCGTGACTCTCTAAAATTGAAAATATCATCGAGCACTTGTCCTTTCACACTCGTTCAACTTGAAAGTGACTAGAGTCACCCTTTGCCTATTTCTTGACTCTTAAAATATGAAACAACAGAGTTTTGTTTCAGTGTCTTAAAAAATTAACTACCCTCGAAATATTCCTACTTCAAGTTATATTCCTTGGTGGTTTTTTTAGAGTTATTTCTTATGGAAACATTTCCGGATTTTACCAACCAAGGAATCCCCTTCGAAGGGAATCCTGGTCCTTTTCCTACTTTTGGGAATGTTGGTACTCCTTATATGGAAACATTGTCCCTTCCTGGGTTAACCATTGGTTTTCCCGTGTGGTTATTTTTGACCTTGGTTGTCCCGAGTGGTCTGACCTCTGTTCAACCATCTCTTTCGCCTGAACAACATCATGTTGATTCTAAAGTGGACCTCTCACCTTCTTCGCCCATTTCTTCATCCTTCTCTTCTACTTCGCCTGGTGAAAGTTTGGAATCCAGTAACCAGGAGGCTAAGAAGAAGAAGAAGAAGATGAATATGAAAAAGAAGAAGTCAGATAAGTGAGAGGCCAACCCTGCAGATATTGCTGCTAAGACACCTTCCACCGATAAACCATCCAACCTTCCACATAAATTCAAATTCCCTTGCAAGCTATGCAAGGGTGACCACCTTCTTCGAATTTCCCTACCATCCCCAAGCTTCTTGAGGTATGGTCTGATGACCATCCATCGTTGTCTTTGGCCTCTAGAGGTCATGTTGGTGACACCTCTTCGACTAGTACTGATAAGACTCATCAGAAACAGGGTAAGATCACGAATCCCTGTAGGTTGTGTGAAGGGCATCATCCCATTCACCTTTTTCCATACATGGATGAAGCCATGAGAGTGTTGGATAACCCTAATGCTTCTATGTCCTGCCTTCCAGTTGGTTACAAGAAGCTTTCTTTGAGTCCTCTGCTAGTTTATCAAACGACCGGTCAAGATTCATCTTTAGTCGATCCCTCTCCCCCATAAATTCAAAATCACGAATCCATTCCTAACCAACCATTGCTCGTGCAATTGGTCGATCTGATCCCACCTAGGGTTCTGTTGAAGGCTCGAAAAATTGGGTCTACAACAAGGGGGATAACCACTCAGTTTGGACCTTAAAGCAGCTCCTTTTCTGTTTGGAATAGTGGCTCCGATTAGGGATGATGGGACCAGTTTCCCAATCTGTTTATGATGGATGTACTAATGGGATGATGTTTTTGTTTTTTTTAGGGTTAAATGGGGTGAATGCTTATTCTAAAATCTAATCTATCTTTTAACTATCAAATGCAATCTATTGTAATCAAAGAAAACATCTAATCTAAACTGTCCCAGGAATATCTTTTACTTATGTGATTTAAAATAATTTCTAACAGCAATTGATAATAAAGATCATTCAATTACTATGAGAAAAGAATCCATTAAAGATGATTGTTTCGTATAAAAATTTAGCCGAAAAAATTATGATAAATATATCGCATACGAGTTATTCATATATTCAACATAAAAATAATTTATCACCATAGAGAAGTGCAATAATGACAACTTAACATTCAGAATTTCATATATCAATAATTGAAAATAATTTATCACTTGACACATAAGTAAAAATTATTAGGAGATAAAAATACCATTGATAATAAGCTCTACTCATGAGCTGCAGTGATATAGATTTATCTTCAAATCACTCAAAATCCACTAAGAGTACAATAGTGCATTTCAGTAGCAAATATCAAACTCATATAAAGAAAAAAATTGTTCCATCTATTTTATCAAAACTTCCTCAATGAGGGGCAAAAGTGCATGTTTTGAAGAATTGTTTTTGATAAAATTATGGACCCCTCTCTAAATGCGTGAGAGGGGTTTAAATACTACCCTATGAAATCTAAAATAAATATTACAAAATAGATGAGGAGGTTTAAACCACCTGCCTCATTTTAAGAAAAAATGAACTAAAATAAAACTAAACTGTATCTATGATAAATTCTACATCTGATCCTTTAGATTGCAAATATCCATCATCGGTTTCAAGAGTATCGGTTGGCTGACTTTAGCTTTTAACTGTCCTACAAATATGGCATTGGCAAGAGCTGGCACCATCTTCTCGGCAGAGGTTATGAGGCATCTCAGGGTCATGCATTGGCTGTGTGGCTTTACCATGTACCACCAGTATGTGTCCCAATTTAACCTATTTATCTGTTTAATTATCTCTGCTTTTTCCTCTACTGTTTTTTACCACTCTGTTTGAAGCTGTTGTGCCTTTGGAAGGAAGCCTAGGATAGTCTCTGTAATCAAATTTTCCATGTACAGATTTTCATTTATGCACTCAATGATATTGTTCGTTGTTTCTGCTACCTCTCCCATCGCCTGTTCTGCTTCTTTAAGCTGGAAATCCCATTTCACAAATAACATCTCTTTTTGCGATTCGTCAATTTTGGGAAATTATTCTCTTTTCCCTTCTTCTGATTTCTTCCTGTCCAAGAAGTCTGAAACCTTCTTAAAAATTGAATCATAATCAATTCGTAAATATACGACCTGATTTGTAATCTTATCGCTTATTTCACAATGGGAATTCCATTGCAAGATCTTTTGGCAGAATAATTATTCCTATTGCAAGAGCCGATAATTGAGAGCGAGTGCTTCTGTGATAAAATCCCCATTTTTGGGGTCATCCTTATGCAGTTTTATCATAGTTTGTAACTATTCTTCTTTATTGGCTAAACTACTTTGATGATCTAATTGCATCTGATGGAAGTCTTGCTGGATTTTTGCTAGCTGTGTCTTTGCTTCTTGATTGATGCTGACTTGTTGTAGTTGTTGTTCCAAAAACAAAATACTATCCTCTTTATATTTAAGTAGTAACTGAACCTCTGTTGCTTTATCAATTGTTGCAGAAGCGTATGCTCCTGTGATTTGAGAGAGCCTAGTTAGATTTTTCAATGGGTCTGTAATGGGATATTTCCAAAGAACATCTAGAGGTTCAACTTCTAGAACGAGCATGGACTCTAGCTTTCTTTTCTTTCTTTGCCTTCTGATGATAGCCTCATGTTGAGGGCTATAAAATACGTCTAGAGGAGGAATTTCCTCTATCCTTAGTACAATTTCTGATGACGGAGCAACATGAATATGCTTTGTTTCCTGAGTATTGATAGTCCCTTTTACCTCCATTCCTGTGGCTGTCTCTTTTGGGTTTGTCAGCAGTTATGCACTCTATTCTTTAGTGTTGATTACCTTATTAAAACTCTCCCATTATCTCTCTAGATCCACTACAATTGGCTTTGTTGGCTTTGTAAGAGAAGTGGAAGTTTTAGCTTGTTTCAGGGACAAAACCTGCTGGCCAGGCTTTTCTTTATATTGAGTTGTATCTTTAATTGACCCTTCACTTCTGCTGTGTTCACTCTTGGACTGATCACTGGATTTTCCTGCTGATTCTCTTTCAGAACTAGATTTAGATTTCTATTTTGAATTTTCACTTATGCTAACACTAGGAGTAGGTTCCTTTGGAGGTTCAATGAACAATTGGTCCAACGGGACCTTTGATAACCTCTGTTTTCTGTAAATGTCAAACTTTTGGAGTTCTTCTTGGTCAAACCGAATTCGTGCCATATGTAGAACCTCTTTGAAAGTGTTCTTCTGCAGAAATATATCGTCAAAGGGATCTTCTTCATTGGAAAACACTTTTATTTTAACACTTGTAGTAAAATTACTTACAACACCAAAGGGATCATATTGCCTCCCCGAGAACTATGGTAGTTGCAAGCATAACATATTATCAACTTCTTTAAAAGCATGACCTAAGTCAGACAATGCAAAAGCTCTGCATACTAAAGGAAATTGGGGCCAAATGGCCTTTTTAGACTCTTTCAGTGTCTTGCTCATTCCCCCCACACCACAGGTCTAATAGGCTATTTCCCTGGCCATTAGTTTGTTGGGGACGTAAAAAGGTAGCACATGGGGTGAAGCAATGTTGCCAAACACCCTGATATACGTGAACGATTCTTCCCCAAACGACCTTCCCACAGGGAGAATGTATACTTCAACTTCTTGGGAAAACCTTGGGATAGCTTGATTATATATCATTTTATAAATAGGGAGCATAAATCCATGACAAATCTTAAAGAAATGTGGGATGAAATTGGATTCCCATAGTACTTTGTGATAAACCTGAATGGGAAGTCGATTTTGTACTGTCCATTTCCATCCCATAATAGGGAAATCGGAAACAAAACAAATAGCGTCCATGATATAAGCGCTCAAAAAGAAAGGAGGGTAAATCCTTAAAGTAGAGCTTCTTTTACTTCTGTATGCCACAATTGTAGAGGCTAAATTATCCGATAAAACTTGGGCCCAATCCATTATGGTGGCATTGACAGCCGCATCCAATAAACGTAACCATTCTGATGAAAACTTCTCGATGTTTGGTTTCCCAAAAAGTCTACATAACATTGCAGTGGAAAAATAGGAAGGAGAAGAAAGACAACCAATGGAATACATACCGTTTCTATCCTTCTTCAACCTTTCTTCATTGTTTGACCAATGCCTTGTGAATTCTACCAAGTCTTCGTTCTCTTTGGTAAACTTTTCTACAAATTGCTTGTTGTAGCTAGTCTGGGGTTATAGCAAATGGTACATACATCTCAAATTGTTTGGGGTAAATGACCCCATGACTTTCCGACTAGCCGTCTTGAACTCTCTATCAGATATGTTCACTTGATCTATAATCCATTTCACCATATCAGTGTAGGGGAGTATCTTTGGCCTCACAGCAATGTGGTGTAGAAGCAAGCATTCAAGCTTAGTTAGGGATTCTTCAGAAGAGCTGCGTTCATCTGCTGTAACTGTAACTTCCATAATTCTCGGGTTTTTCTCCTCTAACAAATGATACATAGCTTCCCAGGTATATATCCCTACGTCTCTACTACAAGTGGTGTCTGTGAATAATGGGGTCATTTTTTACTTCTCAGATGCGGGAGCCTTGCCTTTCTTCACCATTTCTTCGTAGTTTATGCTCTGGGTATTCTTCCTGAAAGTTGCAAGCATACAACAAAGATGATAGTAAATACAAGAAAAATGAATAGAAAGACAAAAATAAGGTGATGGGAAAGCTTTTAATTCTAAATCATATCAAATGATATCAACTTGCGTCAGATGGTCCTTTTACCCTAATCCACATCTTTTTAATAAATGAACACTAGTGGACCGTTAAGCTAAACTTTAATGCTCATAAATTTGCATCGAACGCTGGAAAGTTACTATCCTAGAACTATGAGCCCTTTGATCTGCGATAAAAGTGATTTTGCGATTTTCTTCGCAATATCACATATCGCAATATTGCAAAACTTACTATCGTAAAAAAAAAAAAAAATCATTACGTTGGGCTACCGCGATATGCGATTTGCGAGAGGCTATGAGGTTGTAAGCTTTGTGATCTCGCATTTTCGCAGATTTCACTTTTAAGGAGCGGCTTCTATAAAGGATGCCTGATGTGACCTTTTTGCGATGTGATAATAAAGCTTCCCTTAATGTTCGAGGCTTTCCGATATAAAGTTTTTCTTAGGTCTAATGGTCATGTAGTGCTTTTTCTATAAGGAAACTCACAATTTGTGATGTTATATGCACTTGGAGTATGGGAAGGTAAATTTACATGTTTTAGCAAGTTCTACTTTGATATTTTATTTTATTGTGAAAACAAAAGTAACCTTAAATGCTAATATTTGATTTTTATGGGAAGGGTCCCCATTTATTAGTGTTATTACTAACACTAAAAAAAGGGGGGGTTGTTGATGGTACAACAGGGTCATCATATCTTTTCCTTCGAGGGTGGCTCATATACCCCTCACGTTCTTCTTGTTTCTTCAAATTCCTCAGACTTGGAGAAATATCTTCCCGTCCCTGTGGCTCAAGAAGATGCTCCTCCTTCTCCCACACCTGTGGTCTAGGAGGATGCTCCTCTTGCTCGCATAACACAAGGGGATGAACATTCCATTATTGTGGTACCCCCTTCAAGCAGTTTGGTTGCTTCTTTCGATTGGAATCAATTTGCGAGATACCGTCTTCCTTCTTATGTTCCCTTTGAGATCACAGTATAGGCCTTCAATGTGGTCGTACCTAGCACAATTATAGACAAAGGTTCATTTGTTAATATTCTATCTTCAACTACTTGGAGAAATTTTGGTTCTCCATCGCTTGTGCCTATTATGCAAAATCTGTTGGCTTTTAATAAAGGAGCCAGCCAACAATTGGGGATCCTTCCAAATTTTCCTATTACTTTGGGAGGGAAAATTGTCTATATAGATGTGATGGTGGTCCAAGGCCCCTTGGATTTTAATTTACTCCTATGGTGCAGCTATGCTTATGCCATGGGTGCGCTTGTCTTTTCCCTCTTTCGTGTGAAATATTTTCCACATGAAGGTCAGATCGTGACTATTGACCAACTTTCATTCTTTGGTCCTAATGTGACATCTAGTCTACCATCGTCCCTTCCTGGTCCTTACTTGCTGGTGATATCTTCCCCGCCATAGGTAAATTATGTGGCCACCTGTTCCATGTCCGTGTCCACTGATGATTCAATCAGTGAGGTAGTACACAGTGTACTATTGGCATTGGGTCCTAATTTCCAGAGTGTTGTTCTCTCGTCAGATGAGAAACTCTTGGAAGCCATGACTTATTATTCGTCATGATTAGCTCATTGGAGCATATTTTGTTTTCTTGTATCAAGCTCCTTAAAAAATGAAACAAGGTCATCAGAGCATAGTTCGTTTTCTTGTGTCAAGCTCCTTAAAATATGAAACAAGTTCATCGGAGCATAGTTCGTTTTCTTTTGTCAAGCTCCTTAAAAAATGAAACAAGCTCTTCTGAGGATAGTTCGTTTGCTATGTCAACCTCATTAAAAAATGAATTAGGTCATGAGGATAGTTCTTTTAATGTGTCAAACTTGTTAAAAATGAAACAAGTTTCCGTTCAGTCGAGTCTTTCACTCAATCTCGTAATTGAACCTGCATTCTATCCACCTATCAATAACTAGAAGTCTACTCCAGTGAATGCAATGAAGCTTGGGGGAATGTACCTCGAATTGAGTCACCATGTTGGGGTCATGCAAACTTATTTCAAGCATAGTTTGTTTCCATTTCAGGCTTTTGTAAAAATGAAACCAACTTCAAGCAGAGTTTCCTGATTTCAAGCTTGTGTAAAAATGGAACTATTATTATTTTACCTCTCGTGATCACCATTTTATCAGCCTATTTTTCCAGATGAGACTTGGTTTTCTCATTCCATCGTTACCATCTTCTCGGTCGATAATATGCCCTCATTTGATTGTTTTACCCATTCCTGAGGAACCGCTGCAATGAGTTGTCTTGTTAGCTAGCCTCTTAACCTTCAATTTTTCTGAGTAGTTCCACCATCACCGAAGCCAGTTGCTACCCTTAATACCACTCGTTCCTCCACAAGGAGTCAACTTTTAGCTCTTTTCTGACTTTTAAAAATTGAAAATATTGTCGAGAATCTTGTCGTTTTGAACTCGTTAAAGGCTGTGAAACGTCATCTGCCCAGTATACGTTTACCCCTTTTTCGGGGTGGGATGGATTATTTACGAAAAAGGAATACCTTAGCCTATTGCGACTAAGAGGTTCTCTCAAACATATTTTTCTACCTTTTCGGATCTGTGAGACTACCTACGAAAAGGGACTGCTGGAGTTTTATTTTCCGCTTCTTTTCAAACTCTCTAAAAATGAAAATATGTCGAGTTCTTCCTTTGTCAGACTCATTAAAACTTAAATGACATCGGCAATCGTCACCATGATGTAACCGAGTTCCTCCTTCCTAGGGCTCGTAAAATGTACTAGGATAGATTTTTCCAAAGGAAAAACTTATACAAGAAGCACATGCTATCCCCTTCAAGCTTGTTTCCAAAAATAATTAGGGTACTCGCCAGCAATGGCGGGGGAAGATGGAACTAGTTCTCAGTCTTGTCGGTAGTATGTCACTCTTGAACATGAGACTCATCTGCATTTTTTTTGGGTTGGGGACATCCCATTTCGTCATTCTTTGCATCCATGGGTTTGGGTAATCTGTTTTGACCTCTCATCTGCTCTTTGCCACGCCATCATGACCTCAGATCCCTTGATGTCAAATATTGCCAGATTCCAGAGTTGTGTCACCAATATGTTCAAGAGAAGTTTCCTTCTGCAGTTTTCAACCTCTGATTCCTCTGTTTGGTCCTGATTAACTATCATCTTGTTCCTTTGTTTCTTGTCGATGATGTGGGAAACATTATGGCCCTTGTTAGACCAGGTCACTTCCTGTCGACTTCAGCTCATTATCTAGGAAGATGATCTAGAGACTCCCTTCTAGTACCTTGGAGCTTGCATGCCTCATTAGCAATTTCTTTGCATTTGATGATAGGTCCTCATCATTGGCCTTTGATCGAGTGATTCCGTGGGTGTTCGACGTCAGCTCACTATTCACATTCCATGGATTGTACTAGTTGTACCTTGAGATTCATTGTCATTATTGGTGGTTTCTCTCGCGCCTGTTAACAAATTTCATCATTGGTTGGTAATCAGGTGACTTTCTTGCATGTTCGACTTCAGCTCACTCATTCGCATGCTTAAATTTGTACTTGTTCGGGTCGAGATGGAGTGTAAGACCCTGGGTTTTGTCTGATAAAATCTAGGCTAAGAGACTATTTGGTTTATCATGACTATATGCATGAATCTTCTGATTGGATGGTTGCGACCATACTTAAGTCTATTTATTGATCCATCTTGTTGGATGGCTACGTCCATACCTCAGATCTTGTTTTTATATGTACTCTATTATGGATGGTTGCGCCCATGCCACATATTCATGTATCAGAGATATCAGTTGTACTTGTACTTGTAGGTCTTCCAACGACAGTGTTTGGTTTGAACACATTCTCGTAAAGTATTTCACACCTCCCTCTCTTGCAGACCTCATGCTTTAGGGGGAATTTGTTACATAGCATTTTTTCACCGTCCCTACAATTCCCATCCCACACATTGGAGGACCATTTTAGTGACTTCTGTGTATTGTCAGACCTTGCAAAAAGTGTCATTGCATCCCTTGGCACGTGAAGAATATTTCCTCTGTTAACTATTCAAAGAGAAGTCTCTCAAAAACATATGATTTTGGGTCAGAATTGGTAGGAAGTTATGGCCTCGTGCCCATTGGTGCTCTGTCTTAGTGGACTTCCTGCGCCGAGATGTTTTTGGAAAGTTTTTTAAAATATAAGCGAATTTTCCATTCCTAACCACTTCATGAGTGGAGTCATCATAGTTTGTTCGAAAGAATAACGTCGAAGACCTTCCTTTTACTTCTTGTTTCCTACATTTGAGAAACTCCCCAAAGGATAAGGTCTCCCTTCCACCTTATGATGGATCCCAAACCACCTCCTCCTCTCCTATAAATACACCCTTCTCACATAGTTGCAACTAGCTGAACAATCCTTACTATAGCTAGTGTGAGATAGAACAGAGAGGAATCCATTGTCGAGAGAGATTTTAGGCCCATTGCCTTGCCAAGTCCAATCCCCGACAAATGCTTAAGACACGTTTGACTGGACCTGTCGAAGGAGGCTGCAACGTCAAGGATTTTTTGGTTGTAAACTTCTTCTCTCTACTTATTAATACATGACTGATTTTTTGGTTCCCATTTTGCGTTTGATATGTTTAATCCTATGAAATACATTTGATTCTCCTAGACCAATCAAATAGTTATGAATGCAAGTATGTTTTCGTATGTTGTCATCGTTCTCTGATCCTTGTGCAGGTACACGGATATTATTGTTGAAGAACCGCGACATGTGAAGATGAAAATCAGGAGATCGCTGCCACAAGCTTCGACAAGAGCTTTGGAACAAAGTATGCCATCTATCCCAACTTAGTTTCATTCATAAACTAGGAATATGAAGGATTAACACATTCCCTTGTTGCTAGACCCACCCTAGGGCTAGAGGGATCACCTCTGTCCGTAGAGGGGATTTACCTACACAATAATATTAACCTTAGGTCTATCATTTAGAGGTGCAAATATTTTTTCAAGTTTTACAGTCTAAAATATATTTTCACTTTAACGTCTTCGAAGAGGGTGAGTCCAAGGATCGAGGTGGAGTCTCATGGGATGAGCCTGCCACCCTATCAAAGTGATGGACATTTAAATCCAGAGGGTGCATCTCATCCCTGGCACGACCTACATACAACATCATAGATGGATATTAATAGCACGGTTGCGGTGGTGAGAATCATGGTTTTCTTGGGTGGTGGTAGAGGTCGTCGTCTAAGCAGGGGTGAGGATACGAAACCCCTGCCTCGAGTGTGTGTGTTAAGACTTGTTTCTCTCTAGGTATTTTTCTACTAAAACTTTGAGAACCAGGCAAAGTCTAGGATTTCCAGAGAAGTGGAGCCACTAATCAAGGAAGGAGAATCTCTAGTTGGGTGTGCGGTCTGGTGGGAGTCAGTGGAACACGTGTTCTGGATGAAGCTGAAAACGAGACTGGGTTATACACACAACTAGTGGGCGTTGTTGCTTGTGGAAATTGTTCTCCTAACATCTCAGTTTCAGTCTTTTGTGGTAATCTCTCTTTGGTATGCTATTTATCTTCGTAGAAAGTTTCTTAATGTTTTTGGTGTGTTGGTTATCTGAGCTTTGTTGGGTTTTGGGTTTGGCAACTTGAAGTAGGAACTTAGTCTTGTTCTTCTCTATTACAAAGGTTTTCTGGTAGCAATTGGGTCGTTTTCTTAGACAAATTTTCTTTTTCTCTCCTGCAAGTGCATGTAGTGCTAAGCTATTGGGTCTATGGTGTTTTCAAAATAGTTAATCTTGGTTCAGGGCTTGTTAGCCATGATCTTCAATTTATAATGGTATTATTCTTATTGAGGTTTGTACCTCTGGTTTCTTGCATAAAAAATAAATGGGGTGTCTTGTTTGCTTATAGATAATTATACTCTAGGGTCCATGTCAGGGGTGGCGTGAACCTTGAATGTATCTGTTATCAAGTGGTTGGGGTAGAATAAAGGTATCTGGCAGTCTAAAATGGAATATTTTTTCCCACTTTTGTTATTCAAGATTTATAGTAGTGGTAGATCACGTGGACACTTTTGCAGTGATTATGTGATGCATCATCCCTCCTGTAGGACATGGTTAGGAGAGGTAGTGGTAAGTTTGCCTGTATTGGAATATAGTAGCTTTTTTCACCGTATTAATTTCAAAGTTGGCAGGACGACACATCTCATAGAAACAAATGCATAGTAGTAGAGGTAGTGTGGAAGTAATCTCGCGTCAACGTAGGGATTTTTTTTTTCACCAGACATAACAGGTTTATTTTAATGTTGTACCTTTTGATATTTAACGATATCTTTGCAATTTGGAAACCATGATGAGCATGGAAAGACAATCTCACTATGATTATGATATTTTGGAGTAGGTATCTAAGTGGATAAGTGACCCTGCTCATACTAGGGGGCAGAGGAAATAGTATCTTAATGCAATCACTTTGCACTGGAAAATGAAGACACTACTAGGTATGGTTATAAAGGATAAGCATGTGGAAATGTATAATGTGTTTGCCTCATAGGAGGAATTTAAAAGAATGCCAAGAAATCAACGTTTATGTATGGACAACCTTGATGCTAGATTGACCCATGTCGAAAGACTTCTTCAATGTGATTTTGATGCACATGTTCCTCCCGGTTCGAGTGCAAGGGATCCAACCCCTATATCTTCTTCAAACTCCTAATAGTATTTTAGTTTGATAGTATTTCTGATATAATCTTATGTTTTATACTGTCTCATTACAACCCAAGTGTTTGATTTTGCTTTTTGAAATTACATTCTAAAGGATTTGATTCTTTTGAATACTTGATAAATATGATATTAAAATAACTTTAAAATAGCTTTAAAAAATCTAAAACAATATTATATATTGGTATAAAAATAAGTAAAAATTGTAATTAGTAATAAAAATTATGATAAATATAGAAAATATATTTTCATAAGTAAGTAAGTGAGTGACTGACTGACTGACTATGGATAAAAATTATATAAAAATGAAAATGGAATGAGCCAACTAAAGATAAAAAAAAATTTAAATGATTAAATTAAACTTAAAAAAACCAATCAAACGACACGGGGGAGTAACTCTAAAACATTTTTAAACTAAATCTTGAAAATTTTAAGTAATAATAAATCACGGTTAATATTGGTTAAGGTTAAAAAAAATTATTATTGGTTAATTATGATTAATATTGATAAATATAAAAAATAATAAATAAAATAAAATATCAGTTAATTAAAGATATTAATTAATGTTAAAAAAATTCAATTTCAGTGGTTTAGAGAATAATTTATTAATTTGATAAATAATTTATTTTGAAGATGATTGGTTTTAAGTGTCCAGAAAATAAACTAATCCATTTGTCATATTTATGGGAAAAATATTGTAACTAGTTCATATTTATGGGAAAAATATTGTAACTAGTTCATTTATTATATTTATGAAGTAAGTGTATCGACAAACTTCTCCCTACTCTTTGAAAGAATTTTTTTTTTTTTAAACTAGAGTGACCCGAGCCATGATAATCGTTACAAGAAAGAACAATAAAATTCAAACACTTGTTTAATAAACGAAACACAAAACGAAAGTGTCTTACAAGACTGTTGTTTGTGGTAACCTTCTCAGAATAAATTGTCTAGTAACCTGCCGTCACCTGAACTTGTGGTCAAATGGATAGATGCATTACGGAACTTGCAATATAAGTAACTTCAGTTCGTTAAGATTAAGACCACACAGTTATGTAAATTAATTCGGCGCAGCCAATATACTTATATTGTGTATAATGGTATTTATTTATTCAACATTCCCACGGTTTCCATCTACCCAAATTTCTGGTAGAAAAGTTTTGTTATTACAAATCTTAAAATATTAATGGTTTCATTGTAGTAGAAAAGTCTGATTCACTGTGCTTCTTTTACCCTTCATTTAATACACTTGCTCACGACTCTTATGGCCTCGTTGGGCCTTTTTGTACCCTTCATTCCAACAACTTATGGCCTCGTATAGGTGGATTCATACTCTCAACACTACATAGGCAGGAGGAGCATGAAGACTTTAACCTAATCACTCTAGGTTCTGAACCATTCACTCTACGTGCGGTCCATGAAGTCTACAATAATAACTGTTTGTTTGTTTATTTTATTTTATTTTATTGGGAAGTAGGTTTTAGAGGGCGTGCTTTACGCTGGTTGCTTTGGGTTGATTTATTTTATCTGCAGCGAGTTTTGTTTTTTTAAGCTAGCCATTTGAGTAAATAATCTTATTTTGAAAGTTTCATTTTTTTTCAATTAATTATTTATATCATTTAAAGATTGATTCAAATATTTTAGGGAAAAAAATTCCAACCATAGAATATTGAATTTTAACATCTCAAATCATTTTGTAAAGTTGTAATAACCATGTTTTCTGTTTTATTTTATTTTTAATTATTTTGAAAAAATTGGAAAAAGAAATTAATCATAAAAGAAAATTAATCATTTTGATGGTTGGTCTTCTAAAAGTAACTTATTAAAAGAAATGAATAGTCTAGTGAAGACTATTAGGATCATGAAACACCAAGAAAAATGAAGGTGTTTAAAGACATTGTTGCTTGTTTGGGATCGAACTAATACTAAAGGAAACATTTACTTGGAGTCTTTCAACCTTTAAATAAACTAAATTAGAGATGAATACCATGGGCAATATCATAGTTCTCATAAAATCGGGTTTCAAAAATAGTTGGTAACATGACTAAGTCAAGTGACTGGCGCAATGGCTCAATATATTCCTACTTTGGATTACTACAGCGGGGGGCTACCTCTGGTATGCACCATGTACGCTTCTTCAGAATGCTACTTTGGACTTAATCTGAAACCTCTCTCTAAGCCTTCTGAAGTGTCATACACTTTAGTCCCAAACATGGCTTATTTCGAGTTCCTTCCGCTTCACCGCAAACGAGAAGCGGGTGGGGAAACGCTCGATTCGCCAAAGATCCTCAAGGAAAAAGAGCGAGAGGAGCTGGTTGAACTTGTGGACGTGAAGCTTGGGCAAGAATACGAGCTTGTGGTCACCACATATGCTGGTACTCTATGGGCAAGATTTTCAATTAGACAGACATTTCTTTGTGTACTATATGCACAAGATTTTCAATTAGACATTTCTTTTTGTACTAGATGCACAAGATTTTTAATTAGACATTTCTTTGTGTATTATATTGGTGTGAATGTCGCATAAAAAATACTCGTTTTATGCAGGTTTGAATCGTTACAGAGTAGGGGATGTGCTACGTGTGACTGGCTTCCACAACGCTGCGCCTCAATTCCATTTCGTATGCAGACAGAATGTTGTACTGAGTATAGATTCAGACAAAACGGATGAAGTGGAACTTCACAGTGCGGTACAGAATTCTGTTAAGCATCTGGAGCCGTTTGAAGCACAGTTGATTGAGTATACAAGCTATGCGGACACAGCTACAATACCTGGTCACTATGTGCTATACTGGGAACTTCGCTTCAGCAACAAAGCAGTTACAGTTCCTCCTTCGGTTTTTGAAGATTGCTGTCTCACTGTAGAAGAATCCCTGAATTCTGTGTATCGGCAAGGAAGAGCGTCGGATAAGTCTATCGGCCCCTTGGAAATTAGGGTAGTCGAGAAGGGAACGTTCGACGAATTGATGGATTACGCTATCAGTAGAGGGGCATCCATAAATCAATACAAAGCTCCCAGATGCGTTAAATTCACCCCCATTGTTGAGCTTCTCAACTCCAGGGTCGTGCATTCCTACTTCAGCCCGCAGCCGCCCCATTGGACTCCCGGAGCAGAGATCGGGCTTAACTAGAATGCAGTGTTTGGCAATAACATGACTTTATGTCATTAAATTAGATCTCTAATTACATAGGTGGAATATGGTCTTATGTTCGAATGGAATATGACGTAGTTTTCTTATATGTATATTATTATTATATTCGGTTAAATTAAATGGTTGAAATTTCATTTGGGTTTGAAATTTGGTTAACATTGGTTTATGCGCTGTTGTGTTGTGTTACACTGAGAAATATAGAGATAGTTGTTCAAAAATGGCTAAATCTGAATTTTTTTCATCCAAGTGTGTAAATTTTATAATTTTTTTATATTTTTTTCCATATAAATTATATTGTAATTTAAAAATACTTACAAATTTTAATGTATATTCTATTTATTATGAAATTTTTTATGTTAAGGACCAGAAAAATAAAATAAAATTATATTCACAAATATATTTTTTACATTTTTAATCACAAATATGATATATATAGTTGAAACTAGATCCAATTAATTTTAAGTTGGGAGATTGTAGTTGAAATAATATCTCAACCATCTACCACAACTCCAAACCAATTCTAGCACATTATATTAATGGAAGCATTATCTTTAACATCTTCCCTTAATGTTTGCATGACAAATTATAATAATAAATTACAACATTGATGTCACATGTGTTTGGTTTGGTCATTATTAGCACTTTCACCTACTCTAGCATTTCACGACTCTACCCTTTCTCCGCCACAACTTTGAGCATAGATTTACGATGGAGATTAAATCAAAATTAGAGCAATTTCGCAAATCACAGATTTTAGTGTTTAGCACTAAGGAATCACGCATTATGTTATTTGGATTGTGATGCGACGAGGAGAAGGGCCACGTGTCAGCATAGCACACCAACGCATATCGCACATCGCATAAATTATGGTTTAACCCTTATCGGTATAGCCTTAAACTTCCGGGCGGCAATTTGCGATAAGTTGTAAAAGTTGCGATGTTGCCATGCGACATCGCCATCGCAACTTCGCATCGGCGATTTCATTGTTTACCATTTAAGCTGTTTGTTATAATTTCCGACATGCGATATCAAATAAGTTGCGAAGTGCGATTTCTTCTGATTGGTCTTAACCTAATCACTCTAGGTGCTAAACCATTCACTATACGTGTTGTCCATGAAGTCTACCATAATAACTGTCTGTTTGTTTATTTTATTTTATTTGGAAGTAGGTTTTAGAGGGCATCCTTTACGCTGGTTGCTTTCGGTTGATTTAATTTATTTGCAGTGAGTTTTGTTTTTTAAGCTAACCATTTTAATAAATAATCTTATTTTCAAAGTTTCATTTTTTTTTAATTAATTATTTATTATTTAAAGATTGATTTAAACATTTTAGGGAAAAAATTATATGGAGAAATTCCAACTATAGAACATTGACTTTTAACATGTTAAATCATTTTGTAAAGTTGTAATAATCATGTTTCTATTTTATTTTATTTTTAATTATTTTGAAAAAATTGGAAAAAGAAATTAATCATAAAAGGAAATTAATCATTTTGATGGTTGGCTTTCCAAAAATAACTCATTAAAAAAAATGAATAGTCTAGTGAAGACTATTAGGATCATCAAACACCAAGAGAAGTGATGGTGTTTAAAGACACTGTTGCTTGCTTGGAATCCAACTAACACTAAAGGAAACATTTACTTGGAGTTTTTCCATTTTTAAATAAACTAAATTAAAGATGAATACCATGAGAAATACCACAATTCTCATAAAATCAAGTTTCAAAAATAATTGATAAATAATTGATAACAGGACTAAGTCAAGTTTAGTTGAACTACCCTAACAATCCCCTTAAACTTGATATCTGGTATGCCTAATTTTAAGTTTATGTATGTGTGATTTTAAGTTCAGGTATACATGGAAAACGTGAAAATGTTACTGTCATTTTGATTCACGTTTGCACTATACAGCCCCCAACAAGGGGACACTAGAATCTGACAGCTTGGGCCCTGTGTTGTCTCCATGGTTTTCGTATTTATTACGTGACATTCAAGCAATTGAATTGGAATCCGCTGTAACCAGCCGCCTCCCCGGTGAAACACCAGCGCGAGAGAAGCGCTAATTATGCCTTCTGCTGCTTCCTGTAAATTACCATCTTGTTTGACTATTCAACAGTTGACTGCGATAAGGATGAAATTTACACCCGTGTTTTTGACTTGTCGCCTGCTTTCTCTATAAATTCCACTCGTTGTATGTATAAGTTCACAACAGAAATCTATAGCGGATAGATATCTAGAAGTTAATAAGGCTGTTGTGTTGAGTTTGTTGAGCAGATCTGCTTCTTCCTCTTTTGCAGAGAAACCTACCTTTAAGAGACGACACAGTCTCTACTTTTATATTCCTCGGCTCTCCCCCGAACAAATCACAGCCCTAGTTATCAGTGATACTATTCTGGATTTTGCTATGACGAGTACAGTGTCGGAAGTTCAGATGAATTCTTCTCTGGGAGACAGGGTCGAAGATCCAAACAAGAGAGCTTTGGAATTCATCGAGACCGTCACCACATACGCAGAAGAAGTGCAGACTTAGGTGCTCTCCTTAATCTTAACGAGAAATGAAGACACCGAATACTTGAAGAGATACGGCCTCAATGGACGAAGCGATAGAGCCACTTTCAAGAAGTGTGTCCCGGTAATCACTTATGATGATGTGAACTTTTAAGCCTGACATACGTCGTATTGCTAGCGGAGATACTTCACCCATTCTTTCAACTCATCCAATTTCCGAATTCGTCATAAGGTATTAACCATCTTCACTCTACTCTCTATTGATCGGACATAAAATAATTACAGTTCGAATATAAAAGCATCAAATCCTTCTTCTTAATTTGTGATATAACGTTAAGAGTAGCAGGTTATTGACTATTTACTGTTTATTAACCTGACAAATTATTTCATCTTTTACCTATAGAGTGCAGATTTCGAAACTTGCAGTAGCAAATTCAATACTTTGTCTTTGCCACTAACACTTTGATGAATTGTAAAGTCCCCAAACTTAAGTCGATTACGGATTCCAGAATATTCCATCTAACTGACATGGGTGTTGTCAATTGCTTGACCTCTCGCGCATGTAGGTAGGATCCAGGATGGGATCCCTGAGGGAATCCTCAATCAACATAAGGACGCCTTGTGAAATATTTTGGAGATTGGTTTTGTATAGATTTTCAGAATAATCAAGCTACTCACCTATTACATTTATAAAATAATCTGAGATCTGGACATATGCTCAAGTTTAAATAGATAAAATTAAAGTCAATTTCCATTTTTCAAATTTGAATATCAAGAATATGCTAAAATCTATATAAAAATGACCCAAGTTTTATATTAGTATCAATGGGTTGCGGAAACTTGTCAAGTGTTGGAAATTAATTCCAACTGCAATCTGAAACAGGTGGACAGAAATCTGATTTCTGTGGATATTTCAGAAGGACGGATGCCTCAAAGTCGTGTTTTATTTTTTCACTCCACTGTGCATTAAATTTTTTGAGTTAATGTCCCTGCAACAGCTGACTCTATTTTTCCAAATGGCATCACGTTATCTCCCACCGCTTACTGCATTTAAAAGGCTGATAAGATTAAAAGATATTTTTATTATTTTAATATTTTAAGTCAAATATGTTTTTCAACATATATATGTAATAGACAGCATTAGTTTTAATGTTAAAGAAATAGAGAAAGATAGAGAATTAGAGACAGAGGCAGAGAAGAAGAAAGAGAGCAGAAAACAGAGGAAATCAGAATCGTTGTGTTTTGTAGCAGCAGTGCATTTTCCAGAGTGTTTCAACAATCGACTATGTGTTTCAGCCACAGACTGTGTGGAGTCTCAACAACTGACTGTGTGTTGCTGAAACAAAAATATGTGTAAAAGCATAAATTGAAAAAGAGAGTAAGGAGTATTTTGTTTATTCCAGAACTGTAGTTCTCATGAAAGTTTGTATTTTGTAATAGTCATTTTTATGGTTAATGAAATAGAGTTTTACTCCATCTCTTTGTCCACATCTCTATCATTAAATCTTTGTGTTGAGTTGAGGAACTTTGTTTCCTCTGTTTTGTTCGAAATATTCAGAAATTTCCAGCATGGTATTGAAGCATGCCATCCATCAATTTTTCCAACTTGGTATCAGAGCTAGTCTAGGCACTCAGTGAGACAAAAAAAAGTTTGTTTTTCCACTGCAGGAGCTGTAAGAAGCTTATTGAGCATATTTCTCTAGCAGAGAAAGTTCTTGCTTGTTTTATTATACAGTCAGTATCTTTTCTTTACTTATACAGTTAAGATGGCAGATGCTGGAACTGGTTTGGCAAATTCCCAACTTCCACAGTTTAATGGTAAGAATCATAGTTATTGGTCCATAACTATGAGAGCTTTGTTTGCTTCTCAAGGATTATGGGAGCTAGTTGAAAATGGCTACCCTGAACCTGTAGATGCAGCAGCGTTGGATGCTTTGACAGTAGCAGAAAGAGACCTGTTGAAGAGCGACAGAAAGACAGACTCCAAAGCCCTATTTTTTCTCTTTCAATCAGTACATGAGAGTGCTTTCCCACAGATCGCAGCAGCAACAAAGTCTAAGGAGGCACGGGATATTCTCAAAACTGCCTATTAAGGTATGGAGAAGGTGAAGACTGCAAAGTTGCAGATGTTGAGGAGAGACTTTGAAACACTTAACATGAAGGAATCTGATACAATAGATTCATTCTTCACTCAGGTTATTGGGTTGATAACCCAGATAAGATCTCATGGTGAAGCTCTTGAAGAGAGAATGATTGTAGAGAAGATCTTGAGAAGTTTACCCTCAAGGTTTGAAGCTATTGTGGTAGCAATAGAAGAGACAAAGGATCTCTCATAGTTCACAGTAGATGAACTGAGTGATTCTCTTATGTCTCATGAACACAGACTGAGTAGAGGAACAGATTCCTCTTTGGAGCAAGCATTCAAGACTCAAATGTCATTCGGCCGAGGAAGAGGTCGAGGTAGAGTGTTAGGTCCCTATATCACTAGTATAGTCCCTTATTATTGTTAGTTTAAACCCCTTATTGTTATCATTGTACCCTTGTAACCCCCATGTTGTTATTATTGTGCCCTTAAATTATTATTTTTAGGTCGGCTAGGATTACATTGTGGCCCACTAGGATTACATTATGGCCCCATGGACTCCAATATATAGAAAGGAGGTTTTGTAAATTGTATCATCCAAGAATTGTTCATTCATGTAATGTATTGGAGGTTTCCCCCTCGAAGTGGCTTATTTCTAAGGCGTTGATATCTCTTTTCTTATCTTTTTGGAGTTGGTTTCCCAACATTTGGTATCAGAGCTTTGGATTCTAGGGTTTCGCTAACAGGTCATCGTGGAATTTTTGCTATAACTTTTTTCTACGAAGTTTCAGAAGCTGAAATTTTTACGGTGCAAAGCCAAAATCCTGAGGAATATTTTCTAAAAATTTCAGAGCTTGTTTCGCAATATTTTCAGAGATATGATCTGTGGAAGTTAGGTCTTTTTTCAGGCTCCTAAACAGGTCATCGTGGCATTTGTGCTATAACGTTTTTTCTACTGAGGTTCATAATCTAAAATTCTTATGGTGCGAAGATGAAATCCTATGGAAACACGTCAAAAAATGTCAGAGCTTGGTTCGCAACATTTTTGGAGATATGATCTGTGGAAGATAGTGCTTTTTTAGGCTCCCGAATTTCATCTCAAAAAGGTGATCGTGGGAAAATTTCAATAAATCTCTCTCTGAGCATTGGATTGGAGTGCCGTAAAATTTAGTCGCAAGTACACGGATTTTAGTTTCTTGGCTATCAATTTCAGAGGCGAAGGACGAAACAGTGACACGTGGCAAGCCGTACAAGTTCGCTATACTGAACGAGTCCATAATTAGGTCATTGTGGGAGATTGGACATAACTTTGTCTTGGAGAATCCAAATCAAGTCAGACCTATGGCATTCAAAATAGAATTCAGAGGGCTACTTCAGTGCAGAATTTTATATATTGAAGAGCCGCAATCACAGAGATAATACAATTTCAATATCGAGCTCTTCAAAAGCAAGTAAAAGGTGTGTATTTTTTTTCCGAATTGCATAATTCTTGTTTGAAGAATCAAGTTGAATTGATTGCAAGGGCATATTGTAGAATAGATATCAGTATTGGATTATAAAATGGCCCCTAAAAAGAATTCAACACCCATTAAGCCTTTGGAAAGATCTACTATGACTCATGAAGACGAAGAATGGCAACATGCCATATCAAAATTACAAGAGCAAGTGCAAAAAATGTCGCTCTCGCAAAGAGCAACAAAAAATGACATGGAAGTTTTGAAGAAAGGCGTGGAATCTAAGATAGATGGCATGGAATCTAAGATTGATGGCATGGAGGCTGGCATGGAATCTAAGATGGATGACATGGAAGCTAAGATCGATGAGAAAATGGAAAACATGAAGAATGTTCTAAAAGCAGACATGGAAGGTTTGACAAAGTTGATATAAGAAATGTTTCCTAATGGTGAAAAGATAGTAGAAGAACCTCATGATGAGAACAAAATAAATGTTAATCGTGATTTCATAAACTCTAATGTTGGCGGGAAGAACCACCATATTCTAAAGATGGATATGAGGAAGTTTGATGGAAAGGATCATGTAACATGGATACTACAGATGGAGCAATATTTTGATCTCCATAACGTGCAAAACACACAAAAGGTACGCATTGCAACTTTACATTTAGAACAAAATACATTTGTATGGTATCGATGGCTTTGGTCCCGTAAAAAAATTGTCACTTGGTCAATTTTTACTGAGGAAATGATAGCACATTATGAGGATACGAAGAGCAACACCTTATTTAGCCAATTGATAAATCTCAAACAAAAGGGTTTAGTGGGGCAGCACATTGAGGACTTCCAAAAATTGAATATAAGGGTAACTGATATTCCAGAGGAACACAGGATTGATCTCTTCATAGGCACTTTAAAGGATAACATCCAACATGAAGTTCGAGTTTTGGAACCTGATTCATTGGAGAAGGCATTCAGGTTGGCAAGAAAAATTGAATGTAAAATTATGGCGACAAGGAAGCCTACCACTCACTTCTATAAAGAGGGAAGTGTTGCTACTCCTAGATTTCCACAACCTACAATGTTGACACCACAACAATTGGAAGAAAAAAGAGAAAAAGGGCTTTGCTACAGTTGTGATAGAAAATACACTAAAGGTCATAAGTGTGCCAAAAAGAAATTATTTTACATAGATTGTGAAGAAGAAGAAGAAAATGAACAAGAAGAGGATATACACCAGGAACCGGCCCTAGAAGAGGAAGAAATGAATCCGACCATATCATGTAATGCACTGGCAGGGATTACCACTCCTAAAAATCTCAAGATAGAAGGACAGATCAAGAAGAAAAAGGTAATAGTGTTGATTGATTCAGGTAACACCCATAATTTTATTCATTGTAAGGTAGCCAAGGAATTAAATTGTTTCCTATACCCAGCACCAGAATGTCAAGTGATGGTTGCAAATGGAGGAACTATAAATTTCTCTGGAAAATGCCATAATATCAAGCCAACCATGGGGGAATATGTATTGACTAGTCCAATGCTTTCCATTCCTATGGGAGGTGCTGATGTTGTACTAGGAGTACAATGGTTACAATCTTTGGGAACGGTAGCTTTTAATTTTCAAGAACTTTTCTTGAAATTTTTTTCAGAAGGAAAGGAAGTCAAATTACGGGGTATTGCAGGGAAGCCAGGAAGGATAATAAGCTCTAATGTCATGACAAAGCTTCTAAAGAAAGAACAACGAGGCGTAATTGCACAATTATGCTCACTAGAAGTTCCAACATCAAAATCATCTATTCCCGCAGATCTCCAACAAGTCTTGGACAATCATTCCAAGGTGTTTGAAACTCCCAAAGGACTCCCACCTATTCGTGATCATGATCATGCTATTCATTTGATTCCAGGAAGTGTTCCTCCAAACATCAGGTCTTATAGATATCCTTACTTCCAAAAGAGCGAAATTGAACGTATGATTGCAGAAATGTTAGAGGCGGGTATAATTCAACCTAGTCAAAGTTCTTTTTCTGCTCCTGTAGTATTGGTACACAAGAAGGATGGATCATGGCGAATGTGTCCAGATTATAGGGAGCTCAATAAGCTCACCATTAAAGACAAATTTCCCATTCCTGTGATTGATGAATTATTGATGAATTACATGGAGCAATTTATTTTACCAAGTTGGATCTTCGTTCAGGATATCATCAAATTAGAATGAAGACTGAAGATATTCCAAAAACAGCATTTTGAACTCATGATGGTCATTATGAATTTTTGGTCATGCCTTTTGGCCTTACCAATGCACCTTCTACATTTCAAGGGTTGATGAATTCCATTTTCAAACCCTTCCTTAGAATATTTGTGCTAGTATTTTTTGATGATATACTAATCTACAGCAGGTCTTGGAAGGATCATGTTGAACATGTTGACAGGGTGCTCAAACTATTGCAGGAGAAACAATTATATGCAAAAAAATCCAAATGTTTCTTTGGAGTACAAGAGGTGGAATATCCGGGTCATATTGTATCTCACGAGGGTGTTAAAGTAGACCCTAACAAAATTAAAGCCATTAAGGAATGGAAGTCCCCACAACCATAAAGAAGTTGCGAGGATTTCTCGGGAACAGGGTATTATCGCAAGTTTTTTAAGAATTATGGGAGAATAGCAGCACCTCTAACAACATTATTGAAGAAAGATGCATTTTCATGGACTCCTGAAGCAACTAAGGCCTTTGAACATCTTAAAGAGGCAATGTGCCTAGTGCTTGTCTTAGCTACGCCAGACTTCACAAAAACCTTTATTGTGGAATGTGATGCCTCAGGAAATGGAATTGGTGTTGTTTTAATGCAGGAAGGAAGACCCATTTCTTTTGAAAGTCGTCCAATCAAAGGAAAATATTTACAGAAACCTATTTATGAGAAGGAAATGTTAGCAATACTGCATGCACTAAAGAAATGGCGAACTTACCTAATGGGAAGACACTTCAAGGTAAAAACTGATCATGATAGTCTTAAACACTTTTTTGAACAAAGACTATCTTCAGAAGAGCAGCAAAAATGGGTCACAAAGATGTTGGGTTATGACTTTGAAATAATCTACAAAAAAGGAAAGCTTAATGTTGTTGCAGATGCACTCTCAAGAAAGAATGAAGAGGTGGAAGCATTGCTTTGTGCTATTTCTATTATCCAACCAGATTGGATAACCGAAGCAAGAGATGAATGGAAGAAGGACAAAGATGTATGGGCACTCATTCAAAAGTTGCAGCAAGATCCTAGTACATCTAATACATTTAGTTGGAAAAATGATTCCTTATGGTACAAAGATCGCTTATATATTTGTAAGAATTTCCAACTAAAACAAAAGATTCTTCTGGAATTGCACACTTCTCCTTTAGGAGGACACTCGAGATTTTTAAAAACTTACTAGAGGGTGAAGAAAGAATTTTTTTGGGATGGCCTTAAATCTGATATTCAAAAGTTTGTGACGAAATGTTTGGTTTTCCAGCAGAATAAAGTTGAGACAATTAAGACCCCGAGACTTCTACAACCTTTATCCATTCCAAGTCAACGTTCGGAGGAGATTTCAATGGATTTTATCACAGGTTTACCTAAGTCCGAAGGAAAGAGTGTCATCATGGTGGTAGTTGATAGACTTACCAAGTATGCACACTTTTGTGCATTATCTCATCCATTTAAAGCAAGTACAATTGCTACTAAATTTATGGACACAATTCAAAAGCTACATGGAAACCCAAGGGTTATTGTGAGCGACAGAGATCCCATTTTTACTGGAAATTTTTGGACGGAGTTATTTTCTTGTTTGGGTACTCAATTAGCTCATAGCTCATCTTATCATCCTCAATCCGATGGTCAAACCGAGATAGTAAATAAATGTTTGGAAGGATATCTTCGTTGTTTTGTATCTGATAAACAAACACAATGGGTCAAGTGGTTACCTCTCGCCGAATGGTGGTATAACACTTCCTTCCATACTGCAGCAAAAATGACCCCATTTATGGCACTTTATGGATATCATCCACCATCCATCACATCATCTTTAAGAGAAAATTCGAAGGTTCAAGCAGTGGAAGATCACATCGAGCATCAGCAAGAAGTTCTCCAACTCTTAAAGGATAACCTAACTTTGGCACAAAATCGAATGAAACAACAGGCAGATCAACATCGCAGCGAGAGAAGTTTTGATGTAGCAGATTGGGTATTTTTACGGCTACAACCATACAAACAAATGTCCCTCAAGCAAACTAAGAAGGATAATAAATTATCACCAAAGTACTATGGTCCTTACAAGGTGTTGCAAAAGATTGGTACTATGGCATACAAATTGGAGCTTCCTGCTTCTTCGCGAGTACATCTAGTTTTCCATGTTTAATGCTTAAAGAAGGTTATAGGTGAAAATCTTCCAGTTCAAACAATATTTCCAGAACTTGATGAGGAAGGAAAAATCATATTGGAACCTGAAGCGGTCACGGAAACAAGAACTCGACAACTACGGAATCGATCAATTTCAGAGTATCTCATCATGTGGAAGAACTTACCCACTGAAGATTCTACATGGGAGGATGAGAATTTTATACAGAAGCACCCGAAGCTACTCAAGCATTGAGGACAACACTTTTTTGAAGGAGAGGAGCATGTTAGGTCCCTATATTACTAGTATAGTCCCTTATTGTTGTTAGTGTAACCCCCTTATTGTTATTGTTGTACCCCTGTAACCCCCATGTTGTTATTATCGTGCCCTTACATTATTATTGTTAGGCCAGCTAGGATTACATTGTGGCCCACTAGGATTACATTATGGCCCCATGGACTCCTATATATAGAAAGGAGGTTTTGTAAATTGTATCATCCAAGAATTGTTCATTCATGTAATGTATTGGAGGTTGTCCCCTCGAAGTGGCTTATTTCTAAGGCATTTATATCTCTTTTCTTCTCTTTCTGGAGCTGGTTTCCCAACACAGAGCAAATAAAATAGGTCATGGAAGAAGCCAAAATAGAGGCAGAAATAATCCTGCTAGCACAAGCGGAAGGAGCTGCAATCAGAACCAAGATGAAGTTTCAAGCAAACAACAAGCTCATGGACAAAGGTACGAAAATTCCCAAGTCCAATGTCATTATTGTAAGAAATATGGGCACTATGCCAATGAATGTAGGAAAAAGAAAAATGACATGAATAATAGGAAAAATGCTAATTTTGTAAATGAAGAAGATAAGAATCCAAAGATTGTGATGTTAACATGTAACATTGCACAAGACAAACAAGAATATTTTTGGTTCTTAGACTCAGGTTGTAGTAATCACATGACTGGAAACATTTTAATGTTTGCCAATCTGGATGAAAATGTTAAATCTGAGGTAACAACAGGAACTGATAGTAAGATCTGTCAAGGGTAAAGGAAGAGTCAGTATCCTAGCAAGAAATGGAGAACAGATGATTGTGCCAAAGGTATACTATGTACCTGGTCTGAAATGTAATATTTTGAGTATTGGACAACTCATAGACAAAGGTTATAATGTGTTCTTCAAAAATGATGTGTGTACAATAAGAGACATACCTCCAAGTAAGAAGATCATTGCAGAGGTGCAGATGACCAACAATAGAATGTTTCCTCTCAAACTCAGAGTAGATTTGAAGGAAGGAAGAACTATTGCAACTGTAACACAAGAAGTCTTTCAAGAACAAGTGAAAGATGAGAACTGGTTATGGCACTTGAGATTTGGACATCTCAATTTCGGAGGCTTGAATCTGTTGCACATAAAGGGAATGGTAAAGGGATTGCCATTGATTGAGAAGCCAGATAGCCTTTGTGAAGGCTGCATCTTGGGCAAAAAACACAGAGAAAGCTTTCCAGCAGGAAAGAGTATAAGGGAAAAAGCACCCTTGGAAATTGTTCACTCTGATGTGTGTGGACCGATGCAAATACCATCATTTGCTGGAAATAAATATGTTTTAACTTTCATTGATGATTACACCAGAAAGACATGGGTGTATGTGTTGAAACAAAAGAGTAAAGTGTTTGAGAAATTCCACCACTTCAAAACTCTTGTTGAGAAGTAGTGTGGGAATTATATCAAAGTGCTTAGAACAGATAGAGGTGGAGAGTAAATATCCAAAGACTTTCTGCGTTTCTGCAGAGAGAATGGCATACAAAAGCAATTTACGACAAGGTATACACCTCAGCAAAACGGTGTTGCAGAAAGGAAGAGTAGGACCATTTTGGACATGGTCAGAAGTATGCTAAAGGCAAAACACTTGCCGCATGAGTATTGGGCTGAAGCTGTCATTTACGCAGTTTACATCTTGAACAGATGCCCAACTAAAGCTGTCATGAACAAAATACCAAAAGAAGCATGGAGTGGGCAAAAGCAATATGTCACTCACATGAGAGTATTTGGTTGTGTAGCATATGCACATGTACCGGATCAACTAAGGAAGAAGCTTGACAGTAAGGGGAAGAAGTGTGTCTTTATTGGCTATTGTGATGAGTCAAAAGCATACAAATTCTACAATCCATCCACAAAGAAATTGATAGTAAGCAGAGATTAGCAGTTCATTGAAGATGAAGCTTGGGATGGAAGCTTAGAGAAGATAGTGAACGTGAAGACAATTGTGTCTCACAAAGAAGAAGAGGAAGGGACATCAATAAATAATCCTTCCTTGGTTGGTCCTCCTCCACCACAGCAAGCACAACAAACCATACCACAAGCTGGAATTCGAACAGCCTTGAGAAGTCAAGGAAGTGCTTCTCCAAGCACACCGCAAGGATCAGAAACACCCTCAAGTTCGAATGGAACTCCAAGCACACCAAGAAGACCAAGATTCAGAAATCTGAATGAGATTTATGAACAAGGAGAGGTAAGTAACAATACTGGTCTGAATTCTTTATTCGCTTTATATTGTCATGTTGATGACCCAATTCATTTTGAAGATGTTGTAAATGAAGATAAATGGATTAAAGCAATGAATGAAGAAATTGGTGCAATTGAGAATAGTAAAACATGGGAGTTAGTGGACCTCCTTGAAGGCAAAGATGCCATTGGAGTTAAGTGGGTCTATAAGACCAAAATCAATGCTGAAGGCAAGATCGATAGGCACAAAGCAAGACTTGTTGTGAAAGCCTACAAGCAGCAACAAGGCAGAGACTATGATGAAATCTTTACACCAGTAACAAGGATGGAAATAGTCAGAACAATGTTGTCTATTGCGGCACAACGCAAATGGAAGATTTATCAGATGGATGTTAAATCTGCATTCCTGAATGGAGTGTTAAAAGAAGAGGTTTATGTTGAACAACCTCCAGGCTATGAAGTTGAAGGCCAAGAGCATAAAGTATGCAGACTAAAGAAGGCTCTTTATGGGCTGAAGCAAGCTCCAAGAGCATGGTATAGTAGGATATATGCTTACCTGATTGAAAATGGGTTTGAGAAGTGTGATGGTGAACCCACACTCTACATAAAGGAGAATGGCGGTAAGATTCTTATTGTTGTTTTATATGTAGATGATTTAATTTTTACTAGAAATGATGCTTCTCTCATTGCTGATTTTAAAGCAGTCATGAAAAGTGAATTTGAAATGACTAACTTG
This sequence comes from Pinus albicaulis, assembly GCA_034641835.2. Taxonomy (NCBI): domain Eukaryota; kingdom Viridiplantae; phylum Streptophyta; class Pinopsida; order Pinales; family Pinaceae; genus Pinus; species Pinus albicaulis. The sequence goes on from CM076575.1 coordinate 485,685,983, forward strand.
GGCTTCTTAAGATATTTTCTTGGAATTGAAGTAGACCAAAGTGAAAATGGTGTTTTCATTTCCCAAGTTAAATATGTAGAAGCAGTGTTGAAGAGATTTAACATGCAAAACAACAAGGCAGCTGTGACTCCAACCGTAATGGGGTTGAAATTGAGTAAAGTAGACAAAAACAAGGATTTTGATCCAAAGTTGTACAAGAGCATAGTTGGCAGCCTCATGTACTTGACTACAACTAGGTCGGATATAATGCATTCTGTGAGTTTAATCTTTAGATTTATGGAAAGACCGAAAGAGACTCATTGGCAGGCAACTAAGAGGATTCTAAGGTATGTGAATGGAACGAAGGGGTTTGGTATTTTATACTCCTCTTCTGAAAGTTTCATGTTGATAGGTTACACTGACAGTGATTGGGCTGGAAGTGTTGATGATAGGAAGAGCATATCTGGATATGTGTTTCATATGGGATTGGAAGCCATCTCATGGGCTTCCAAGAAGCAACCAATTGTGGCTTTTTCAACATCAAAGGTAGAGTACGTGGCAGCAACAACAGCAACATGCCAAGCAGTATGGCTGAGAAGAGTTCTCAGAGATTTGTGTCATGAACAAGAAAAGGGCACAACCATTTACTGTGACAATAGCTCGGTGACAACTTTATCTAAAAAGTTTGTTTTTCATAAAAGGACAAAGCACATAGACACCAAGTTTCACTTCATACGTGAATTGGTTAATAATGGTGAGATTGTTTTGCGGCACTATAGAATAGAGAAGAAATTTGATGACATCTTGACAAAACCATTGGGAAAGAAAAGTTTTGATTATCTCAAAGAATGTCTGGGTATGCAAGATAGCAGCAGTTGTAATTAAGGGGGAGTGTTGGAAATTAATTCCAACTGCAATCTGAAATAGGTGGACAGAAATATGATTTCTGTGGATATTTCAGAAGGACAGATGCCTCAAAGTCGTGTTTTATTTTTCACTCCACTATGCATTAAATTTTCTGAGTTAATGTCCCTGCAATAGCCGACTTTGTTTTTCCAAATGGCATCACGTTATCTCTCACCGCTTACTGCATTTAAAATGTTGATAAGATTAAAAGATATTTTTATTATTTCAATGTTTTAAGTCAAATATGTTTTTCAACATATATATGTAATAGACAACAGTAGTTTTAATGTTATAGAAATAGAGAAAGATAGAGAATTAGAGACAGAGGAAGAGAAGAAGACAGAGAGCAGAAAACAGAGGAAATAAGAATCGTTGTGTTTTGTAGCAGCAGTGTATTTGCTAGAGTGTTTCAGAAACAAAATGTGTGTTTCAACAGCAGATTGTGTGGAGTTTCAGCAACTAACTGTGTGTTGCTGAAACAGAAATCAGTGTAAAAGCATAAATTGAAAAATAGAGTAAGGAGTATTTTGTTTATTCCAAAACTGTAGTTCTCATGAAAGTTTGTATTTTGTAATAGTCATTTTTATGGTTAATGAAATAGAGCTTTACTTCATCTCTTTGTCCACATCTCTATCATTAAATCTTTGTGTTGAGTTGAGGAACTTTATTTCCTTTGTTTTGTTCGAAATATTCAGAAATTTCCAGCATGGTATTGAAGCATGCCATCCATCAATTTTTCCAACATCAAGACTCCTGACAAATTTGTGTAACAAATTTTGCACAGCTCGGGAACCTCTACTGGTGAACGGAAGCTGATGCCCACCATCCAAGAGGAATTGGAGAGAAATGTGCTTCTCTATAGTCTTCTCATGCCCGTCATGAATCGGTGAGTCTTTCTTTTTCTTAAAAATGTCCAAACTTCATATTCAACTTTGTAGAAGTTTTTAACTGTTGAATTTAATTTCGAGATTTTACGAATTTTATAAATAAAATGAACAAACATGAAGTCAGTTATTGATATTCTTACCATATTTTACATATTTAGACTGAATATGTATAGTTTGTAAATATTCTTACCAACTTTTACATATTTAGACTCAATATGTTCAATGGTTGGAGATGCAGATACATGGAAGGACTTGACAAGGGCAAGGGAATGTATTTATTTTTCATAAAATCAGAGGCAAAGACTCTAGGAGGTTTGTTGCCACGTCCCGTGCTAACGAGCTATTACAAGAGCAGCCACTTCAAGGAGAGGCCTTACGATCCCTACCACGTTTACACAAGTCCTAACCAGGCAGTCCTATGTCACGATGCCTATCAGAGCATGTACTCTCAACTCCTATGCGACCTCCTTCAAAATAACGAGGTCCTAAGGATGGGAGCCGTCTTCGCTTCTAGATTCATCAGAGCTATACGCTTCCTAGAAGAGTACTGGAAACAAATTTTCCTCAACATAAAAACAGGCATTCTCAACAGAGAGGTAACCGACCCATCAGTGAGAGAGGTCGTCCGGGAGCATCTGCACCCGAATCCAGAGTTAGCTGATTTCATTGAAAGATAATGCTTAGTAGACTCTTGGCAAGGAATTGTAACTCGGTTGTGGCTGAACAGTAAATATATCGATGTGATTGTGACTGGTGCAATGGCTCAATATATTCCTACTTTGGATTACTACAGTGGGGGGCTACCCCTGGTATGCACCATGTACGCTTCATCGGATTGCTACTTTGGACTTAATATGAAACCTCTCTCTAAGCCTTCAGAAGTGTCATACACTTTACTCCCAAACATGGCTTATTTCGAGTTCCTTTCAGTTCACCGCAAACGAGAAGCAGGTGGTGAAACGCTCGATTCGCCAAAGATCCTCGAAGAAAAAGAATGAGAGGAGCTATTTGAGCTTGTGGACGTGAAGCTTGGGCAAGAATACGAGGTTGTGGTCACCACATATGCTGGTACTCTATGCACAACATTTTCAATTATACATTTCTCTTTGTACTATATGAACAAGATTTTCAATTGGACATTTCTTTGTGTATTATATTGGTGCGAATGTTGCATAAAAAATACTTGTTTTTTGTAGGTTTGAATCGTTACAGAGTGGGGGATGTACTACGTGTGACTGGCTTCCACAACGCTACCCCTCAATTCCATTTTGTATGCAGACAGAATGTTGTACTGAGTATAGATGTAGAAAAAACGGATGAAGTGGAACTTCACAGTGTAGTACAGAATTTTGTTAAGCATTTGGAGCCGTTTGACACACAGTTGATCGAGTATACAAGCTATGCGGACACAGCTACAATACCTAGTCACTATGTGCTATACTAGGAACTTCGCTTCAGCAACAAAACAGTTACAGTTCCTCCTTCGGTTTTTGAAGATTTTTGTCTCACTGTAGAAGACTCCCTGAATTTTGTGTATCGGCAAGGAAGAGCGTCGGATAAGTCTATCGGCCCCTTGGAAATTAGGGTAGTCGAGAAAGGAACGTTCGACGAATTGATGGATTACGCTATCAGTAGAGGGGTATCCATAAATCAATACAAATCTCCCAGATGCGTTAAATTCACCCCCATTGTTGAGCTTCTCAACTCCAAGGTCGTGCATTCCTACTTCATCTTGCAGCCGCCCCATTGGACTCCTGGAGCAGAGATCGGGCTTAACTAGAATGCAGTGTTTGGCAATAACATGACTTTATGTCATTAAATTAGATCTGTAATTACATAGGTGGAATATGGTCTTATGTTGTAATGGAATATGACGTATTTTTCTTATATGTATATTGTTATTATATTCAGTTAAATTAAATGGTTGAAATTTCAATTGGGTTTGAAATTTGGTTAACATTGGTTTATGCGCTGTTGTGTTATACTGAGAAATATAGAGATGGTTGTTCAAAAATGGCTAAATCTGATTTTTTTTCAATTTAAGTGTGTAAATTTTATAATTTTTTTATATTTTTTTCCATATAAATTATATTGTAATTTAAAAATACTTACAAATTTTAATGGATAGTTTATTTATTATGAAATTTTTTATGTTAAGAATTAGAAAAAGAAAATAAAATTATATTCACAAATATATTTTTCACATTTTTAATTACAAATATGATGTATATGATATATATAGTTGAAACTAGATCCAATTAATTTTAAGTTGGGAGATTGTGGTTGAAATAATATCTCAATCATCTATGAAAACTCTAAACCAATTCTAGCACATTATATTAATGGAAGAATTATCTTTAACATCTTCCCTTAATGTTTACATTATAAATTATAATCATAAATTGCAACATTGATGTCAACGCTGACATGTGTTTGGTTTGGCCATTATTAGCACTTTCACCCACTCTGGCATCTCACGAATCTACTCTTTCTCTGCCATAACTTTGAGCTTACCACTTGACCCATTTAAGACAAAATTGCCTCTAACCATCATTGACATTTGTAGGGTTGACGCTTCTTAACAAACTTTCAATTGGTTGTTGTGCCAAGGAAGTTGTCTCGATACTAAAATACTCTATTGACAAACTCCCATTTGATGAAGGTAATGCACTGCGTCTGTTCGTTATATAGGGAAGTTATCTGAATACTGAATGTATTCATTAACCAGTCTTACAAAGTGACCTACTTTACACAAACTTATTGACATACAACTATAGCTAGTAGCCACCATTCTTGGGTCATTGCATCCTCCAAGAACCATAGACTATAGCAAACTAGACATAATTAAATGAGTGATTGTTCTTATGGCACTATATTCATCAACAACCACTAGTTTAAATTATGTCGCTCTATTGAATATGGTTGATTCTTCATAACTAAAAAACACACCTAACTAAACTATGATAAAACAAACTATTTAAGAAAGAAGGAAACAAATCCCATGATAAAAAAACGAATCAATCACTCTCCTCCAAATAGAAACTATATCCATTCCCTCAAGTTTGATTTTATGTGCATTCTACTCGAGAATCAACAATTTTTCTCTAGCTAGATCAGAAATAAAGCCTCCAGGATTTTTGGTCGTGGAAGATAGCACCCCAAATTTATATGAAGGAACTTTTGGACACATGTTGTACGTTGTGTTGTAGCCTAGTTTGACTCAGCTAAAAATCAAGAGACGTTTTGAGTAATTCAAGGTTGTTGAAGAACAGAACTTTGTTAGAATGTCAAGAAGACCTGCAATATGCTCAAAAGGATAACCATAAGCGCAATGAGGATTCATTATCACATGAGCACTGGAATCAAAGTTAGGGAAGCAACAACAACATTAGACCATCAACAAAGGTAGCAAAGGCAGAAAAGAAACAAAGGAAGCAAAGGAAGTTAAGGCAGAAAAGGAGCAAAGGCATCCAATCAACAAAGGCGGATCATGAACGTGCTGGATAGAGTCGTGAATGGTAAGCAGGTCAAGTCGTGAACGTGGGAAAATTCATGAACGAGTCAAGTGTTTTACGAACAATAAAGAAGAAACGAATGGGCACAACCAAAGAAGCAAGTCGGCAAACCGGAGTAAAGATACAACAAGGACCGTTGGATTTGGGCATAGATTTATGATGGAGATTAAATCAAAATTAGAGCAATTTCACAAATTGCAGATTTTAGTGTTTATCGCTAAGGAATCACACAGTATGTTATTTGTATTGTGATGCGATGAGGAGAAGGGCCACGTGTCAGCATAGCGCACCAATGCATATCACACATTGCATAAATTATGGTTTAACTCTTATTGGTATAGCCTTAAACTTGCGGGCGGCAATTTGCGATAAGTTGTAAAAGTTGCGATGTTGCAATGCAACACCACCATCGCAACTTTGCATCGATGATTCCATTGTTTATCATTTAAGCTATTTTTTATAATTTCCAACATGCGATATCAAATAAGTTGCGAAGTGGGATTTCTTCCGATTGGTCACCATGTTGTGGGACCCTACAACCACATTTCTGCGTGTATGTAAGTGGTTTGAGTTTATGTGCGATCAATTTTAAAGCGACCACTGTTGATTGCTTTTGTATGTATGTTTAACAAAAATCCAATATTCGGATGTGATGTGGTTTAAAAGGTGAACGCCAAAGGTTTTCAAATCTGGAGGTAAGGTAGTTCTTGTGTTAAATTGCATCAGAGGGAGAAAAGAGGATTATAACATAAAGCCGGTGAAACGCCTTGGTAACGAAAGAAAGTCTGAAAGCGGGTAGAGATACTCAGGTATGTGGTCCAACGTAGGGCAAAGGAGAAGAAAAGACATAATGCAACAAGCATGAGCAGAAGAGGCAGAGCTGGGTAGCAGGTTACATGATGATAGCATTCGAAATGCAAAAGCATGGCCAAAGTCGGGTGGAGATGCGTTTATATAGACTATTGGGACAATAGAACTGAAACACATAGAGGAATAGGAAGAATCAGGTAGAAGAGCATATAGTGGCACTGTTGGAAGCACGACAGCTGGGGCAAGTTGGGCACAAGGGAGTTGTTGTAGAACTGTGCAGCTATCGCATCATAACGAGAAAGGACACCTTAGCACTTCGGAGGGACACATCAGCAAAAAATCAGATTCAGCAAAAGGATTATTCCGAGTGTATTATGTTTTCTTTGTTAATATCAAAGCTACAATGGTGTCCTCGATTGCAATGTAATAATTAGTTTAAAAATTTAGGTAGTTTAGGAGTTCCAAGAAGCTCGAGCAGTTACAAAATGCTTTTGTTTGTATTTAATCAAGAGAGAAAGACAAAAAGAGGGTTCTGAGTTCTGGACCTCTTGGGGATTACATTTTGTACTTATTTTCTGATTGGTAAATGAAAATAGCAGCAAGTTTCCTACAACCGTTGATGGTGATTCGTATTTCTTGTGCCATTTTGTGTCCCTTCTTCTTTGAATGAAGTGAAGTAATGTAGTAGCTAGTCTCTTAATTACATCTGTGGGTAAGAGTTAAATAACCTTAATTTTCACTCCTTCACTCCAACTTTTCTCTCTTCAAAAATTCTCTCTGAAACTTTAAAGTGGTAGATTCTGCTCCTCAACATATCATTTTGAGTTTCCCCTCTCTTCACAAACTCCTGATGAAAATTTAAAGTAATAGATTCTGTGTTTACAACATATTATTCGGAAGTTTCCTCTCTCACCATGAATTTCCTCTGAAACTTTAAAGTGGTAGATTCTACTCCTCAACATATCATTTTGAGTTTCCCCTGCATTTCTTCTTTCCATTCAGATATCAATAGTGAATGGCATTGTGAAATCTTTTATTATTCCAGATCATTAAGGGTTTTAGAAAACTAGTTCCCAGAGGGATAGAACAAAGAACTCATGATGAAATCATTCTTGTGACACAATTTTAAAATGTTCTTAAGCACTGATTCCTTTCACAACCGAGGGATTGTCTCTTAAGATGCAACATTTTTTGGCGCCATTGCTAGGGACGAAGGCACGAAGTTATTTTTCCCTGGGTATTGAAATCTATTTCTTGATGGTGAACAAGATTTAGATACAAATTTGGTTATGTATTATTCACCTGGCGACTCCACTGATGAAGGTTTCATTAGATGAGGAATTCTGTGGGCAAGGAAATGAGAAAGCACCATGGAAAATATAGGTATCAGAGTTTGAATCTTTAAAGGAAGTTTTATTTTTCACTATCAGTTTGATGGTCTATTTTCCCTTACATATCAAGAAGATTTTTTCCTGCTTTATATTCTCAGAAAATTATAAGGCCTAAAATATACATTCTTTATTGGAGAAACAATATTTTTCCTCTGATTGTATTATTTATCTTGATGCAACCTTATATGAGAGGATAGCTAAAAGTTGCATTATAATTCCTGAAGATTTTTGTCAAGAGTTGGCATTATACGAAGAACATTAGCGTTATGAGTAACAAACCTTAGATTTTTCTTCCCGGCCTAAATGGTTTTCAGCAGAAAAAAACAATCAAACTTCTCACATACAACCTCAAATTGAGGAGTCAAATAGTGAAGGAAGCTGCCATGTTCAAAGAATTCTACATCAGTAAGATGTTCAAGAAAAGGAGGCAGCCAAAAATTTGTCTCATCATTTCTATGATCCAGTGGCTGACCATATGAAAAATTTCTTTTGTCAGCAACAAGAATTTATACAAAGGTATGTGCAAAGCTTTATATTTGGAAAAATTTCGTGGTACCTCCCTATTGTGATCTTAAAATTTCAATAGTATGAAGGCATTAGGTCTAACATGTAGATGTTGGGTTGGTGCCATTGGAAGGCTAAATTCACCTGATTAAGTTAAGGCATAAATGCACACATGGGAGTTGTGCATAAATATGCTTAGAAGTTGAGCATTTCTAGTTATAGTATTTCTAGTTCAGTATTTTCAGTTTAAGAATAAAGGAAGCAGTCCAAAGTGTAGTAGGTTTGAGGGGGATTTCATACTGGACCAACTCCCATTCAAGATTGACTCCATGCCTAGTAAAGGCTACTAATCTACAAGTGTTCTTTGACTCCATGCCTAATAAAGGCTACTGATCTACAAGTGATCTTTAACTCCATGCCCAATAAAGGCTACTGATCTACAAGTTCTCAGCACTTTGTTGCCAAAGTTTTGTCCCCAATTGGAGCTAGATGTTGTAGCCTAATTTGACTCAGCTAAAAGTCAAGAGAGGCTCTGAGAAATTCAATGTTGTTGAATAAAAATTGTTAGAATGTCAAGAAGACCTGCAATATGCTAAAAAAGATAACCACAAGTGCAACAAGGATTCATTATCACATGTGCACTGGAACCAAAGCCAGGGAAGCAACAATAGCATTAGACCATTAGAAAAGGTAGAAAAGAAACAAAGGTAGCAAAGAAGTTAAGGCAGAAAAGGAGCAAAGGCAGAGTCGTGAATGTGCTGGACAGAGTCATGAACGGTAAGCAGATCAAGTCATGAACGAGTCAAGTGTTCTACGAAAAACAAGGAAGAAACGAACGGGCACAACCAAATAAGCAAAGTCAGAAAACCGGAGTAAAGATACAACGAGGATCGTTGGATCTGGGCATAGATCAATGGCGGAGATTAAATCGAAAATAGAGCAATTTCGCAAATCACATATTTTATTGTTTAGCACTAAGAAATCGTGCATTATGTTATTTGGATTGCGATTCGACGAGGAGAAGGGCCACGTGTTGGCATAGTGCACCAACGCATATTGCACATCACATAAATTATGGTTTAACTCTTATCGGTATAGCCTTAAACTTGTGGGCGGCAATTTGCGATAAGTTGTAAAAGTTGCGATGTTGCGATGTGACATCGCCATCGTAACTTCACTCAGTGATTTCATTTTTTACCATTTAACATATTTGTTATAATCACTGACATGTGATATCAAATAATTTGAGAAGTGTGATTGCTTCCGATTGGTCACCATGTTGTGGGACCCTACAACCACAGTTTCGCGTGTATGTAAGTGGTTTGAGTTTATGTGTGATCTATTTTAAAGTGACGGCTGTTGATTGCTTCCGTATGTATGTTTAAAAAAACTCTAGTATTCAGATGCAATGTGGTTTCAAAGGTGAACGCTAAAGGTTTTCAAATCTGAAGGTAAGGCAGTTCTTGTGTTAAATCGCATCAGAGGGAGAAAAGATGATTGTATCGTAAAGATGGTGAAATTCCTTGGTAATGAAAGAAAGTCTGAACGTGGGTAGGGAGACTCGAGTATGTGGTCCGACGTAGGGAAAAGGAGAAGAAAAGACATAAAAGAGTAGGCACGAGTAGAAGAGGCAGAGCCGGGTAGTAGGTGACATGATGATAGCGTTCGAAAAGAAAAAGCATGGGAAGAGTCGGGTGGAGATGTGTTTATACAGACTATTGGGACATCACAACCGAAACACACAGAGGCGTAGGTAGAGTCAGGCAGAAGATCATATAGTGGCATTGTTGGAAGCACGACAACTGGGGAAAATTGGTCACAGGGGAGTTGTTACAGAACTGTGCAGTTATTGCATCATAATGAGAAAGAACATCTCAACACTTTGGAGGGACACATCAACAACAAATCAGACTCAGAAAAAGGATTATTCCGAGTGTATTATGTTTTCTTTGTTAATATAGAAGCTACAATGGTGTCCTCAATTGCAATGTGATAATTGGTTTAACATTTTAGGAATTTTAGGAGTTCTAAGAAGCTCAAGCAATTACATACTTCTTTTGTTTGTATTCAAGCAAGAGAGAAAGACAGAAAGAGGGTTCTGAGTTCTCGACCTCTTGGGGATTACATTTTGTACTTATTTTTCTGATTGGTAAATGAAAGTAGCAGCAAGTTTCCTGCAACTGTTGATGGTGATTCATATTTCTTATGCCATTTTGTGTCCCTTCTTCTTTGAATGAAGTGAAGTAATGTAGTAGCCAGTCTCTTAATTACATCTGTGTGTAAGATTTAAATAACCTTAATTTGCGATCCTTCACTCCAACTTTTCTCTCTTCACCAATTCTCTCTAAAACTTTAAAGTGGTAGATTTTTCTCCTCAACATATCATTTTGAGTTTCCCCTCTCTTCAAAAAATCCTGATGAAACTTTAAAGTAATAGATTCTGTGTTTAAAACATATTATTTCGAAGTTTCCTCTCTCTCCATGAATTTCCTCTGAAACTTTGAAGTGGTAGATTATGCTCCTCAAAATATCATTTTGAGTTTCCCCTACAGTTCTTCTTTCCATTCAGATATCAGTAGTGAATGGCATTGTGAAATCTTTTATTATTCCAAATCATTAAGGGTTTTAGCAAACTCATTCCCAGAGGGATAGAACAAAGACCTCATGATGAAATCATTCTTGTGACACACTTTTAAAATGTTCTTAAGCACTTATTCCTTTCACAACATAGGGATTGTCTCTTAAGATACAACATGTTGAATGCATTTGACTAGACACTTCTAATCTCCTCATACCATTACAAACAACCTGTGATTGGGCATATAAATGCACTGAACCACATCAATATTAGCTACAAAGTAGGGGCACATAGGTCTTTCAATTTATAATAATGTAAATAGAAATATATTCACCATTGGACACTACAATTCTCTGTAAGTTTGTACTCATTAAATTTCTCAGAATCTTCCAATTTCAGGATATTTTCGTGTCCTAAAAATGTGTGGAAAAATTCCATGTAACTCTAGTTCCACCCATTAAAAGTATTGAGTCTTGTTTGCTATGTATTTCCACAATATTACTAGGATCCTTTCAATTTCTATACATAGAAAGAAGGCCATTTTGCACTTAAAAGGAAATTGCAGGTCTTAGATCTGACATTATTGCAAAGAAAATAGCATGGAAATAACAAACCATGGAATCATAATTACAAACTCCATAATAAGCACAAGCTTCGACAATAATTTTCTTTTTACACGATCTAGTTATCTTCGTCACATTTGAAATACACTAAAATCTTGAATAAAATAAAATTGAAATGAAAGCATAGAAGCATTAATGTATCTGAGATCATAGAGAGGGGTGAGCCCTTCTTTACATAGATCTCCTATAGGTCAAGACTTATGAACAATGGTTCACGTAGATATAAAGACAACACTATCCATAAATTTCACAAATTACCACATGGTTGTTCTCACACAACATCAACTCTAGAAAATAGATGGACAACTCAATCAACATGGGCATGGACAAAATTCTGTTGCAACTTCCTACAAGTGGCTCAACATGGTTCTCCAATGTCACAACAAGCATCAATGGAGAATTGTCTCTTCCACCGCGACAATCAACAAAGCCTTCACACTACTCATTTTCTTTGCGTTTGTGCTTGATGTCCGGCTTTAAACTGGTGTGGAGCTATGGGCCTTTCACTCTTTTTCTCATACCGTATGGTTGACATTTGGGCTGAAACAGATTCAATTCTGTTGTTTTGAGATACTCTCTTCAGCCATGGATGAAGCATATTTATGGGAGAAGCCCAAAAATATATATATACATAACTTCACACAAACACAATATACTCACACTTATACCCATTCCTTAGCCCTCCCATAAGGGAGTCAGGCCTAAAAGGGCTCTAATACCAAGAAAGAAAACAAATTTACACACACAAATAGTTTTCACACCTTCAATCAAAAATATGATACATCTATATAGTTGGAATTAGATCCAAATAATTCTAAATTGGGAGAATTTAGTTGAGAGAATATCTCAATAATCTACAAAAAATCAAACCAACTCCAAACAAATGCTAGCATATTGCATTAATGGAAGCATTATCTTCAACATTCACTATAGGGGAGTGTTGTAGCTGCTACAACCCCCCTCCAAAATTATTCCTATGCTTCAATTTTGTAGCCTTTTTGAATCATAAGAACTATGAATTTTAACTAACATCAAGTGTTCTTCTTATTTATTTACTGTCTCAATGACTTATTCTTTCATAATTAGGCTTGTGATGTCTTAACTGTGTTGTCCTGACAACAACTAGGTCTTGTCGACAATAGTTGCACAACTTCTTGAGATAAGTAAACACCTTCTCAAAAAAAAAAGCTAAGTCCTATCTTGATCAAGCATCAATTACATGCTTTGTCTTGAGGAACTACAAAATCCTCTATTATAGGGAACTACACAACTCCTTGTGAGATAGAACTGTGCAACCTTTGAGGCATGCATTTGTTGCCAAGGCAAGCTGTGCAATCATCACTATGAGATGAAATTGTGCAGCTCACTTTGCAATAACACTACACAATCATTTATCATTGGGATTTGCACAGTCTCTTTAGCCAATGAACTACGCAATCCCCAAGATCAGTTAGTTGTGCACTCATAGAAAATAGGAAGTGCACATTCATATATGACAATGTGTCATAAGTTTCTATTTCCAATCTGAAGATAAGTTTCAATCCATCCTTGATTGTAGGCATGCATGTCAGAAACCCGAACCCTAATCTCGTTATCATTAATCTATATAGGAGAGACTCATAAAGCTCATTATTCTTCTTGTAATAAGTGGTGTTTCTATTATTATTAACTTGTACATGTGTCTCTTTAGTCTTTTGATCTTCTTTACAAGTGTCGCGTTGTGTTTCTTATTTTTTTGCCCACCAACAATTGTTGCAGCTGAGTGTATTTATTCATGCATGTTCTTCCCTTTTCACAATATTGTTTTCTTGATGCTTATGAACAATCTAATTGGTTCTTGGGCCAATCTACACCCTTCACCTCTTCGGTCATAGATTCAATTTTTTCCTCTCTCCCATAAGAAACTGCACAATCCTTGAGCATTGTTTTCCTCTCCAACTATGCATTACACAATCTATTCCAACAATATCCCTTCCTTTCTCGCTACAACTACGCACTGTGTAGTAATTGGCCTTCCTCAGTTGTGCACTGTACAATCACAGGCATCAATGACCTCGTCGAAAATGCACATTGCGCAATCCAAGCTCTCTCTCTCCCAACTCGAATTGGAAGTTGTGAAGATAAAATGCACAGACAACTCCCTTACAACCTTGAACTATGTAGTATTCCTCCATAGTAGTGCAATGTGCATTTCCAGTGCCCAATCTGCCTTCTTGAAGCCCAACATTATCCAATCCTTTCCCTTAGTGACTGTCTTTTTGTTTGAAAGTTGATTGATGAATTGATCTCTCTTGAACTAATTTGTCATCTCCATGAGTACATCTTTTGTAAAAGGTACTCCAAATCATGAACACATCACTCTTTCATAATCAAGTAGCATCATGCCTCCCAAGAAATATGCATCAAAGGAGGTCACAAAGAGAAGTACCAAAGAGGCCATTGAAAATACCCCAACAAGAGTCCCTATTATGTTAGATACATAGTGATATATTGAAAAGGACTCTACTGTCAGATGGATCACCATTAAATATGCATTCACTTCCATAGATTTGGATGAAGAGATAGAGGATAGGGAATTCTATATAAACATTCAACGATCAAGGTTTCACAGGGTTTACTACAAATTTCGAGTTCTACCATGTGAAAATGTTATCAAGTGGATATTGTAGGGCCTAGAAATGAAGAACATGGTATTGAAAAATATTTAACAGTGTTAGTGGTCAACAAATTTCCTACTATGGGCCACACGACATTCACCTGATCTATAACTTACCCATGCCAGAGTAGCACTTGGATTCTCAATTCTATGCTTCTTGGAGTTATCTCAACACTAAATAAGTGATCAAGTCATGGTGGAAATAGCGAACCAAATTTCTCCAAAAGCCTGACAGTACTTATAAAACCAAGTCTCTTAGAAATTATTATTAATGCTTGATATCTTTGTGCTACCAAGTCTATGGAATGAAAAATATTGAATCCTTCCCTGAAGGACAGATTTACCTGTTGCATTCGATGGTCATAGAAGGGAAGACATTCAATTGGTCCCATTTAGTGTATTAGTAGTTGCATATCACTTTAAACAAGACAATAAACACACCACAAGGAAAACAACCACAATTTTACATGTATGCCTAATTACTGGATGGAATATGTGCTCGCAATGAATTCCGTAGTCTAAAATGGAATTGGAGACCTAAATATTCCCCTATCCACATATATTGTAAATTTTTGGTAGATTGCAGTTATTGAGGAGTGTATGAAATAATTGTTGAGAACTTCTTCAAGGTCTTATAATAGATGATCCTTGAAGAAGAGGCTCCATGCGCATCCCATGAGGAAATGAGGACAATGTCAAAAGTATAATTTTTTTTGCCTCATTGGATGACACATACCTTAAAGTATTTGGTTGTTAGAGACCTCCTCATCTCTTTCCGAGGTATCACAGATAATGTGGTCATGCACTTCAATGCTACAGAGAAAGAAGAAGGCACCTTGGCCTTGTTTTCCTTTGCAGGTTGGATCCTATGAGATCAAGAGCTTAAAGGCCACAAAAGTAAAGGTGACAGAACTTGAAAGGTTTAAGTTTGGTACAATGAGTTTTCATAGGTATTATCCCAAAGGTGTATGCAAAATACATTGTGCTAAGTTTTACTTTGCCCGACCATATGAGTCTTATTCTAGTTTAGAGGAAGAGAATATAAATAATTTCCATAATGCTTCCCGATCACATGCACCAGGAAAAGAGGCAGGCCCTTCCAGTGTAGTCCCTGAGCAAAGTGTTACCGAGTAAGGAAAGTAGCAAGAAGTGCCCACTCCAGTGAGAATCAAGTATAAAATGAAGGTTGTACACAATGCACAAGTGGATCACATCCATAAGTTCAAAACATATCCTATCATTCTCAAAGCGTCAATGGAAGTGGAAAGGAAGATAAAGCAATGAGAAGAAGAGAAGGGATAGGAGGAGAAGCTAAAGAAATATTAAGAACATATCCAGAAGAAAGAGTAAGAAAGGAAATAAAGGGAAGCCATGTAGACTCAAGAATAATTGAAGAAGGAGGAAGAAGAAACGATATAGAAATAACTTGAGGAAAAATAACATAAAAAATTGGAAGAGGAAGGAAATAGGCAAAAGTAAGACGAGGAGTTTACACAAGAAATTAAGGAGTAGATATAGGCCCAGGACATGGATATTGAGTAGGTGGAGAAAAATCAAGAGGAAAACATCATGCCTATTGAAGAACATGTTAGCAGTTAGCTTTCACCTCCCCTCATAAGTGGTCACATCCCATTTGATGAAATGGGAATCTATCCTCCAAATGTTGATATGGTCATGGATATTTCCAACTTAACCTATGATAAAATAAAGAACAAATTAGTGCAGGAAAGGAGGAAATATTTGTAGATGCAGAAGTGTCCTCAGACACATACTTTTATTGATCATGAAAAGAGATTACATAACAAATTGCAGGAGTTTACAAACGTAAACTCTCAGTACAATGAAATTAGGAAACTAACCTATTTATAAGCTCTATGTTCAAACTTAATTTAGTTATGGATCACTTGGAAAATTAACAAGTGTCCATTTACAATAAATGACCTTCTAACCATTCTACTAACTTTACTCCTATTTTAGAGCCTAGGAAATGACTCTATTCTAGAGTCCTATTTTTACTAACAAAATACTATTTGTAAGTATCTCTAATATTTATTAAATATTCTAATTTAATAAATATATTTATCCTAAATTTACATTATTTAATTTATGTATTTTTGGATTTACAATTTCCTTTATGAAAGAGGCTAACATTCCCCCCTTCAAGGATAAATTCAAAATAAGAACGAGGAACCATCTTCCAAGTTCTAAAGTTGATGCTGAAAAAATATTCAATCTTAAGAGACCATGAGTCAGCTGTATGTATGATTCATCTCTGAATGTTACTTGACAACTCCATTACATGCCAAGTTGCAAAAGGATCCATCTGTCCTTTGCATGAAATCAGCATCAAAATTTGTTCAAAGCGCACTGGCTGATGATTTCAAAAACAAATCATTGTTGCTTTTGCTGTGCTGAAAAATTGTTCATTGCTTCTTTGCTGTCGACTGCCCACTGGAAAATTTTTTGATGCCCACTGGCTGTTGAAGATGCTACCCACTGGCTGCTTTTTCTGGTTTTGTTGAGACTTTCAGTCTAACAACCACTGTCAATTTCATTGACATTTTCCCCCCTTTGTCAGCTGAAAGGAGAGACATTTCTCTTGGAAAGTATTCCTGAACTCCCCTCCTTTAGGTGTAGGATTTTTACACTGGTGTACTCCCCCGTTCAACTACAGGAGAGTACCATCATCTTTTCACTGTTGGTTGCACTATGTGTGATTGTATGCGATTGTAGAACTAAGACAATCGTTTGACTGTGGATGACCATTTCCAAGGGTCGATCCATTCACAATGTATCTTCAATATGGCTGATTTTTTTTGGTTGCGACATTTTTTTGAGGAATGATTGGGCTTGCCACAATGGTGACAAGGATGGAGATCAAAACATTGATATTCCATATGACCGGTTCTTTGACAATGAGAACATTTCGGTTGGACTTCAACTTAAGGTTGCGCGCAATTCTGTTTGTCTGCAACTTTGGGGTGCGTGCATTTATGGTTGTCTGAAACTTTCTCGGAACTTGTTGAGGTGAGTTGTGAAAGAAATTCTCCACTGACAAACTTAATTGGCTTGGAATAATCTAGGATATGCAGGTTGGTGTCATTGTTAACATATCCTAAGCCGTGTCGATTCCTGTTATTGTGAATTTCTTCCCAGGGCTTGATGATGGGCTTGGAAGAAATTGGAACTGGAACAAATTCGACACTTGAAGTTGTTTGAATGAATGAATTATCATCTGGATGGTTCAAAGACTTGAAAGGATCACTCTTTTATTGAAATTCAATCCTTTCAAGTTGTGACTCGAGTTGAAGAAACTCAATAGTTTCATGTGTTTGGTGTAGATGCCGTGAAATATCAGCAATAGTTTCTTTGCTAACATGCACCATATCTTCATCACTTGAGATGATCAAACTGTGAAGATTTTTTAACAACTGAAGATGTTGCGCCATCTGAACTTTCTCACTTGAAATTAGGCTCTCTTGTCGGAGATGTCGTGCTTTGAACTGTTTCACTTGATTTTGGTACTTGAATGACATCCTCGCTTGCTATGTGACCTGAATGGCACGCTCACTTGATTGGTTGCTTATTGGGCTTGCTTGGAACACTTGCTAGAATTGCAGAATATTCTTTCTTAAACTCTATAATTCATGCTCGCTTGATGATGATCACGTTTGTTTAAGCACTCACTTGACTTACTTGATGACTTCACACTCACTTGAATGAATAGCCATGCTCATTTGATGTCGATCTCAACTCGCTTCATTGATGTTAGAGTTGAACTTGTTTGGTTGCTTTGATGGTTGCTGCAATGAACTTCACTCTGGCTCACTTGATGGTTTGATCTCTGACTTGATGCAAATTTCTTGAATGACTACTCACGCTCGCTTGCAGGAGATGTGAACTTGTGGCTTGTTTGCTTTTAGAATTAAAAACTCATGCATTCACTTGATTTTTCTTAAAGGAAGGGTGTTGAACACTATCGAAAATGCACCCAAGAAAACTTACAATGGTTTTAATGATTCACTAAAAACAACGAATTCCCTTGTCCTCTTAAAAATTCATTGACAATGAATTTTTAATGATTCACTTAAATCAATGAATTTGATTACAAGTTCTTAAATGGATTTGCTGATGTAGACTTTGCTTTGAAAACGCTGGAGTTTCCAGATTCATGAACTTGATTTTATTGAGTGAATTTGCTTGTTTATGTAATGCTGATGTTGACAATCTTTGATTGTATGTTGTAGTGGCGTAAATGCATGTGTTGATCTTGCAGCTATTTTGTTACATGTGTTGTGCTTGCTAATATTGAACTTTAAGTATGCGATATTTAAATGAAATCATTGATGTGTCGAAATTAGACACAGATCATAAGCAACAACATGAAGCAATAAAAATACTCATCATCACAAACACACATGTGGTGTACCTAAGATCCCCTTATTCAATTTCGGGCAGATCTAGGACACATCAACACCAAAAAATGATATCTTTATTAAGTATTGAGTACATAAGAAATCTCCACCTTCAAGTAATGAAAATGGCAAGCTCACAACCTTTAGAAGCAATTTGTTGTCAAAATCTGGATATTCACCAACTCAATCTCTCTCAAAGAAAATTGGTACTTGGAATCACAACAATGAATTTCCCTTATCACTCCAAATTTACAAAATATGCACCTTATTACTCCAAAAAATTTCTTTCAACATTCAACTTATCACTCCAATGATTTCAAAAATGAATCCTTATCACTAAAAAAACACTTCAATACTCTCATCTTTCAACTTATCACTCCAAATTACAAAATATAATGTCATGAAAAATATACACTATATCCAAAGAATAGAATATGAGCAGTTACTCCACTCACTATCTCTCATGAGCTTTACACTCATAGTATCTCTCCTCCCACTTATTACAAAAAAAATAAAATTAAACGCTTCTCAAAAATTAAATATCATTAAGAAATAAAGCTCCACTCATTATATACCATGTCACTTATGATTTTTCATGTGCTTTATATGTATTCTCATGAAATATATAAGGTGTACCATTAAATGGCATACTTTCTCAAATGTAAATTTTACCTTTTGAAATGAAATGAGAGGAACCTTTCAAAATAGAGCATTTCAACACACGTGACTACCAGAAAATGTTGTTCATGTCTTTGCATACAGTGATAATTACTTTCACGTCTTTGCATATGGTGATGATCACTCCATCATGCGTTGGGCGCATTCACAAGCTAAAATCCATATGGGCTGGATGATTTCTTACCATCGACCTTCTAACTTTCTGAAATGTTGGTTGGGAATCGAATCCTCGATAAACTGCAGACTTACCAAATGTATGTTGAGATTTTCTGTTGTAAATAAAATAGGAAAAATCTCATTAGGTGACAAAAATTAGGAATTAGTTCCTAGATTAGCTCCAGTTTGTTGGGAGGGAGTTAATGCATCCTAAATTTGAGTTGAGAGGATTTATGAGGCTGTTAGATTCTCTTGCTATATAACAGGTATCCATACATTTGTTTTGAAGTGTGTGTGTGGGTGTGTGAATTATGTAATCTCCTGTTTGAATAATAAAGATTGCCAATGCCCTGTTGTGTGGACGTAGCCCAGGAGGTTTGGGTGAACCACGGTAAAACTTCTGTGTCTTCTTGTGCATGATTTATTTGCTGCGTATTTAATTGTTTTTCTGTGCATGATCTCCAACAATTGGTATCAGAGCTTCTGTTGGAGTGCGTTGAACGCTGGTGCGTGGAGTGCGTGGAGTGCGCCGGTTGAACGCTGGTGTTGCTGCTGAACACACAGTGATATATGCTGCGTCTGGGCTATGAACGTTTGGCAAGAGTCGGTTGGACCTGGTGCTGCATGGGACCGACACCTGCGCGCTGAATGAACAGCGTTGAATGGAGAAGAATCGTTGCATTTTTAAGTCAATAAATAACGCTGGTTTATGCGTTGAAAACCAAATCGATTATAAATTTCACTTCTGATTTCTGGTGTGAGTCTTATGCCGTGTTTTCAACGAAAAATGTTCATGTGTCCATTTGGTGTGTTAATACGAGAGCCATCAAAGAATATTAAAAATCCGTTGTGAGCTAAAGTCAGTCTTGCTGGCGTTGCTGTAAGAAGCGGAATGCAGTAAAAAAGGCCGGTGTAAAAAGCTTCGTGAGCAGTAAAGAAGGCCGGTGTCCAGGGCTGAAGAAAGAGGCAGGCCATAAATGTGCGCTGCTGTGCCGAGTGTTTTTAAACATCGTTGAAATACAAGTCGTAAGTTCCATTCCAATTGCCATGTTTAAATAATAAGTCGATTGGCATTCAATTGAAGTTTTTTATTGAAAGTCGATTGAAGTCGACTTTGGAGTTTGGTAAAAAGGTCAAACATAAATCGATTTTGAAAAAAGGTTAAATATAATCGATTATATTTTGATATATATATTTAAAAGTTATAAATCGATTTACAAAATCTCAACAATCGATTTGTAACATCGATTTGTAATTTTTGTTTTAATACCATTCACATATGGTATAAAATCGATTATATTATAAGGGAGGCATTTAAATAATGTTTTGAATTGCCACTTTTTTATATGGTATTTTGAAGTGGTTATAAATCGATTTATTTTTTTTTAAAGGAAGTTGAGAAGCACTTTAAAGGAAGGAGTTTAAAGGCATTTTTTTTTTTAAAGGGGAATTCTTTATTTTTTAAAATTGGGTTCTGGAGATTACTGTATTTTTTTGCTGAAACAAGATGGCGAAAACTCAAAATGCCCGGTTTGAAATTGAGAAATTCAATGGCAAGAACAACTTCGAGATCTGGAAGCTTAAGATGCACGATATGCTGATTCAACAAGGCGTGGCGAAAGCGCTGTTGGGGAGGAGAAAAAGGCCTTCTTCCATGACGGAGGATGAATGGGATGAGTTGGATGACAGAGCTCTGAGCGCAATTCGGTTATGTCTGGCAGATGACGTTCTGTTCAACATTGTGTCAGAGAAGACCGCCGCAAGCTGTGGATAAAGCTTGAAAAGCTCTACATGACGAAATCCTTGACAAATCGGATTCTCCTGAAGCGGCAGCTATACAGTTTGCGGATGAAGGAAGGTACCTCGGTTACTAACCATCTGAATGTTTTCAATACTCTATTGGTACAATTACAAAGTCTAGATGTAAAATTTGATTCAGAGGATAAGGCAATAACTCTATTGTGTACATTGCCTGAATCGTGGGATCACTTTGTTACTTCCAAAAGCTTCAGTAATGCAGCTGTCCTTGAGTTTGACGATGTGGTTGGAGCCATGTTGTCTGAGGAGACGAGGAAGAAGTCGAATGCTGACACCTCTACATCAGAGGCAATGATGGCTAGAGGTCGTTCAAGAGAAAGACGCTCTGGTAAGCGCAGCGATTCGTGTTCAAAGTCGAAAGGGAAGAAGAGCAAAGTGAAGTGCTGGTTTTGTGGCAAATCGGGGCACTTGAAGAAAGACTGCTGGAAGAGACAGCAAACAGAGATGAAAGGAGACTCTTCGACAGAAAAGAAGGAGGCAAATGCGACAGATACAGGTTCGGCATCTGGTTCAAGTATGAGCGACGAAGTGTTGTCTGTTAATATGTCAAATCATGATCAACATTGGTTGTTATATTCCGGTGCTTCAAACCACATGTGTATTCATAGAGAATGGTTTAAGACATATAGATCAGTTAATGATGGAGTCGTGTACATGGGTAATGATGTCACATCTAATATTGTTGGGATAGGAAGCATACAACTGCAAATGTTTGATGGCACAACTAGAATATTAACAAATGTGAGACATGTTCCAGACTTAAGGAAAAATCTAATTTCTTTAGGAGCATTGGATACGAATGGATATAAAACTGTAATTCAAGGTGGAGTTATGAAAATCTATAAAGGTATTTTACTAGTAATGAAAGCTAAGAAAGTAGGAAATCTGTTTAAGTTAGAAGGAAGAACAGGGTCAGTTCATGTGTCTACGGTGTCTGAACATGACAATAGTTCCATTCGCCTATGGCATCAAAGGTTGGGCCATATGAGCGAAAGAGGGTTGAAAATTTTGGCTGATCGCAAGTTACTTCCTAATCTAAGGTCTGGAAAGTTAGATTTCTGTAAGCATTGCTTGTTTGGAAAACAAGTAAACAAAAATTTAAAATAGGCAAACATACTAGTAAAGGCATACTTGATTATATTCATTCAGATGTTTGGGGTCCAGCCCCTACAGCGTCATATGGTGGCTCGTCATATTTTGTGTCGTTCATTGATGACTTTTCTAGGAAGGTGTGGGTCTACATATTGAAAAGAAAGTCTGATGTTTTTTCAGTTTTCAAGCAGTTTAGAGCATTGGTAGAAAACAGCACTGGTAGAACAATAAAGTGTTTAAGAACTGACAATGGTGGTGAGTTTACTTCCAAGGAGTTTGACAGCTATTGCAAGGATGCGGGGATCGAGAGACATAAGACCACGGTTTATACTCCTCAGCAAAATGGAGTTGCTGAACGCATGAACAGGACTCTTCTAGAGAGAGCAAGGAGTATGCTGAGTAACGCCGGGTTGCAAAAGGAGTTGTGGACGGAAGCAGTGGCAACAACTTGTTATGTGATAAACCGATCTCCATCGACGACGATAGACTGCAAGATTCCACAAGAGGTATGGAAAGGACACCCTTGTGACTATTCTAAACTCAGAGTGTTTGGATGTGATGCATATGCTCTAGTGCCTAAACATCAGCAAACTAAATTAGATCCAAAGTCTAAAAGGTATATCTTTGTTGGGTATGGTGTTGGAACAAAGGGATATAGATTGTGGGATCCTACTACCTGCAAAATCATCATCAACAGAGATGTAAAGTTTGATGAATCCTCTCTTGTACAGTTAGATGTAGACAGTAAATTGAAACAGGATGATGTATTTGATTTTCAGCACATTCAGTTTGATAGCACTTCTAATGATAGTCATGATGACCATAGTTCAGATTCTATTCATGAACAGGTTTCAGAATCAGATCATGAACAGGGTTCAGATGTAGGTCATGAACAGGTCTCAGATGGTGATCGGCAAGAAGTTCCTACAGGTGGTGGACAGCCAATTGCGGAAGCACCAGAAACAGCTTTAAGGAGGTCTACAAGAATAAAACGTGCTCCGAGAAGGTATGATGATTATGTTACTTCAGTTGCTTTGATCGCTAACGACAATGAACCTCTGTGCTATCAGGAAGCAATAGAAGGTTCGAATAGTGACAAGTGGAAAGCAACCATGAAGGACGAAATGATGGCCTTGAGTAAGAACGGCACATGGGATCTGGTTGAGCTTCCGAAAGACAGGAAAAATGTGGGGTGTAAATGGGTTTACAAGCTGAAACGGGGTGTGAATGATACGGAGGACAGGTACAAAGCGCGGCTGGTTGCAAAAGGGTTTTCTCAGAAAGCAAGCATAGACTTTCATGAGATTTTTTCACCAGTTGTTAAAATAGTTTCAATTAGAATTGTGTTAGCTTTAGTTGCTTTGTTTGATTTAGAGTTACAGCAACTAGATGTTAAGACTGCTTTTCTACATGGAGATCTAGATGAGGAAATTTATATGGAACAACCGGAGGGGTTTGTTCAGCATCGCAATAAGAAATTTGTCTGCAGACTCAAGAAGTCATTATATGGCCTGAAGCAGTCGCCTCGGCAGTGGTATAAGAAGTTTGATTCTTTCATGTTGAGTCAGAAATATGTTAGAAGTGAATATGATCATTGTGTGTATTTCAAGCAATTGAAAAATGGCATGTTCATTATCTTAGTGTTCTATGTTGACGATATGCTTTTAGCAAGCAAAAGCATTGATGAAATCAACAGGTTGAAGACTCGGATGGCAAGGACATTCGATATGAAAGATCTAGGAGCAGCAAGACAGATTTTGGGCATGGAGATTTTCAGAGACAGGAGCAATGGTAAGCTGTGGCTATCACAACAGAAGTATGTTGAGAAGATACTTTTGAGATTTGGTATGAATAATGTGAAGCCTGTGTCAGTCCCTTTAGCTTCCCATTTTAAGCTTTCTTCGGGTTTATGTCCTAATACAGATGAAGAAAAGGATTATATGTCTCAAATTCCATATGCCAATGTAGTAGGATGTTTGATGTATGCGATGGTTTGTACTCGACCAGATATTTCACATGCAGTTGGGGTTGTCGGCAGGTACATGGCAAATCCGGGTAAAGAACACTGGTCAGCAGTGAAATGGGTGCTTCGGTATTTGAGAGGCACAAGTAGTTATTGTATCACTTACAATAAGAGTAGTGAATTTGTTTGCGGATATGTTGATTCCGATTTTGCAGGTGATTTGGATAAGAGAAGGTCAACTTCAGGGTACGTCTTTACTCTTGCAGGTGGAGCTATCAACTGGATGTCAAAGCTACAGAACATTGTTGCTTTATCCACTACCTGAAGCAGAATACATTGCTGCTTCTCATGCTTGCAAAGAGGCGGTTTGGTTGAAAGGTTTGCTTGGTGAATTTGGTAGGTTGCAGGACAACATCAGGTTACTTTGTGATAGTCAAAGTGCAATACATTTGGCTAAGAACCCGGCCTATCATAGTAAATCAAAGCATATTCCAATTAAGTACCATTTTGTAAGACAGGTTATTACTGAAAGGGGAGTCTCTCTTGAAAAGGTGCATACAAAGGAGAACTGTGCAGACATGTTCACGAAACCAGTTTTGTTGGAGAAGCTGCGTTGGTGTTTGGCTTCTCTTGGCTTGCAGAAGAGATAAAATAATAAAGGAACAGGGCATCAGGCTAATTGTTGTCAAGGTGGAGATTGTTGAGATTTTCTGTTGTAAATAAAATAGGAAAAATCTCATTAGGTGACAAAAATTAGGAATTAGTTCCTAGATTAGCTCTAGTTTGTTGGGAGGGAGTTAATGCATCCTAAATTTGAGTTGAGAGGATTTATGAGGCTGTTAGATTCTCCTGCTATATAACAGGTATCCATACGTTTGTTTTGGAAGGGGTGTGTGAATTATGTAATCTCCTGTTTGAATAATAAAGATTGCCAATGCCCTGTTGTGTGGACGTAGCCCAGGAGGTTTGGGTGAACCACGGTAAAACTTCTGTGTCTTCTTGTGCATGATTTATTTGCTGCGTATTTAATTGTTTTGTTGTGCATGATCTCCAACAATGTAATGCAGTTGTTTCTTCATTTTCTGGTTACTCTAAACCTTCGTTCTTCGGAAATGGATCTCTGGAGTTATTCAGTCATGCTGGCTTTTCACACAATGTCCAGACACTGATTCTAAACAATTTTAGCCTCGAAATTTTGATTAACCTGCACAAATTTTTTTTTATCTACGAAGCACAAAAAACTGTCATGATTACCCCAAAGTATGGCTCAGCAAAACGATTGTCCATCCATGCAAATCTCTACGCATTTTTTTAAGCATTTCACGGCTTGACTCAACAAGATTTCCTCATATATCTCCACACACAGGTCGTAAATGGATGCAGAAATTTGAGGTTTCTTCACGGATTCTTTAGCTTCAAAACATCATGGATTTAATTCTGCATAAAAAAAATGCGATTTCATTATCCTACACAGTCTGCCTTATGCATCATAGAAGGAGTGAGCGATTACCACACGACTATTTGGGAATTTGATTAGCTTGACTCTATAAGCGTATCAATCAAATCCACACGCCTAGAGCTTCACAACTCGGCGTTCCCCAACTTCTGTGTTTGTTTAAACAGCTACTCAGGATCACATTTAAACAAAGGCTTTGTGTTCAATGTTGAACAATTTTCTCTGCATTCAATCTGAAACAACGACTGTTACAATCCACACAACTCTGGTGGCTCTTACCCTGGTTTAGTGGCCTGATATGACACCACCGTAACGTTGAGGATTGCATAGGGGAATCACAGTAGTGCTACGACCAAACATAACTACTCTGTTGACTCATGACAGTGGTGGTCTTGCTGTCGACTAATGCTGGCTGTAACTCGGTTTGAAGTCATCGCTTTAAATAGATGATGATTTTTGTGGGATACATATTCCTTATGCGTTAGCAACATAACCAGTCTCTACCCAATCTCTAATGTGAGTTCATTCCTGCAATCAAACCCCACACATAGTATATATATAAATTCAAAAACACGCAAACGATGGCACCAAATTTTTTTTGATAATCTTTGAAAAATCCAAAGCTGATTGTGGCAGAGCTTTCGAGCTTTCGGCTGGAAAATCTAGAAATTTAGTGTGACAACAGCTATAGGGTTTTTTCAAAGCTCGTGGATTGAAAGGAAGTCCCGAATCAGCGAAGTCGTGGCCTTGAAGAAACAATTAACTACTATATCTCTAATCCTTCGAATCCACATCAACTTTACAATTCAAAGGATTCATATACAAAGTTGAATATTTCCATTTGACGCAAAGTAGTGGAGTTGGAGCCATTTAACAGTGCTGAACCTCGAAGAAAATAAATTAACTAATGCAGCACGGAACAACGAGTTTGACTCACTAATCAAAGATCATCTCTTCATAGCATACCATGCTATGATCACTCTCGCTGCTTCTCCACACCAATGGATCGGATCCTCCAAACCGCCTCCAACAATGCCTCGATTTGCAATCTTCATGTCAGTGGCTTGTATCTTCGACGAAATGCATTCTCATGGATTCTTTGGCATTCAGACTTTGCACCCAGCCACATGCACAAAATTTACACAATAGCAAACAACTCTCTCAACAGGTCCTCAACACAACACACCATAAGCTCCGATACCACATGTAGATGCAGAAGTGTCCTCAGACACATACTTTTATTGATCATGAAAAGAGATTACATAACAAATTGCAGGAGTTTACAAACGTAAACTCTCAGTACAATGAAATTAGGAAACTAACTTATTTATAAGCTCTATGTTCAAACTTAATTTAGTTATGGATCACTTGGAAAACTAACAAGTGTCCATTTACAATAAATGACCTTCTAACCATTCTACTAACTTTACTCCTATTTTAGAGCCTAGGAAATTACTCTATTCTAGAGTCCTATTTTTACTAACAAAATACTATTTCTAAGTATCTCTAATATTTATTAAATATTCTAATTTAATAAATATATTTATCCTAACTTTACATTATTTAATTTATGTATTTTTGGATTTATAATTGCCTTTATGAAAGAGGCTAACAATATTTTCCCAATGACCTAGTTCATCTTTCTTCCATACATAAAGAGAAGGTGATTGTTACCAACACCAGGAGGAATCCAAAGACAATTGCAGCAACAAAATTGGAATTTGCAGGAGCTGCAAAAGAAAATACAAAATTCTTGATGGTAGAGAATAATCAATTGGCAAAGGACCTAGATTTTGCAAGACAACAAATTGATCATCTTCAAGCTAAGAACCAAAAACTGTCTTCTGCATATTATCACTCGAAAGAGCTTCAAGAAACGATACATGGTGAAATTCAGGCATTGGGAGACACCATGAGGTAACTTTATGAAGAGATGATCACTTTGCATAAGGAAGTAGTACCCTTGCATCACATGCAAAAGAGGTCGCGAGAAAATGTGAAATCTCTAAAAGAAATTCATACAGCTATTTGTGCAATCCAGGAATGGGGCACCAAGTACATGAATACACCAAAAGAGTTGGCTAGGAATATAAGACAAGAATCATAATTAGAGAAGGTCAAAGTTAGATTGTTCATGCAAAGAAACAAGCAACTCAGTACTTAAGTGGCCAACATTATAGCCTCCTATGCATGATTGTACAATGGTTTGGACTCCTTGGTTAGAGAACACAAGTTTTCTTATGTTGGACAATTACAGAGATAAAGGGCATAAACATTATCAAGAAATAAATCCAAGAATACTTGGACAATTTGAGGCAGGTCACTACTAAATAAAAATTAGAGATTAGAAGGAAAAACATGTAGTT
Organism: Pinus albicaulis; assembly: GCA_034641835.2. Lineage (NCBI taxonomy): Eukaryota > Viridiplantae > Streptophyta > Pinopsida > Pinales > Pinaceae > Pinus > Pinus albicaulis. Next base: position 485,713,776 of record CM076575.1, read on the forward strand.
GTATGTCGTTCGACCTGCTAATATTAACATGAAATTGTTCTTATTATGGAGTGAAGCTCAAATGGGCTCCAAAACTATTTATCCAAATGCTATGGAGGCTAGATTCCTATACCAACCAAATCTTCCTTCGAAGTTTGAGGACAAAAAATCACAATATAAAGCTTGGCACCAATATGTTACTACAAAACTACAAGTGGAAGTTTTCGAACTCGAGTTTCCTTAAACTCAAGCTTAAGGTATAAAGTTTTGTCTTATTAAACTATAGCCAAATTTGTCTTACATAGAGTATTTTCTTATTGTATTTGGGAAATAATAAAAGTGTAAATATAAGTGGAAGTCCAAGAGTCAAATGTGGAATTTGAAGAGTCATTAGTAGAGTATTTACAAAATAAGTCCAAGAGTCATGAGGGAAACTCAAATGTCACAAGGGCAGATGAAAGGTCATCCCATTTGTTATAAATAAGCCCTCATAACTCAAACAAGGGACTTTGAACTTAAGGTTTGTAGCCTTGGCTTCTCTAGTATAGCTTAGGAAGAGTATCATTATTTGAAGAAGCAGGTGGTGGCTTCATGTTCCATTAATGGGCCTAGTGACATATCATTGTAATTATATAGTTGGAACATTCTCTTAATGATCAAAAGCTCTCAAAGCCGACACAATTTCATGTATATGTCATGGATGTTATAAGGCTACTCTTTTTGTGTTTGTGGTATATGTTGTTTCATTTACGTTAATGTTAATGAACTATTTAATTAAATTTAGTATGTATCTTGTTGAATGTGTTTTGTATATGATATCATGATCGTTGTTATCTTGTGAACTATTTTGCAGGCTAACTAATGATTCAATAATATGCTCATGCATCTCTTTTAGAATAGTAGTATTAATTTTCTTCAAGGGGCTCACTCTTTTCCCTTTGGTGTGAAAGAACCTTTTATGCATTACAATCGATATCGCACAAAGTTGGTACACTTGCTATTACCAAGGATATGTGTATATCATCTTAATATGTGTTCATTGTAGCCACGACACACTTTTGAGATCACTGATTTGGCAACCGACCATAATTCTCGTTGGGGCTCCTATTCCAAATGGCTCGGGGTATAATTGGGACTTCACATCAAGGAAACCCCCCTCCCTGTTGTCGACATCCAACACCATCAACAGGGAGATTTTGTTTTGTGTGGATACATTTAAAAACAAAAAAAATATTTCAATTTCCACATTAATTTTATATCAATTTAACATAAATAAATAAAGTAATTGAAATTAAAAAATTTAGGTTTCTATTATCATTGTTTTCTACTTTTTAGTATATATAATTTCTTCACTAATCAACATAGATTTTGACATATAGAATCTAAAAATATGATATTGATATCACAATCTAGTACAAGGTGATGTATAATTGATTTTATGTTCATAGAATCTAAAAATATAATATTGATATTACAATCTAGTATAAGGTGATGTATAATTGATTTTATGTTTTGTTGACATAACTCAAAAATAAATTATTTTAGTCTATATTAAGAGACATAATTTTATCTCAATTTTATATAAAGAGATGAGGTATTTCAAATTAAAAAAATTCTTATAATTTCACTTTTCATTATGAAATGGGTGTACTTTATTTAATTCTTAATATAAAATTGATATGTATTATTTAAAGATTTATTAATAACAAAAGTAATTTCAATATGGATTATAAATGAAATATTTCAAATAGAAATTTCTTATTTCATTGATAGATGTTTCTTAAAGAAAGGTATGATGGAGATTTGTAATTCCTTTAATGCTTAATATGGAGTTGGCATGTAACATTTCAAAAAAATATTATTCATAAAAAAATGGATGTATATATCTATCTCTCTATATAAAACAAGAGATTCTATCTCATGAATATGTTTTTTTATACTTTAAGTATGGGGAGATGTTGTCCTTTAATATTACATTTTAAAATAATAAAATAATATTTACTAACAAATTAAAAAATAATAATAACAAACAAATCTTTAATTGTACATAACTTTATAGAGAGAGAAATAATCAAAAGTAAGAATTATATAATTTTATTTATATTTTTTTTTCTTTTTAGAATGAGGGAGATGTCATTACTCAATATGGAGTTCACAACGAATGTTGATTTTGCAATCCAATATCAAAGAGATATGTAATTAGTCAACACACACACACACACACACATAAAACAAAATACATACACATAAAATAAAACAAATATTTCAACTCATGAGAGTTTTGATTTATAGTTAATGGGTGAACTATTGAAGCACATCAATAGGCCACTAGTTGACATACTAGTGGGTTAAACTAAGAAAAAAATAGTAAAATATTTCAATTTCCATATTAACTTACATATCAACTTTATACTTTATATAAATAAAATATAATGAAATTGAATTTAATCCATATTAATATGAGATCTATCATTTAGAGGTGAAAATATTTTTTCAAGTTTTATAGTCTAAAATAGATTTTCACTTTAAGGTTCTTGATGGGGGTGAGTCCAAGGATCGAGGTGGGGTCTCATGGGATGAGTCTACCACCCTATCGAAGTGATGGACATTAAAATCCATAGGGTGCTTCTCGTCCATGGCATGACCTGTATACAACATCATAGATGGATATTAATAACATGGTTGGGGTGGTGAGAATCATGGTTTTCATGGGTGGTGGTAGAGGCCACTATCTAAGCAGGGGTGAGGAGACAAAAACCCTACATCGAGTGTGTGTGGTAAGACTTGTTTCTCTCTAGGGATTGTTCTGTTGAAAGTTTGAGAACGATGCGAAGTCTAGGATGGCCAGAGAATTGGAGCCGTTAATCAAGGAAGGAGAATCTCTAGTTGAGTGTGCGATATGGTGGGAGACAGTGGAACACTTGATCTGGATGAACCTGCAAACAAGACTGGGTTATACACACAACTAGTGGGCGTTGTTGCTCATGGAAATTGTTCTCCTAGTAGCTCAATTTAAGTCTTCTGTGGTAATCTCTCTCTGGTATGTTATTTTTCTTGGTAGAAAGTTTCTCAATGTTGTTGGTGTGTTGGTTATCTGATTTTTGTTGGGTTTTGGGTTTGGAAACTTGAATTAGGAACTTATTCTTGTTATTCTCTATTGCAAAGGTTTGCTGGTAGCAATTGGGTTGTTTTCTTAGACAATTTTTCTTAATCTCCCCTGCAAGTGCATGTAGCGCTAAGCTATTAGGTCCATGGTGTTTTCAAAATAGCTAATCTTGGTTCAAGGCTTGTTAGCTATGATCTTCAAGTTATAATGGTATTATGATTATCGAGGGTTGTACCTCTAGTTTCATTCATAAAAAATAGGTGGGGTGTCTCATTTTCTTATAGATAATTATACTCTAAGGTCCGCGTCAGGGGTGGCATGAACCTTGAATGCATCTGTTATCAAGTGGTTGGGGTGGAATAAAGATTTATTGGTAACTAGTTTATTGCAATATTTTTTTCTCCAAGTTTGGGAACTAAAGATTTCCAGTGGTGGTATATCACATGGACACTTCAGGAAAGAGCCCATGTGTTGCATCATCCCTCCTAGGAAACAAATGCATAGTAGGAGAGGTAGCAATGGAAGAGAAGCCTAGGGTCAAAGTAGGGCTTATTTTTTCACCCAAGACACTTTAGAAAAGATCCCATGTGATGCATCATCCCTCCTAGGAAACAAATGCATAGTAGTAGAGGTAGTGGTGGAAGCAAATCCCGGGGTCAACGTAGGGCTTGTTGTTTCATCCAGGACTCAGCTAAGGTTTATTTTAATGTTGTACCTTTTATTCAATGATAGCTTTGCAAGTTGGAAACCATGGTGGCCGTGGAAAGAAAATCTCACTCTAATTATGATATTTTGGAGTAGGTATCTAAGTGGCTACTTGACCCTGGTCATTCTAGGGGATAAAGGAAATAGTATCTTAATGCAATCGCTTTGCACTAGAAAATGAAGACACTACTAGGTATGGTTATAAAGGATACGCATGTGGAAATGTATAATGTGTTTTCCTCATAGAAGGAAATTAAAATAATGTCGATGTTAACCACACGCATGGTGGATGAGAAAGTAAACACACACATAGGAAATATAGGCATGAGTTATCTTATTATTCACCATAGATGTACATTTATATTACATTGGTGTGACCCTTGGATTCATCTTCCAAGGTCACTTGGACTCCTTTTGTGATTGTTCAGTTTCCACACCTACCCATAGAGGATTAGGTGTCCAACATTCCCCCCCTTAATTCGAAGGGGTATGTGTGAGTCCAAGAAGAGAGTTGTAATACAAATCTACAAAGTATGCATTGTAGCACTTAGGCTGAATCAACTCTCTGAAATGTTGGCATAAAGAGGTGGTTTAAGGATGACCACCAACACTGGAACGCAATTCTTATTACAGTTCTCGGAACTCTTCCAAATCTGGAAAGAAGCTGAGGGCTTCAGCTAGAGGAAGTGTCCCTCATATTTGAAGAGGGAGACCTTCAACCTAGAATAGGGGAGGTCTACAACCTGTGATGGTTTAAGGATGACCACCAACTCTAGAATGCTTGATGCATTTCCTCAAACTCTTCCAAAACTGGCAAGAAGCTGAAGTCTTCTGCTAGAGAAATTGTCTCATATTCTTTGAAGAAGAAGAATATCAACCTCGCATGGATGGTTCAAGGTTGTCCAACAACCAAAGGAATGCTCAGGGGCATCTGTGTCTCTGGCTACAACTCTGAATCTGGAATGAAAATTTGTGGCTCAGGCTCACTTGAACTGTTGTGTCTCTGGCTACAACTTTGAATCTAGAATGAGAGATTGTGGCTTAGGCTCACTTGATGTGGCTTCGAAGCTTGTAGATGACCACCATTTCCCCCCTTGTCAGGTACAAGGTGAGATGATGGCGAAAACTAAACTGCAAGTTTGCTCAATATTTTAGAACAAGTTCCGACATGTGACTTAAACATCTTCTTGGTTATTGATGCCCATTTCCAAGAAGCGATCCATCCAAGTTGAATCTTTGTTCTTGAAGGAGGCTTGTTTCTGAAGCATCTATGTGAAGAATGGGTGTGCCGACCATAGTGCTTACATGGGTGAAGATCGAAACAGTGATATTTCATATGGCCAACTCAATCACAGTGTTGGAATTTTACAATTTGTTGTTGTTGTTGTGGAAGAGGAGCAAGATCTGGAACAGCTGAAGGTGAACTGTCATACATAAATCTGACACTCTGAAATTTGATGGGCTTGGAGTAGTCCAAAATATGAAAGGAAAACTCCTTTTCATATCCAAGACCTGTTATGTGCTTGTTATGGAAAAGCTCTTCCCAAGGTCTGATGATGGACTTAGGAGGTGCAGGCTAGATGTTTGCTTCTGCATGAAAATATGCTCCTATACTGGGCATTGAATGTGAATAAACCACAGCATTATTGAATTGTTGCTTATAGGAGTCTGTTTCAATTTTCTGAACAGAAACAAGTTCAAAATGGTAACTCCGCTACTGTAATTCTTCTTGCTGGAATTGAGATTCAAGCTGCAAAAACTCAATTTTTTCATGTGCATTTTGCAAACAATTTTTAATGTCCATGAGAGTGTTTTGTTGATATTCAACAATATGATGAGCTTAGTGAAAAGAGTCGCCTTCACTAAGTGGGTCCACAGGCTATTTTTGGTGCAAGTCTATTTTTAGGCTATGTCTATTTTTAGACATGGTGATCATATTTCAGAAGTTGCAGGATGCTATTTGTGGATGGTTGATCAAGTTGGAAAAATAGATGAAATTCTATTTTTATAATATTGGGCGAAGACTATTTATAGATCATCGATCTAAAAAGAGAAGTGTCGATTATTATTAGCTCTTAATAATAATCCGACAATAAACAACAACTTATTCTCTTGGAGAACTTAGTTTTAGTGTACAGATTTGGCAAATCAGTGGGTTGAGGGAATTATGCAATTCCCAAGGGCAACTAGTGGTTCATGCATGGAGGACTCAGTTATAACTGAAGTGGAAAAGTTATGACAGAGTTGGAAGAGTAGTTCATGGAGTTGTATTCAGTTTAACTCAATTAGACTTAGTTGAGCTAGTTGTATCTAGTCTAATTGAATGATACAATAGTGAGAGTGGAGTGAATTAATTAGTTAATTAATTCACAAATAATAACTCATTAATAAACTGAAAAATACAACAGTTAACTATAGTGCATGTCAGTTCCAGTGGAGACCCAGTGGAGAGATAGGTGAAAGGGAAAGATGGACTATCTTTTGTGACTATAGTGATGCATTGATTGCATCACACACACATTGGAGTTGCCAATAAGGATTGCACAGTCAAGGCAAGGGTAATTCAAATTCATTCAAAGCTATTCTTCAGCATGGAATGCGCAGTGGATGCACACTAGCGGGAGGGAAAAGATCGGTGCATGGATTTGCAGATTTTTCCTAATTAGTGTGTGATGATTGATTGTACTGAGAGCTTGATGTACTAAGATTTGTATGAGATTATTACATGATATCCATGATACATAATATATGATAGTTGGGGTTTTAATCTTTAGGCTTTCCGGTTAAACAATTGTGTTATGTGTGATTGTTTTTATTTATGCTTCACATGTGCGTGCAATTAATTTTCCGCAAAATATTAACAGTGGAATGATTAGGTATTTTGCAAGAAGTTAAATATTGTGATATCAGGGGAATATTGATGTATGCATGCTTAGTGTATACTAATTTCTACATGGTATCAAAGCATTGTTAATTCTTGAAGATTGCAATTGTGAAGAATTGGTGAGTTTGTGCTGGTGGACAATTCGAATTTTCTACAGAAGATTCTTGGTGCAGAAGTTGAGTATACATTGAAATGTTTTTCAATGGGTTGCGATTGGAGTATGCCCTTGATGGAAGCTCGAATTACATAGCTTGGAAGGATAGGGTGGAGGCAGTGCTGGAGGATAATGGACTGAAGGAGTTCATCGATAGCGATGTTCCTAAGCCAGGATCTAGCGATGCTGCATTACTTGACGCATGGAAAAGGAAGATAGAAAAGACAAGAAGAATTATGTTGGAAGGTGTGAAGGACCATATTGTGTCTAGTTTTCATGGGAGAGCTAGTCCATTCTTAATGTGGAAGGCTTTGGCAGATTTTTTCCAAAGCAGAAGTGACCAGAGGAAGTTGGTGCTTAAAGACAAGCTCAAAAAAATAAAAATGGAGAAGGGTGACAGTATTCCAAAATACCTCACAAAATTTTTCCACTGCAAGGATGAATTGGGAAGTGTGGGGGTTACTACTGATGATGAAGACTTGGTGAGCTTGGCTCTCCTTGGGCTTCTGAAGATTTGGCACAACTATGAAGACTCTGTCAATGGACGGGAGAAACTATTGGGATGGGAGCGACTTTAGTTGGATCTTGTGCAAGAGGAGATAAGGCGGGGTACTAGGGATGGCTCTTCATCGAAGAATGAAGATGAAGAGAATTGCGCTTTGGCTACCAAACAAAGGAAAGAGAAAGGGAAGAAATTTCCTTCAAAATCTGATGCTAAAGGCAAGAAGCAGGATTTTTCCAAGGTGAAGTGTTTTCACTGTCACGAACATGGGCATTTCGCCACTAAATGCCCATAGAAGAAGATGAACAAGAAGGTTTCTAGAGCTGCAGTTGAAGAGGCCTTAGCCTTTCAATTTGAACTTGATTTCTCTTTGATTGCATGCTTGGTTTAAAGTGTAATGGGATCGGTGTGGTACCTTGATAGTGGTACGTCTTTCCATATGACGGGAGACAAGGAGTTGTTTAGTGACTTGGCGGAGAAGGACCTCCAGATGCATATAGAGATGGGCAATGATGGTCGGTACAGTGCGACTGGCATTGGGACCATTACCTTTGAGAGGGAGTTCGGTAATCCATTCCTGTTGAAGGATGTTATGCATGTTCCAGGTCTAAAGAAGAACTTGGTCTCGGTTGCAATGCTGGAAGACAAAGGTTATGATGTTGTTTTCAGTGAGCGAAAAGCCTTCCTTCGACATAAAAAAATGGGTCAAACCAAGAAGATAGGGGTTTGAGTTAAGAATCCCTACAAGCTAGAGGTAGATGGCTACGCTACAATGATGGGTAAAGCAGAAGAAGTGGTGAGTCGGGATGAGGGCAAATTATGGCACAGGAGATTGGGCCATCTTCACCATGGTGCTTTGAATATTTTGTAGCAGATTTCTACTGGACTTCCCAAGGGTACTCTTGTGTATCAAATTAGTGCAAGGGATTTACTATGGGTAAGTTTGTGAAGAACACCTTTCATGAGAAGGAGAACCGTGCTTTGGTGATCCTGGAGTGATCAGAATTGGATCAAGGACCTAAGGATTATCTCAAAATTAAAAGTTACAGGATTGGGTTGAAACCATAATGGTTACATAGGTATCGTCTTCCTAATTCTGGCACTGCAAACGGTTCGAAAAACGGACACCGTATGAAGAAGTTATTGCACTTTGAATGCCGAGTGGGTTTGGCAGAGCACGGAGGGGCCAACCCTCCTCCCATGGAACCTCATCATTTGACCAGTGTGGGAGCTTAATGTTAAGAGTGCTTAAGGAGCCTAATATCAAGTTTAATATTTAATTAAGCTTTAGTTAAGTGGATTTTAATATGGCGGAGATTCTGGAGGCGCTCCCAAATTTAGGCGGACTTCCACTTTTAGTGGAGTTAACTGGCAGTTGCCCCACATTTAGTGGAGGAAATTGAGGCAAAGTTGTTTTGGTCATAAATCCCTCATTATTGAACCAAATTGAATGAAATTTTGGTCAATTTTGGGTATTTTTGACCTATTGAACACTTTGGGACAGGTTTCAGGTCGAATGGAGGTTATATTCAAAGGTTTTTGCTTTAGGGAAGATGAAGGAGCCATCAATGCCACCATGAGACAACTTTAGTTTGAGGCCTAACCAGGGGAGTTAGAATCTTTTTTCAGAGTTCCAATAGTCTAAATTAGATAATTTAGATGTTATGAGACTGATGAAATGGTTTTCACAGCCTGTAGAGAAATTTTGAAGGCCGAAAAGCTTCAGTAAATTTCCAGGGGTCATTAGTGTCAACTTTTGCCAGCAGCAGTGCAGAGCTTAGAAAGAGCTGTTTGTGACCATTTGCAGTGAAAACGTGGTCATTATTGGCTGAAAAAATCATTATAAATCTAACTACTATGGTTTCAGAAAGTTTTGAAGACTTCTAGAGGTCGAAAACTTAGCAGAGATGTCTTCCTTGACCCTAGTGCCAAGGGGTGACGATTGGTGATTGAGGCGAAACTGGAGCAACCAGAGGCTGTTTTTGATGAACGAATAGTCTAATTTGACTATTTCAGACATTTTGGAACCAATGGAAGTGGTTTTAGAACATTTTGAGAACTTCTATAGCTCAAGAAGTTGATGTGAAGTTTTGGGCAGCCTTGTGATCCAGGTGGATATTGGTGGTCACCCACCTATTCCACTTGGGGCCCCACCATTGTCTCTTTCAGTTTTTTCAGTCTCGGCACAACTTACTATTTTTAGCATTTTTTTGGGTCCTGAACTTCTGGAGCCATTTTGATGCCCTAAACGACGTTTTTTGGGAAAACGGGGAGCAACATGGGTCCACGGACCAATGTTTCCCACTAAAAATTTGTAGTCCTCGGATAGTCCAACGAGGTATGGTATGCGTCAAACAGAGATATTATGCCAAAGTTACGTCCTCGGGAAGTTGAAACACCAATTTACCCAAACGAGGCCCATAGTTTTGGCACTTCATCTCCTATGGTTAGGGTTTTGGCTGTTTAGGATTTCCCATTGTTTCTAAATAATAAATAGGCCCTCAAGCCTCATTGTAACAGAGTTCAGAGGCCTGTAGCCGCCACATCTCTTCTTAGAGATAGCTACCAGTGCCCTAGCTAGTTTTATTTCCATTGTGTCTGTAAGCAAATTTCAGTTCTTCGATATTAATGAAATGAAGTGTTATTTCCGCTGCATATTTGTATTTATGGTTATATGTTTATTCTGTTGCGTTCCTGAATAAATCCGGATCAGTGGTATTAGAGCAGTCTGCTTTTTCTCGATCTTTCTTTGCATGTCCCCAACAAGTTCGGGGTATAAGGAGTTAGGGCTTGATCTGGTAGAACCTTTGCAAGATCAGCCTTGAAAAACCTGACGGACACTCATGGGGGACGAAAAGAAATATGAGGGTGCAATAGATCCTATCAAAATATTGCTCGAGGAGGCCCTCGAAAAACAGAGGAATGCGATGATTGACAACTTTTCCCAGATCCTTCAACGGCTGCCCACCGGCGGCGCATCTGCATCCAGCAACCACTCTGGAGGTGTGACTCCTTTTAAGGTACAAGTAAATTTTGACATTCCCATATTTGAGGGTCAAATAGATGCAAATGTCGTAGATAGATGGTTGAATCTATTAGAAGGATATGTCTCGGTTCATGACTTTTTCGACAGGGAAAAGATTATTTTTGCACTCCTCAAAGCTGCCCCCCATGTCAAGGACTGGTGGGAAACCCACTGTGAGAAAAAGGACGAGACAAAACCCTCTCTGTTCTTGGACGTACCCACTTGTAATTATTTCTAAGACGCCATCAGGGAACAATACTATCATGTGTGGGAGCTATGAGGACAAGTACATACAATGGACCACACTGTGACAACAAAGGGATCAAGATGTGCATGAGCTGATGAATCTGTTCCATACCTTGCGCACCAAGTTGGGTATCAAAGATTCAGAGAAACGTTTGGTGCTAAAGTATCACATTTTTCTACAAAGATACATTCAGGAGGAAATGAAGTTCCTCGACATCTCCTCGCTTGGTACAACATACCAGTATGCTGCCAAGATTGAACAGAAATTCAAACAAAAGAAGCGAGACTTTGGATCTGCGAATCAAAAGCAAGGGAAAGGTGCTCCCAAACCATAGAAAAAAGGACAGAGCCAAGGCATGGTGACTCAAGACAACCTATCGAATCCATAAGCAAAGAACAACACCACAAAGCCAAAGAAGGACACAGGAAAGTGGTGTGAGTTCCGTAAGAGCTCCACTCACAACACAAGTGAGTGTCAGGCCAAGCAGTCGCTAGTGGCTGAGATGAGGGCTTTTGAGTTAGATGCATGCTCCGACTCTGAATCAAAACCTGACAAGGGGAATGAAAAAGGGAAACAGATTATTGATGTGGAGCCCAACGCTATTGTTGCCATTACGAAGATCTAGAAGGAGGAACCGGAAGATCCAGAGGAGGAGGAACATCTCTTCCACTCCCAGATGTGGGTAAAGGGCTCCCAGGTACAGTTCATTGTTGAAAATGGGAGCCAAAAGAACCTCATTTCAGCAGATGTCGTGAAGCATTTGGGCTTGTCGACCACAGCACACCCACATCCATACACCATCGGGTGGCTTCACCAAGGACGAGATCTCCGTGTCAGCCAGAAGTGTCGCCTTCCCTATAGCATCAAGCCCTTCACGGATGAGGTATTATGTGACGTTGATCCTATTGATGTTTCTAATGTATTATTAAGACAACCATACTTGTGGAAGCGTCATGCTGTGTATGAGTCTCGGCCTCACGCTGTTATTGTTACTTTGGGAAATAAGTTGTACAGGATACCAGAGGTACCACCTCCTGCTGCTATCTTTTTGGTTACTGCAAAACAATGCAGTAAGATCATTTTCCAAACCAGGAAATTCGTTTTCCTGATGATCTGCCCCCAGGGCAAGAAGAAGACTGTGGCCACGACCTCCAGACAGGGCTCCTCTGCACGACAACAACAAATGGATAACGTTGTGGAGGAGTACAGGGACATCTTCACCTCACCCACAGGGGTTCCTCTGCACTGCCAGGTCAAGCACCTGATTGATCTAACCTCAAGTGCACCGGTACCCAATGGACCGATCTATCGGTGCTCTATTTTGGAGAACGATGAAATCAAGAGGTAGACTCAGGAGCTGCTGCAGAAAGGTCATATCCGACCAAGTTCATCACCCTGTGGGAGCCCGATTATGTTGGTACAGAAGAAGGATGGGATGTGGAGACTCTATATTGACTATCGGGCGTTAAACAAGATCACTATCCAGAATAGGTACCCGATCCCACGAATTGATGACCTTCTGGACCAACTCAAAGGTGAAAAATATTTCAGCAAGATCGACTTGAAGTCTGGGTATCACTAGGTACCAATTGAACCCTCTAATGTGTGGCAGACTACCTTCAAAGCCAAGGAAGGCCTTTTCGAATGGCTGGTCATGCCTTTCGGGTTGACGAATGCTCCCGCAACCTTCATGAGGATGATGGACGACATCTTGTGGCCATTCACCAACTCATTCATAGTGGTGTACTTGGATGACATTCTGATCTTTAGCCAGACTTGCGAAGAGCACCTTCACCACATCAGATAATTCCTCCAAACCCCACGGAAACACAAGTTGTGTGCCAATTTGGAGAAGTGCACTTTTGGCATGACCCAGGTTCAATATCTGGGATACAATATTGATGAAAGGGGGTGCATGTGGATCCAACCAAGATCCAAGTCATTCGGGATTGGCCAGCCCCAACCACTATAACAGAGCTTCGCAAATTTCTGGGTCTTGCTAATTTCTACCATAGGTTCATTTTGGAATTCTCTCATATCACTTGGCCCTTGAGTCAAGTCACCAAGGGAGGAGCGAGAGAAAAATTCTTTTGGTCGAAACCTTAATAGAAGGCGTTCATAGAATTGAAAAATCGTCTCTTTTCTGCCCCAGTTCTCACATTACCAGACTTGCAATAGCCATTTGAGATCAAGACAGATGCCTCTGACTATGCTATTGGGGCAGTTATTACACAACAGGGACATATAGTGGCATATCACAGTGAGACATTGTCTAACACAGTTCGCAAGTATCCCACTTATGACAAGGAAATGTATTCCATTGTGCAAGCTTGTCGACAATGGAAGCATTACATTTTAGGGAAGGAAACAATCATCCACACAGACCACTGGGCCCTGCAGTTCATGCAGGCATAAGGGAAGTTGCAGAATGATCGCCATCAGAAGTGGTCCACATATCTGCAACAGTTTCATTTGAACATCAAGTACAAGAAGGGTAGCACCAATAATGTTGTAGACTGCCTCAGCTGACCACCAATCGTGGCGTTCACCACCGTTCTCAACTCTTGTGGGCACGAGAATTCTGATTGGCCGCTTCTCTACGACAACGACCCAGAATTCAGCTACACTTACAAGGCACTCTTAGGGGGTATGCAAGTTCCAAATTTTCACCTCCAAGATGCACTTTTATGTCACCTAGGACACCTTTGTGCTCCTTCAAGTGAGCGTGCCAAGATGATATGGGAAGCACACTACAGTCAAATCGCTAGGCATTTTGGGGTCAAGAAAATAGTAGCATTATTGCAGAAGTATTTCTATTGGCCGAACCTTCGAAAGGATGTCAGGAAGCACATCAGATCTTGTACTGCCTGTGCCATTGCCAAACCGAACATCAAGAAGAAAGGCCTATATACTCCGCTACCTACCCCTAGTTGACCTTGGGAATCCATCTCCATGGATTACATGTCGGGCTTGCCTTCTACTAAGCATGGAAATGACTGTGTTTTCGTGGTCATCGACCGATTCTTGAAGATGGCCATTATGGCGGCCTGCAAGTAGAATATCACAGCAGAAGCCACTGCTAAACTCTTCTTTGAATGAGTGTGGGTGCACTTTGGGATCCCACAGTCTATCATATCAGATCGAGATAGCAGGTTCCTCAGTATATTTTGGTCTGGCCTTTGGTCAATGCTGGACACCAAGCTCACCAAGTCCACAACTTTCCATCCCCAAATAGATGGCCAGACAAAGGTCGTCAACAGAATGATTGTACACATTCTGCGCATGTACAATTAAAATCATCCACGCACATGGGACAAGAGCCTCCCCTATGTACAATAGAGTTATAACCAAGCTCTCCATAGTTGAATTTGCCATAGTCCCTTTCAGGTGGGCTTGGGATTCCAGCCACTATGTCCCATTGACGTAGCCATGCCATTTGCGGCTACTCAGGCTGATTCGACTCATGTCCAGTCTGAAGTTGACAAAGAAAATAGCTTCATTGAGCACATTCAACACATCCGCCAACAGGTTCATGAAATATTGGACAGAGCTAATGCTAAGTACAAGCAACGCCATGATCTACACCAGGTGCCACACAACTTCCAGGTGGGCGACAAAGTATGGCTACATTTGTAGAAGGAGCACCTCACTGGACCCCACCGAAAGTTTTTCCCACTCTGATACGGGCCATACACCATCACCAAGGCTATAGGGAACAATGCCTTCAAGCTTAGTATTCCCCCATTCCTTGGTCTACACCTAGTATTCAATGTGGACCGCCTTCATCCTTACTTCCCACCTCCTCTGTCCTCTTGGACACCTTTGACATTGCGAAAGACTCACACCAACGAGTTAAACCCGAATTTGCATGGAACAAGCCACCATAGATTATATCATGGACATGAAAATCAAGAACACTCACCAATAGAAGATCAAGCTGTATCGGGTTGTCAGGCTTGACTCCACCGCACCCGAGGAAAGTGGTTCACCCGGGGACCAAGTTAAAGTGAAATTTCCCTCATCTCATGGAGGAACTTAACGCAATGGGGACCATTACTTCCTAAGGGGGAAGGAATGATCCATGTGGATATTGGTGGTCACCCACCTATTCCACTTGGGGCCCCACCATTGTATCTTTCATTTTTCTCAGTTTCGGCACAACTTACTATTTTTAGCATTTTTTTGGGTCCTGAACTTCCAGAGCCATTTTGAGGCCCTAAACGACGTTTTTTGGGAAAACGGGGAGCAACATGCATCCATGGACTGATGTTGCTTACTCAAAATTTGTATTCCTTGGATAGATATCTCTAACGAGGTATGGTATGCGTCAAACGGAGATCGTATGCCAAAGTTACGCCCCTGGGAAGTTGAAACACCAATTTACCCAAACGGGGCCATAGTTTTGGCGCTTCATCTCCTAGGGTTAGGGTTTTGGCTGTTTAGGATTTCCCATTGTTTCTAAATAATAAATAGGCCCTCGAGCCTCATTGTAACAGATTTTAGAGGCC
Organism: Pinus albicaulis; assembly: GCA_034641835.2. NCBI lineage: Eukaryota > Viridiplantae > Streptophyta > Pinopsida > Pinales > Pinaceae > Pinus > Pinus albicaulis. Next base: position 485,728,886 of record CM076575.1, read on the forward strand.
TATATCCACCACATCTCTTCTCAGAGATAGCAACCAACGCCCTAGCTAGTTTTATTTCCATTCTGTCTGTAAGCAAATTTCAGTTCTTCGATATTAATGAAATGAAGTGTTATTTCCGCTGCATCTTTGTATTTATGGTTATATGTTTATTTTGTTGCGTTCCTGCATAAATCTGGATCACCCTGGGCAAACCATGGAGGATATCCTATTTGGGGAATGCAGTGCTCAATTTGATAAATTTATCAGTTGGTATTTGGTGTCTGAAGTGTGTTGGATACATCAGGAGTGGTTTCAGTGATAGAAATAGAATTCTGAGGGAGTTTGTGCCATTTAGAAGGTCATAGTAGCTTAGTGCATTGATAGAAGGAATCGTGTCAACCAGAGCCTAAAGCTGTTTGCAGAATTTGGATAGCCAATTGAGGTATATTTATGGTATTTTCAGTCCTTTTGATCATTTTTGTATTCATTGGAATTAAATATTTACTTTGGAAAAAAAACTTACCATAATCCCAAAGAGTTGAGTCATGATGACAAAGCTCAAAGGAGACATAGCCCACGAGATTTCAGGTGAACTCCTAGATTAAAATTGAAGTTGTGTTTGAATGATTATTTTCTTCATTATGTTTCTGTAATACATGTTAAATTACAGCAAGAAAAAATGAAGTTAAGACACATAAACAGTAAAAATTCATACACCACTTTCAAGTAAATAATGTCGCAAAATTGTCAAATACAAGCTAGATCATTTTAATTTAAACTAAGTGGTAGGTTCTTGAAATACATACAAGTTATCCAGACCATTTTCAGATCAGGATGGTATCAGAGCATGGTTGCTTTCTTGATAGAGCACTTGTTTGCTTGATTGTATAGCTTGAAAGGTGTTTAGACAGTGTAAAAGATTGATTGTTTTACTGTTTGCAAACTGATTGTTGTTTGAGTTTGCTTGAGATTTGGGGATAGCTATTGATTAGCTAAGTATTAGAGAGAAAAAAAAGGAAGAAAGAGATTAAGGCATCTTCCTTACCCCAAGGGACCTCAAGGTCACTTTTGGAACAAACCCTCTTGACAATTGTTTGTTGAGAAGCTCATGGAGTTTGTTTGTTGTTTGGCAGCTTGAATAAGAGTTTGTCTTTACAGCCATTTGATTAAAAATCTTGTCATCTATTTTGAAAGCTTTGAGAACTTTGTTGAAGTTCCTTTTGTTCATTGACATCATAATGACAACTTCTACAAGTGAAGTTTCCTCCTTCACAAGATTATTTGATGATGATATGAAGCGTGACTTTATTATATTGAAGGACATGGTGCAGATTTTGTTTGAGGATAAATGAGAAAGCACTGAACTTCGTGCACAATTGTTTTCCATGAAGGAAGAGAAGGAAGAAATTCTTCAAATATTGCATGATATGGAGAGGCAACTCCATAAAGCCCAAGAGGCTTTGACCAAGAAAATGCATGAGGAAAAGGTAATCCATTCTAACTTGTCTTCAGTTTCCTCATTAGAAAGATGTGGTGGTTCTTTCGAAAAACATACAAGGGGAATAGGGTCCAAATTAATGATTAAAATGGGCTATGAAGGCAAGGGATTAGGAAAGCATGTGCAAGGCATGGTTGAACCTGTTTCAGTTGAGGAACGACCTAAGAATCTTGGTCTTGGTTATGTGCAATTTAATGGCGAAGACTCCAAAGCCATGAAGGCATGTGAGGATATTTCAAAGAGAAATTTTGTTCCAATTTCTAAGATGCAAATATGTAAAATTTGTTTCAAAGATGATTGCCATTGCTTTAAGCCTTTGTTGCAGCAAAAATATGGTAGACATGCAGCTTATGGCGAGCGTGCAAGTTTAGATAGTTTTCAAGACAAGAACGATGATGTTAGTCTGCAAATGAAAGTTGTATCCTCTACTAGTTCATCTCCTCAAGAAGGAAAAAAGGATGAAAATTCAAAGAAGCACAAGAGGTATAAATATTCTCATGATCAATTTGATTGTGTTTCTGCAAAGCATGATAATTTTGCATGCTTAAATGGAAGAAAGATTTGTTGTACATATTGTGGTCGATTTAACCATGATATTTCGAGATGCTGGATGAAGAAGTAAGCATACAGGAAGTAGATGAGGCAAAGGCAAATTTCAAAGAAGGTGCATAATATTTGCACACATTGCCAAAAGAGGGGACATGTTGTCTCTCATTGTTGGACTTTGCATCCAACTAGTCATCCAAAGCACATGCAGCAAGAGGATAGAAAGATTGGCACAAGTTGAATTATGGATTCCATTATCGATGTGAAAATGGAAGATTCACATGAAGAAGTGTTACAGCAGCAAAAGTCACCATGGAGGTGGCTTGGAAAGAAGTGGATGGACTTCTTAACACAGTAAGAAATACTCCTTTGTACATATGCACATTTTGTTTGTATGCATGTATTTCTATAGAAAAGTTTGATGCAAAATTGCATATAAATGCGGTTTAGTTGAAGGAATTTCTTTGTTGTTGAATTTTTTTGCCGTGGAGGTGTAAAAGATGAGTATGATACTCACTTATATTACAACAATATCTTTCAGTTCAGCTCTTTATCCACCCATATGTTTTTGGGATTATGTACTTGTTGGTACTTGAAAGGTTGAAGGTGTATAGGTGCATGGAAGTTGTATGTGTAAATAGAGAACTGTAAATAGGTTCATTGTACATTGATACATGCAAATCTGTTTGTCCAGATGTATCACGTTGTTTATCGACTTGTGTCTATTGTGTCACACATGTTTGTCGACTTGTGTCGATTGTGTTGCACACTTTTTACATTGATTTTGTGTCAATTGTATAGCACATTTTATGACAACTTGTTGTTGATGTCGCATGTTGCACGACTTATGTTTGAGCCACCTTGGATCATTGACCAAGGCAACGATGTTCAGATTCCTTCTGCAAATTTCTCGCTAGAAATTTTCTGAGTGAGTGCAAGAAAGGCAGCTCTTGACACGAGGATAAGCACATCGAAAGGGAAGTGTGAATTTATTTCTAGTTGTGGTTCAAATTCACTAGCCATGCAAGGAAAGTGTTTGGAGGCTGAAGATAAAAGGGTGTAGTACTCTCATTTGCTGTACAGATCAGTTTCAGTAGTCTAAGAGAGCTTTTGGGGTCCAAAATATTCTCATTGGGGAGGTGTGATCATAAATGGATCAAGGACCTAAGGATTAGCTCAAAATTCAAGGTTATAGGATTGGGTTGAAACCATGATGGTTATATAGGTATCAACTTCCTAATTTTGGCACTACAAACGGTTCAAAAAATGGACACCGTATGAAGAAGTTATTGCACTTTGAATGCCGAGTGGGTCTGGCGGAGCACGGAGGGGCCAACCCTCCTCCCATGGAACTTCATCATATGACCAGTGTGGGAGCTTAATGTTAAGAGTGATTAAGGAGCCTAATATTAGGTTTAATATTTAATTAAGCTTCAGTTAAGTGGAGTTTAATATGGCAGATATTCTGGAGGCGCTCCCAAATTTAGGCGGACTTCCACTTTTAGTGGAGTTAACTGGCAGTTGCCCCACATTTAGTGGAGGAAATTGGGGCAAAGTTGTTTGGTCATAACTCCCTAATTATTGAACCAAATTGGATTAAATTTTGGTCAATTTTGGGTCTCTTTGACCTCCTGAACACTTTGGGACAGGTTTCAGGTTGAATGGAGGTGATATTCAAAGGTTTTTGCTTCAGGGAAGATGAAGGAGCCATCCGGGCCACCATGAGACAACTTCAGTTTGAGGCCTAACTAGGGGAGTTAGAGTCCTTTTTCAGAGTTCCAATAGTATAAATTGGATAATTCATATGTTTTAAGTCTGATGAAATGGTTTTTAGAGCTTGTAGAGAAATTTTGAAGGCCGAAAAGCTTCAGTAAAGTTCTAGGGGTCGTTAGTGTAAGCTTTTGCCAGCAGCAGTGTAGGGCTTAGAAAGAGATGTTTGTGACCATTTGCAGTGAAATAGTGGTAATTATTGGCTGAAAAAATCATTTTGAATCTAATTACAGTGGTTTCAAAAGTTTTGAAGACTTCTAGAGGTCAAAAACTCAGCAGAGATGTCTTCCTTGACCCTAGTGCCAGGGGGTGACGATTGGTGATTGAGGCGAAACTTGAATAGCCAGAGGCTATTTTTGATGAACGAATAGTATAAATTGACTATTTCAGACATTTTGGAACCAATGTAAGTGGTTTTATAACATTTTGATAACTTTTACAGCTCAAGAAGTTGATGTAAAGTTTTGGGCAGCCCTGGGCAAACCGTGGAGGATAGCCTATTTGGGGAATGCAGTGCTCAATTTGAGAAATTTATCAGATGGTATTTGGTGTATGATGTGTTTGGATACAATAGGAGTGTTTTCAGTGATATAAATAGAATTTTGAGGGAGTTTGTGCAATTTATAAGCTCATAGTAGCTTAGTGCACCGACAGAAGGAATCGTGTCAACCAGAGCCTAAAGTTGTTTGCAGAATTTGGACAGCTAATTGAGGGATATTTATGGTATTTTCAGTCCTTTGGATCATTTTTGTATTCATTGGAATTAAATATTTACTTTATAAAAAAAACTTACCATAATCCCAAAGAGCTGAGTCATGATGACAAAGCTCAAAGGAGACGTAGCCCACGAGATTTTGGGTGAACTCCTAGATTAAAATTGATGGTGTGTTTGAATGATTGTTTGCCGCATTATGTTTCTGTCATACATGTTAAATTACAGCAAGAAAAAATGAAGTTAAGACACATAAACAGTAAAAATTCATACAACACTTTCAAGTAAATAATTCCGCAAAATTTTCAAACACAAGCTAGATCATTTTAATTTAAACTAAGTGGTAGGTTCTTAAAATACATACAAGTTATCCAGACCATTTTTAGATCATGCATAGAATTCACACAGACGTGTGTGGACCTTTCTCAGTTGCTTCAACAAAAAAACATAGGTATTATGTTATATTCGTTGATGACTATTCTCGTAGATGTTGGATCTTCTTCATGCAGAAGAACAGTGAAACGTTCTCAAAGTTCTGTGAGTTCAAAGCATTGGTGGAGAAGGAGTCGGGGAAGCAAGTGAAAGCTCTACGGAGCGATAATGGTGGTGAATACATCTAGGGTGAATCCAAATAATTCTGTAGAAACGAAGGAATTCGAAGAGAACTCATAACGCCTCATAACCCACAACAAAATGGGGTCACTGAGAGGAAGAACAGAATGATCGTGGGTGCTGCACGAGCGATGCTGCATGACCAAGGCCTACTGATGAATTTGTGGGCGGAAGCATGCAACATTGCGGTTTATGTGAAAAACCATTGTCCTCATAGAGTACTTGGCATGAGTACACCCGAAGAATCTTTTACCGGTAAGAAGCCTGATATTTCTCATTTGAAGATTTTTGGCTCATTTGTTTACATTCATGTGACAAAGGATGCCAGGAAGAAACTGGAGCTGACTGCAGAAGTTGGGATATTTGTGGGGTACACAGAAACACCCCATAATTATCGTGTGTATTTTCCAGACAGTTAGATGACTGTGGTGCGACGAGATATAAAATTCAATGAGGTGAAAGCCATGAAGTTGTCGCTTGAGAGGGAGCTACACTTGCATGCAGAAGAGGAACTTCTTGTTCCCAAAGATTAGCCTCTAGATGTGGATCAGCCATAGGAGGAGATTCATGGAGTGGAGGAGTCCACTCATGAAGAACCAAACATCAAACAAGGTAGAAAGCGTACCACAAAAGGTGAGAGATTGAAGCTTGATGCGACACAGAATGTAGGAGTCCTTACATCACAGCGCAAACAGAGATATTCACCTAATCGATTTACTGGATACATGGCTCTTATGAGCAAGTGTATCGTGATAGAGCCATATTATTTATAAGAAGCAATGCAAGAGCCCACATGGGTAGATGCCATGGTGGAGGAGTATGACTCCATTGTCAGAAACAGTGCTTGGGAGATTGTTCCAAGGTCGGTGGGAAAATCAGTTGTAGGATCAAGATGGATCTACAAGGTAAAGCAAGTTGCTAATGGGAGAGTCGAGAAATATAAGGCAAGATTTGTTGCCCAATGCTTCTCACAGATTGAGGGGATTGACTATGAAGAAACCTTTGCACATGTCACACGATATTCTTCCATACGAACCATCCTTGCTCTCTCAGTGTAGATGGGTTGGCACATTCATCAGATGGATGTGGAGACTGAGTTCCTTAATGGGATCATTGAGGAAGAGGTGTACATTGAGAAGCCTGAAGGATTTGAGATCTTCAGCATCGAGTCGAATGTGTGAAGGCTCAAAAGAGTGTTGTATGGGCTGAAACAAGCACCATGTGTTGTTGATCAGCGGTTGTCATTGATGTCAACCCAAGCAGCACCAGGGGCTAACCCAATATTGAATGAGAAGTTTTACCTACCAAATTAATATATCCTGGGTCAATAATGCTTTTTATGGTTTCTACTTGTCGAGATGTTTCCGTTGATATATGGCACGCCATGTAATTCTTCACGGTTTGAGAGATATTCATGTTTGAAGTTTGTACCCTAGTTAGTGGGATAAAACCCCATGGGGTTGGGGCATGGGTCATTGAAAAGTAATAATTAATATTTTATAAGCTCCTAAAATCCCTCCCACGCTCACTTGTTGAAGCCCCTCTCAACTTAAGCATTCATATATATTGTGATCTTCATTTCCTCCTTAGGCAAGGGATTCGGCCATCTGAAATAGGTCATCGTGGAATTTTCGCTCTAAATTTTTGTCTACGAAGGATTAGAAGCTGAAATTTTTATGAGGTGAAGCTGAATGCCTGCAGAAGCTGTAGTGAAATTTTCAGATCAATTTGCACAATATATTTGGAGATATGATCTGTGGAAGTAAGGGTTTTTGCACGCTCCTGAAATTCATCTCAAATAAGTGACCTTGGTAACTTCATCATAACTCTCTCTCTGAGTATTGGATTTGAATTCCGTAAAATGTAACGGATAGTGCACAGTCGAAAAATTTCTCTCTATCAATTTCAGAAGAAATGAATAAAACAATGACACGTGGCATTCCATACAAGTGCGCTCTGCTGAAACAGTCCATAATTAGGGCAGTGTGAGAAATTGGGTATAACTCTATCTTGAAGAATCCAAATTCGGTCAGACCTGTGGCATTGGAAAGAAGACTTAGAGGACTAATTTAGGACCAAAAATCAGATATTGAGGATCTGAAATAATAGAGATACACCAGATTCAATATCGAGCTCCTAGAAGGCAAGAAAACGCTAGATCATGTGTTGTCAAGGATTGCAAAGGACCAGACTTTCTACGGCATAAAAGAAAAACAAGGTGCAGCAGAGGGTAGCATGACAAGAGTAGAAACCAAGGTGCATAACAGCAGCAAGAAGTTCATGATATGAAGTATTCAAGTGGGCAGCACTGCATACAATCATTGTAAAGGTATTATTGTACTTAGTCATTGTAAATACATAATTATACAAATTGTACTAGTGTCTATCTACCAAGGGTGGAAGAGGTAGTGTTGGGAGGTCTAGGATCATCATTAGGTGGTTGTGTCAAAGTTGGTTTTATGGTCTAGTATATCTTCTTCTTCTACATCATTCCATATCATTGTAAAGTGGACCATTTTCCCTGGTACGGGAGTCCATTCTTCTTTTATTCTTCTATAGGGTGGTAGGGTGGTGCTAGGGTGAGTTTTAGTTGATTGGGTGTTGGGGCATCCATTCAGTGACTACTAAAGAATCTTGGGCATTGGAGCGTCCATCCAGTGGGAGCTGGAGAAGAATGCTTTTCTAGATTCTAGGAAGTTGGAGCTTTATTTTCAATTGGAGTTGAAAAGAATTATTAGAAAAGCATTAGGTGGTTTTTGTCCCAGAGTGGGTTTCCACCTTAAAGATTGTGTGCATTTGTGTTCCTCTTGTTTGCTGCTATCATTGTACAAACACTGATAATAATTTAAGATTAACTAATGCTCTAATTGAAAGAAATGCTAATTCACCCCCCCTCTCAGTATTTCCAACAATTGGGATTAGAGCTTGGTTCCTTCAATATCAGTTTAACAGTTGGAAGGAGGTCATGGAGCATACCATGAATGGTGTACCTCTATTCAATGAAAATAATTATGCAATTTAGAAAGGAAGAATGGAGGTCTATCTCTTGGCGCAAGGTTACGAAGTATGGGACACTGTTCAAAATGGATTTACATCAACCATGGATGAACAAGGTAAGAAGAATTTGGTAAATGATGCAAAAGAAAAGAATATTATTATCAGTGGACTTATTGAATCTTCTTATCATAAGGTGTTGGGTTGTAAAACCGCCAAAAATGTATGGGACAAGTGTGAGAATATATATGTAGGTGACTCAAATGTCAAAGAAGCAAAGCTTCAAATCTATAGAGAAAAATTTGAGCAACTCAGAATGAAAGAAGATTGCAACATTGTTGCATACTTTCAATACGTTGATGAAATAACCAATACTCTGGAAGGATTGGGAGAGCCAGTTGACGAGAAGACTATTATACGGAATATTCTTAGAATGTTACCAGGGAGATTCAACCCAAAGGTATCGGTCTTAGAATACAGTGCAAATCTGGACAAACTCAGCAAAGAGGAATTACATGGAGTTCTCATAGCATATGAAATGATACTTGATGAAGAAGAGGGTACTTCGCATCTAGAAACTGTGTTCGTTGCATCTAAGAAAACCAATAAGGATAAACAACCTTCAATTGAAAAGACATGCACCTGCAAGTGTGAAGAAAAGGGATATGATGAAGAAGGTCTTTCAGATGAAGAATATGCTTACTTCACGAGAAAACTAAAAATTGGTAAGGGACAATTCAAAAGTAAACTTCCATTGATATGTTTCAGCTGTAATGAGGTTGGGCATTTTGCAGCAAAATGTCCAAACAGAAGTAATGGCAACTCAAAAGGAAAGAAAGGCTTTAAGAAATTCAACAAGCAAGGATCCAAAAAGAACTTTCTCTCTAAAGAAGATAGCTCATCATCCGATGAAGACAATGACAGTGAAGAAGAAGCCAATGAGAGAGTATTGTTTATGGCCAAGCACAATAAACCCAAGAACAATAAACAAGAGGTATCAAACAACGAAGAAGAAGGATGGACCATAGAAGAGTTTTATGAGGAAGCAATCAAGCTTATAAAATATCTCAAGGCGGAGAAGATCCGTTCCAAAACTCTTGAAGAACAATTTCAAGGTCTCAAAATTGAAGTTGAAGAACACAAATGCATTGAAGAGTCACTTCAAAAGAAGTTGGAAGAAAGCAACCAAGAAAGGGAAGAATTAGAAGCCGAAGTAGTCTCACTGCGTGAGGAAGTGAAGAAAGGAAAAACTATCCAAAACTATGCCAACAGCTCAAGGGCATTGGAAGAACTCATCAACAATCAATGATATTACAATGACAAAACTGGCATTGGTTACAAAGAAGAAGAAGCAGGACCTTCTACAACAAAATACAATGAACCTATGAGATCTGACATGCATGAAGACTTCATTGGACAAGATTCGCAAGAACAACCTTGGAAGACAATTCCTCGACGAAAATTTCCATCCAGGTACCAATATATTTTTTATGGCTACTGTTATTCATGTGGAAAATTTGGTCATAAAGCTGTAGAATGTCGCACGTACCCTAGGAACGAATACAATTCCAGGAGATCTGTCAAATATGAACCTCCCAGGGCTCAGTGAAATATCAATAGATTTGAACATTTAAGAAATAATATTGAATGTTACAAATGTCGAAACTTTGGACACATAGCCAAAGACTGCAAACTTGAAAATCCTCCAGAAGAATCTTTGAAGCCACAGAATGAATGAACATGGAAGAAGAAGAAGAATGATAATTGTGCTCTCACTCTTAAGGCTCAAAATAACGAAGATGTGTGGTATGTTGATAGCGGTTGCTCAATGCATATGACTGGAGATAGAAATAAATTTGTATCTCTGAAAGAGAAGAAGGATGGAACCGTGTCCTTTGGAAATGATGGATATTCACATGTTATAGGATTAGGTACTGTCACTCTCGGAAGCAAAGATGTTCTAGCCAAGAATGTTCTTTTGGTTGAAAACACGAATCACAATCTGCTCAGTGTTGGACAAATGTGTGATCAAGGACACACAATACTATTCAACTCCACGAAATGTGAAATCAGGAAAGGCGTGTATGGTGAAATTGTGGCTACAGCAAGTCGAGCTCCAAACGACATATATGTTTTTCAGAAGTAAGACTCGGAATATCCACAGTAGTCATTTTTTAGACTAAAAAATGACTACTATGGATATTCCGAGTCTTACTTCTGAAAAACTACACCACAGAAATCTCTAATCTGACATATATGTTCTGGATGAAGCAACTAAAGCATGTCTAATAGCTAAAGAGGATGATACAATAATTGGTAGCAATGATGATCATCTAAGTAAGAATTTTTCTACAAAGGTGCAAAGTGATTTCGAGATGTCTTTACTTGGTTGCAAATTGAGCATAGACGACTCATCTAAGGATGTGGATCAAAGGTTGTATAGATCTATGATTAGTAGTCTTCTATATGTAATAGCCTCCCGACCAGATGTTATGCAAGCAGTTGGACAAGTAGCAAGATTCCAAGTAGCACCAAAAGAATCACATATCAAATATTCGCCAGCATTGGAATATCTTCACCAGAAGCTTGGGATTCTCCCAAGTTCTCATTAGATTTTTCTTTTTCAGAATATAAATGGGGAGTGGAAGTGTGTACAAGTATGCACGACGGTTGTGTGTTAGTGCGAGTGGAAGTGTGTATAGGTTCGCAGGATGGTTGTGTTTCAGGGGGAGTTACCATTTTCCATTGATGTCAAAGGGGGAGAGCATGTTGTAGGAAGAGGTGTCATGATCGCAGGGGGAGTACTTGTTTTTCCATCAATGCCAAAGGGGGAGATTGTTGACCAGCGGTTGTCATTGATGTCAACCCAAGTAGCACCAGGGGCTAACCCAATATTGAATGAGAATTTTGACCTACCAAATTAATATATCCTGGGTCAATAATGCTTTTGATGGTTTCTACTTGTCGAGATGTTTCCATTGATATATGGCACGCCATGTAATTCTTCACGGTTTTAGAGATATTCATGTTTGAAGTTTGTACCCCAGTTAGTGGGCTAAAAACCCATGGGGTTGGGGCATGGGTCATTGAAAAGTCATAATTAATATTTTCTAAGCTCCTAAAATCCCTTCCACATTCACTTGTTGAATCGCCTCTCAACTTAAGCATTCATATATATTGTGATCTTCATTTCCTCCTTAGGTAAGGGATTCGGCCATCTGAAACAGGTCATCGTGGAATTTTTGCTCTAACGTTTTTTATACGAAGGCTCAGAAGCAGAAATTTTTATGAGGTAAAGCCGAAATCCTGAGGAAGCTGCAGTAAAAATTTTAGATCAATTTGCACAATAGTTTTGGAGATATGATCTGTGGAAGTAAGGGTTTTTGCAGGCTCTTGAAATTCATCTCAAAGAAGTGACCTTGGTAAATTCGTCATAACTCTCTCTCTGAGTATTGGATTGGAATTCCGTACAAAGTGACAGAGAGTACACAGTCTTTAATTTGCGATCTATCAATTTCAGAAGCAAATGAATAAGCAGTGACACGTGGCATGCCGTACAAGTGCGCTCTACTGAAACAGTCCATAATTAGGGCAGTGTGAGAAATTGGGTATAACTCTCTCTTCAAGAATCCAAATTGGGTCAAAACTATGGCATTGGAAAGAAGACTCAGAGGAATACTACATGACCAAAAATTAGATATTGAGGATTTGAAATAACAGAGATACACTAGATTCAATATCGAGCTCCTAGAAGGCAAGAAAAAGCTAGATCATGTGTTGTCAAGGATTGCAAAGGACTAGAATTTCTACGGCATAAAAGAAAAACAAGGTGCAGAAGAGGGTAGCATGATAAGAGCAGCAGCCAAGGTGCATAATAGCAGCAATAATTTCATCATATGAAGTCTTCAAGTGGGTAGCACTGCATACAATCATTGTAAAGGTATCATTGTACTTAGTCATTGTAAATACATTATTGTACAAATTGTACTAGTGTCTATCTGCCAAGGGTTGAAGAGGCAGTATTGGGAGGTCTAGGATCATCATTAGGTGGTTGTGTCAAAGTTGGGGTTATGGTCTAGTATATCTTCTTCTTCGACGTCATTCTATATCATTGTAAAGTGGACCATTTTCCCTGGTACGAGAGTCCATTCTTCTTTTATTCTTCTATAGGGTGGTAGGGTGGTGCTAGGGTGAGTTGTAGCTCATTGGGTGTTGGGGCATCCATTCAGTGACTACTGAAGAATCTCGGGCGTTGGAACGTCCATCCAGTGGGAGTTGGAGAACAATGCTTTTCTAGATTCTAGGAAGTTGGAGCTTTATTTTCAGTTGGAGTTGAAAATAATTATTAGAAAAGCATTAGGTGGTTTTTGTCCCGAAGTGGGTTTCCACCTTACAAATTGTGTGCATTTGTGTTCCTCTTGTTTTATGCTATCATTGTACAAACACTGATAATAATTTAAGATTAACTAATGCTCTAATTGAAAGAAATACTCATTCACCCCCCCTCTCAGTATTTCCAACACGTGCTTGGTACACTCGGATCGATACCTATTTCACTGGACTTGGCTTCACCAAGAGTGAGGCGGATGCAAACCAGTACCAAATTGTGGTGGAGGGTAAGCTTTTAATCATTGTTCTTTATGTTTATGATTTAATACTAACAGGTGATGAGAAGTTGATACACTCATGCAAGGCAGATCTTGCAAAGGAGTTTGAAATGAAGGATTTGGGCCTCCTTCATTATTTCCTTGGATTGGAAATATGGCAGCGGGAAGGTGAACTGTTTGTCTTAAGGCAAGTATGCCCGGGAGATACTGGAGAAGTTTCACATGAAAGGCTGCAAGCCTATCGACACTCCTCTTCCAGTAAATTGGAGGGAAGAGGATGCTACATCAACAGAGGTAGTGGATGCCATTGTTTATCGAAATTTGGTGGGTTCGCTCATGTATTTAGTTAATACAAGACCGGACATATGCTATGTGGTGAACCAACTTTCACAAGTGATGGTTAAGCCTACCAAGCTCTTTTCAAAGGCAGACAAGTATGTCCTGAGATATCTCAGGGGCACATCTGAGTATGGTTTACATTACAGACAAATGAATGAGGTGAAGTTGCATGGCTTCACAGATGCAGATTGGGCAGGAAGCCCAACAGAAAGAAAGAGCACATCAGGAGGGATTTTCAGTATCGGATCTACAACTGTTTCTTGGTACAGTAGGAAACAAAGATCCGTGGCACTTAGTTTAGCGGAAGCAGAATACATGGCAGCAAGTCAAGCTGCATGTGAGGCTATATGGATGAGGAAGATCCTGGTCAGTTTGTTCGGTTCACATTTAGATCCTACAATGATACATTGTGATAATCAAAGTTGCATCAAACTCTCAGTTAATCCTGTGTTTCATGATAGATCTAAACATATTGATATCCGGTATCATCATATCATAGATTGTGTGCAGCGGAAGATCATGTTGCTTCAGTACATTCCTATGGAGGATCAGGATGCAGATGTTCTGACGAAGGTGCTCACCAGGAGAAAATTCGAATACCATAGAGGCAGGATCAGGGTGAAGGATAATCCCTATCTTGTTGAGAGGGAGTGTTGAGATTCAACAAGATGATGAGCTTAGTGAAAAGAGTCGCCTTCACTAAGTGGGCTCGTAGGCTATTTTTTGGCACAAGTCTATTTTTAGACATGGTGATCATATTTCAGAAGTTGCAGGATGCTATTTGTGGATGGTTGATCAAGTTGGAAAAATAGATGAAATTCTATTTTTAGAATATTGGGCGAAGTCTTTTTATAGATCGTCGATCTAAAAATAGAAGTGTTGATTATTATTAGCTCTTAATAATAATCCGACAATAAACAACAACTTATTCTCTTGGAGCACTTAGTTTCAGTGCACAGATTTGGCAAATCAGTGAGTTGAGGGAATTATGAAATTCCCAAGGGCAACCGGTCGTTCATGCATGGAGGTCTCAGTTAGAACTGAAGTGGCAAAGTTATGATAGAGTTGGAAGAGTAGTTCATGGAGTTGTATTCAGTTTAACTTAGTTAGACTCAGTTGAGCTAGTTGTATCTAATCTAACTAAATGATACACTAGTGAGAGTGGAGTGAATTAATTAGTTAATAAATTCACAAATAATAACTCATTAATCAACTGAACAATACAACAGTTAACTATAGTGCATGTCAGTTCCAGTGGAGACCCAGTGGAGAGATGGGTGAAAGGGAAAGATGGACTTTCTATTGTGACTATAGTGATGCATTGATTGCATCACACACACATTGGAGTTGCCAATGAGGATTGCACAGTGGAGGTAGGCTAGCAGGAGGGAAAAGATCGGTGCATGGATTTGCAGATTTTTCCTGATTAGTGTGTGACGATTGATTGTATTGAGAGCTTTATGTACTAAGCTTTGTATGAGATTGTTACATGATATCCATGATATATAATATATGATAGTTGGGGTTTTCAGCTTCAGGATTTCTCGTTAAACAACTGTGTTATGTGCAATTGTTTTTATTTATGCTTCACATGTGTGTGCAATTAATTTTCCACAAAAGATTAACAATGGAATGATTCTATATTTTGAAAGAAGTTAAATATTGTGAGATTAGGGGAATCTGGATGTATGCATGATTAGTGTATACTAATTTCTACATGTTCTTGTTGATTTTCACCATCTCATCAACAGCTGAATGAGTGAGAATATTTAATAACTCTAACACATCACCAATTAGAGCCATAATTCTCAATAACTCAATGTTACACTTCAAACACTGATTGTAACTATGAACTAAGAAGCAATACCCACTTACAATGTCAGTGCAATTCTACATTCAGATTTCTTACTCAGGGTAGCCACTTGGAAGCAAGGGTAACACACACAGCAAAAGGAAAATTCGATCTTTGATTAATCAGCTAAATGAGATTCATTGCAATCTCCAGTGCTGAATTCCGCTCCACTCAATTCAACACTAACTCATCCTTTAATGGCCTCCACTCATGATACCAGGAAAAAATGGTTGCTAACAGAAATAGTGTCTTTCTCCTCCACAGAAATTACGTCCAGGTAAATGAAGAAAAAACAGCCTGGGAGAGGGGATTTTTCTCAACTAGCCAAGGGACTGTAAACTCAGTCTTCCTCAAGCTCTTATGGTCATCAATGCTCCCATCCACTCGCTGCACATCAACTAAATCCTCCTTCTTTTTGAAATCCAAACAATATGCTTTCCTTCTATGCTTGAACGATGGAGATGGAGATGGAGCTGGAGCAGTCTCAAGGATCAAGGGATCCAACCTCCGTAACTCCCACTCCAGAGCTCCAAGATAACGACCTCGCAGAAAAAGGCTTCATATGCAGGTTTCAAGGAGGCTTCGTCCCTCATTCAAATAAATTTCTAGTATGGATGCAGAAAAATCACTAGAATATTGAAACCATTTCCAGCATATATATATATATATTTTTCCAGAGGATTCATTTGCTTACTTTTTGATACCGTTAAGTCTTGAGACTTGTTCTTCAATTGTCACTGGACTTGGACGTAGAGAATTTTGTGAAAAGATCAAGGGGGTCACTGGTATTGCACGAGAAAGAGCCGAGTGCTGTACATGAAACTCTGGCACCACAAATTCGACCCCATGACAGAAATTTTTTATAAACGTACACTATTGGTTAGGCTCCCGAATCTCCTTATTTCCCTGGAGAATATTGATGCTCTGCAAAAAATTGGGGATTGTTTGGGAACATTCATGGAATGCTCTGAATTTGAAAATGAAAACAACTTGGAGGATTCTATCAATTGCAAGTTTTTATATCAGGAAAATAAAGATTCCATATGCATTGTGAGAGGGACTGATGATTGAAATGATTTTCTTTGGAAAAATGAAAAGCCTTAAAATTAGAATAGATGAGAGGCATATAGTAAGGAAATTAAGAGGTGCATAGTGAAACAACTAGGACAGAGGGAATCCAAGAGAGAAACCATCGATAGTAGTTGTTCTCATGAGCCATCAAGGTATAGCCACAATTTTGATGAGAAAATAATGTATGGAAACAATTCTGATGAGCAGAAAAGTATGAAAACAGGAGTTATGCTGGAAAAGATGACATAGGAAGCGTATTTGGAGGAGCGTAAACTAGTGGTGCAGTCGAAGGTATGAACAAAGCATTGGAGGTATGAAGACGAAAGGTGTCCAACACCATTCCACAATCCTCAATCAAACAGGTTACGTGATTCTCTAAAATAAAATTCAATAACGTTGAAGTTAATAACGCCTCACTGCGATCTATGATATATAGCCCCGTGGTAATTTATGGCACAATACTCCACTATAATAATAATTTATCTTACTGGCTACTATTGTGGCCTCTTTTTACAAACATTCTAATTCAAATAAAACATTATTTTACAGTTTTTTTGATGTGGGTGTCAAGGCTAAGTATCAGAAAGTACCCATCACTGTACACAATATTTGCACTAGGATGGAACGTAGATATTTTACACAATATGGGCACACGAAAGCCTGGATCTTTCACAAGATTTCCCTCGCAGTCTTCATACTTTTGTTTCTTGGAATCTTCACTTCACAAGATTTCCCTCGCAGTCTTCATAATTTTGTTTCTTGGAATATTTTCTTGCTGAAGGATGTTGAGATTGCAACAAGATGACGAGCTTAGTGGAAAGAAGTCGCCTTCACTAAGTGGGCCCACAGACTATTTTTGGCGCACAGTCTATTTTTAGACTATGTCTATTTTTAGACATGTCGATCATATTCTATGAGTTGCAAGATGCTAATTGTGGATGGTTGGTCAAGTTGGAAAAATAGATGGACTTCTATTTTTAGACATATTGGGCAGAATCTATTTTTAGATTGTCAGTCTAAAAATAGATATGTCGAATATTATTAGCTCTTAATAATATTTGGACTATAAACATTATCTTACTCTCTTGGAGCACTTCAGTTAAGTGCACAGATGTGGCACATGAGCTGAGAGAAGAAATTACACTATTCCTGAGGGTTAAGTGGAGCTATTGCATGGAGACTTCAGTTAGAACTCATGTGAGAGAGCTTGGTGGAGTTGATTGAGGAAGTTGATGGAGTTGTGTTAAGTTTAACTGAGTTAAACATAGTTGAGCTAGTTGTATCTAGTCTAACTGATTGATACACTAGTAAGAGTGGTGTGAATTAATTATTAATTAATTCACTAATTATTAACTCATTAATCAACTAAATAATACATCAGTTAACTTCAGTGCATGGACAGTTTCAGTGGAGACCAATGAAGAGGTAGGTGAAAGAGTAGTGTGACTATCAATTGTGACTATACTGGTGCATGATTTTGCACCACACATTGATGGAGATGCCAATGAGGATTGTGCAGTGCATACCAGGTGGATTCGAGTTCATTCAGAGCTAATATTCAGCAGGGATTGCGCAGTAGAGACAGGCTAACAGGTGGCAGAGATTGGAGCATGTGTTTTGCTAGATCAGACCTGATTAGTGTGTAGCAATTGGAGATTGTACTGAGAGCTTGTGAGGAGCTTTGTATTATGATTGTTACATGATATCTATGACATATAATATACAGATAGTTGGGGGTTTTTAGCTTTAATCTTTCCCATGAAATACTGTGTTCATATGTGTGATTGTTTATGGTTTTAATGTGCGCATGCGATTGTTGTTATTTTCGCAATTAATGATCAATGGTAGAAGAGATTCTGTATTGTGCATGAAGTTAAAATAGTGTGTGATCAGGAGAATATCAGTGTATAACATATCAGTTATTCAAATTTCTACATGGTATCGGAGCAATATTGATCATTGGAGCAATTGCAAAACATTGAAGCGATTGAGTTTTGAGTTGGTGGAATTCGAATTTGCAGTAGTGTTTTCTTGGTGTCGAAGTTGAGATGTCTTTCAAAGGATTGCGATTGGAGTATGCCCTTGAGGGAAGCTTGAATTATATTGCATGGAAGGACAGGATGGAGGCGGTGCTGGATGACAATGGGTTGAAGGAGTTCATAGATGCAGAAATTCCAAAACCTACTTCTGGCGATGCTGCCACACTTGACACATGGCAAAAGAAGACAGCAAAGTGTCGAAGAATTATGTTGGAAGGTGTAAAGGATCACATAGTGTCCAACCTTCATGGTAAGGCTTATCCATTCTTGATGTGGAAAGCGTTGATAGACTTATTCCAAAGCAAGAGCAACTAGAGGAAGTTGGCGCTCAAGGATAAACTCAGGAACATAAAAATGGAGAAAGACGACAGTATGCCCAAGTACCTCACGAAGCTCATCCAATGCAGGGATGAGCTGGGAAGTGTGGGGGTGACTGTAGATGATGAGGACTTGGCGATCTTGGCTCTCCTTGGGCTTCCGAAGAGTTGGAATTCCTATCAAGACTCTGTCAATGGTCGGGAGAAATTTCCAGGATGGGAGCGACTTTGGTCGGATTTTGTGCAAGAGGAGATAAGGTGAAGTACCAAGGATGGATCTTCATCAAAGAACTCTGATGAAGAAAATTGTGCTTTGGCTGCCAAGCAAGGAATGGGAAGAGTAGGAAGAACTCTTCTCAATCTGGTGCGAAAGGCAAGAAGTAGGAAATGTCCAAGGTGAAGTGATTTCACTGTCACCAACATGGACATTACGCCACTAATTGTCCATAGAAGAAGAAAAATAAGCAGGCTACTAGATCTGCAGCTGGAGAGGCCTTAGCCTCATAGTTTGAGTTGGATTTTTTGCTGATCACATGCTTGGTCTCAGGTATGATGGGTTCAGTGTGGTTTATTGACAGTGGTGCATCTTTTCATATGACCGGAGACAAAGATTTGTTTACTGATCTAGATGAGAAAGATCTTGGAGTGCACATCGAAATGGGCGATGATGGTAGATACAGTGCGACCGGTATCGGTACCATTTCCTTTGAGAGGGAGTCTGGTAAACCCTTCTTATTGAAGGAAGTGATGCATGTTCCAAGATTGAAGAAGAATATTATCTTGGTGGCCATGTTAGAAGACAAGGGATATGATGTTGTCTCTAGCGAGGGAAAGGCTTTCCTGCGCAGTAAGACAACTGGTGAGACCCAGAGGATAGGGGTTTGAGTTAAGAACCTTTATCAGTTGCAGGTAGATGGCTGCGCAGCAATGGCAGGCAAGGCAGAAGGAGTGGTGAGCCAGGATGATGGCAAGCTGTGGCACAGGAGATTGGGCCACCTTCACCATGGAGCTTTGAAGATACTGCAGCAGATTTCTACTGAGCTTCCTAAGGGCACTCTTGCGCAGTCAGATCAATGCAAGGGATGTACTTTGGGAAAATTTGTGAAAGCCACCTTTCACGAGAAGGATAGTCACACCATGACGATCCTTGAGATAATTCACATATATGTGTGTGGACCTTTCTCAGTAGCTTCGACAACAAAGCACAGGTACTATGTGATATTTGTTGATGATTTTTCTCGAAAGTGTTGGATCTTCTTCATGCAGAAGAAGAGTGAGACATACTCAAAGTTCTGTGAGTTCAAGGCACTGGTTGAGAAAGAATCGGGGAAGCAGGTGAAGGCTCTTAGGAGCGACAATGGTGGTGAATTCATCTCTGGCAAATTCAAGGACTTTTGCAACACAGAAGGAATTCGAAGAGAGCTCATAGCACCTCATAATCCACAGCAGAATGGGGTTGCTGAGCGAAAGAACAACACGATCATGGGTGCTGCATGGGTGACATTGCATGATCAGGGCCTTCCCATACACTTGTGGGCTGAGGCATGCAATACTGCAGTATATGTGCAGAACCGTTGTCCTCATAGGATACTTGGCATGAGTACACCCAATGAGGCATTTTCTGGTAAGAAGCCTGATATTTCCCATTTGAGGATTTTTGGTTCACCTGTTTACATTCATGTGACTTAGGATGCCAGGAAGAAGCTGGAGCCGACCGCAGAGGTTGGGCTATTTGTGGGGTACACAGATACGCCCACAACTATCGTGTGTATTTTCCAGACAGTCACAAGACTGTTGTGCGATAGGATATCAAATTTCATGAGGAGAAAGCCATGAAGTGTTCGATTGAGAGGGAGCCACACTTGCATGCAGATGAGGAGCTATTAGTTCCTAAGGATGAGTCTCAGGATGTGGATCAGCCACAAGATGAGGTTCATGGAGTGGAAGAGACCACTTAAGCAACACCAACCATCAGAGGGAGGAAGTGCACTACAGAAGCTGAGCGACTGGCTCAAGATGCAGAGAAGGTTGTAGGAGCACCTACATCACAACACGAAGCAGAGGCAGTCCACGGCGGTATCTTGGATACATGGCTCTTATGAGTCAATGTGTTGTGACAGAGCCATCCTCTTTTGAGGAAGCTGTGGAGGAACCCGCATGGGTTGATGCCATGATCGAAGAATATGATTCGATCATCAGGAACAGTGCATGGGAGATTGTCCCAAGGCCGGATGGGAAATCAGTGGTGGGTTCGAGATGGATCTACAAAGTGAAGCAAGCAGCTGACGAGAGTGTGGAGAATTACAAGGCAATATTTGTTTCCCGAGGCTTCTCATAGATCGAGGGGATCGATTATGAGGAAACCTTTGCACCTATCGCAACGTATTCTTCCATACGAATGATCCTAGCTCTCTCAGCACAGATGGGGTGGCACATTCATTAGATGGATGTAAAGACTGCGTTCCTCAACAGGGTGATTGAGGAGGAGGTGTACATAGAGCAGCCCGAAGGTTTCGAGATCTTTAGCAATGAGTCGCATGTGTGCAGGCTCAAAAGAGCGTTGTATGGGTTGAAACAATCACCTCGTGCTTGGTACACACGGATCGACAATTACTTTACCGGACTTGGATTCTCCAAGATTGAGGCGGATCCGAACCTATACCAGATAGTGGTGGAGGGTAAGTTGTTGATCATTGTACTTTATGTAGATGATTTGATATTGACCGGTGATGAACAGTTGATACTCTCATGCAAGGCTGATCTTGTAAAAGAGTTTGAGATGAAGGACTTGGGCCTCCTTCATTATTTCCTGGGATTGGAAATTTGGCAGCACAGTGATGAACTGTTTGTTTCTCAAGGCAAGTATGCCCAGGAGATACTGGAGAAGTTCAACATGCATGGCTGCAAGCCTGTTGATACTCCTCTTCCTGGTGGTTGGAGGAAGGAGGATGCTACATCGGCGGATGTAGTGGATGCCACTTTTTACTGATAGTTGGTGGGGTCGCTCATGTATCTGGTCAATACACGACCCGACATATGCTACGTAGTTAACCAGCTTTCACAAGCTATGGTCAAGCCTACCAAGCTCTTTTGGAAGGCGGGGAAGCATGTATTGAGATATCTCAGAGGCACATCGGGATATGGATTATCGACACGGACGTTCGGATGAGGAGTGAGGCTATGTGGCTTCACGGATGCGGATTGGGCACGAGCCCAACGGACGGGGAAAAGAGCACATCTTGAGGGATTTTCGGTATCGAGTCGACAACAGTATCGAGTCGACAACAATTTGTTGGTACAACGAGCAGAGATTCATGGCACTCGGTTTCGGCGGGTATGGCAGCGAGTTTGGCTGCATGCGAGGCTATATGGATGAGGAAGATCCTGGTTGGGTTGTTCGGTTCACACTTAGATCCTACTGTGATATATTGTGATAATCATAGTTGCATCAAACTCTCGGTTAATCCGGTATTTCATGATAGATCTAAACACATTGACATCTGGTACCATCATATCAGAGATTGTGTGCAGCGGAATATCGTGTTACTTTCATACATTCCTACGGAGGATCAGGATGCTGATATCTTGATGAAGGCGCTCACCAGGAGAAAATTCGAATACCACAGGGGCAGGATAGGGGTGGCAGATAATCCTTATCTTGTTGAGAGGGAGTGAGATTCAACAAGATGATGAGCTTAGTGAAAAGAGTCGCCTTCACTAAGTGGGCCCACAGGCTATTTTTGGCGCAAGTCTATTTTTAGACTATGTCTATTTTTAGACATGATGATTGTATTTCAGAAGTTGTAGGATGTTATTTGTGGATGGTTAGTCAAGTTGGAAAAATAGATGAAATTATATTTTTTAGATTACTTGATCTAAAAATAGAAGTGTCGATTATTATTAGCTCTTAATAATAATCCGACTAATAAACATTATCTTATTCTCTTGGAGCACTTCAGTTAAGTGCACAGATGTGGCACAGGAGCTGACATAAAGAATTACGCTATTCCTGAGGGTTAAGTGGAGCTATTGCATGGAGACTTCAGTTAGAACTCATGTAAGAGAGTTTGGTGGAGTTGATTGAGGAAGTTGATGGAGTTGTGTTTAGTTTAACTGAGTTAAACATAGTTGTATCTAGTCTAACTGATTGATACACTAATAAGAGTGGTGCGAATTAATTATTAATTAATTCACTAATTATTAACTGATTAATCAACTAAAGAATAGATCAGTTAACTGCAGTGCATGGACAGTTTCAGTGGAGACCAGTGAAGAGGTAGGTGAAAGAGCAGTGTGACTATCAGTTGTGACTATACTGGTGCATTAGTTTGCACCACACATTGATGGAGATGCCAATGAGGATTGCACAGTGCATACCGGGTGGATTCGAGTTCATTCAGAGACAATATTCAGCAGGGATTGCGCAGTAGAGGCAGGCTAACAGGTGGCAGAGATTGGAGCATGTGTTTTCCTAGATCGGACCTAATTAGTGTGTAGCAATTGGAGATTGTACTGAGAGCTTGTGAGGAGCTTTGTATACTGATTGTTACATGATCTCTATGACATATAATATACAGATAGTTGGGGGTTTTCAGCTTTAAGCTTTTCCATGAAATATTGTGTTCACATGTGTGATTGTTTATGGTTTTAGTGTGCGCATGCGATTGTTTTTATTTCCGTAATTAATGATCAATGGTAGAAGAGATTCTGTATTGTGCATGAAGTTAAAATAGTGTGTGATGAGGAGAATCTCGATATATAACATATCAGTTATTCAAATTTCTACAAAGGATCCCACCATAAATGTGATATCATGGAATACAAAATGCCTGAACTGGAGGAGGCAGTGCTGCATGGTGGAGGGTCGAGTGGGAGGAAGTCGAACAGTCATCAACACAAAGAATAGTGAAGAGCAAGTGCTCACGAGACAGAGATTATGTCAGAGGGAGACTATACTAAATTAGGAGTTACACATTTTCTATTTCAATATTGTAGACAACGTAGAGACCAACTAGAATTAGCTAATTGGAGCAGGACCAACAATCATTCGCTCTGTTACCATGTTAAACACACGCATGGTGGATGATAAATTAAACACTCACATAGGAAATATAGGCACAAGTTATCTTATTATTCACCATAGATGTACATTTATATTACATTGGTGTGACCCTTGGATTCATCTTCCAAGGTCACTTGGACTCCTTTTGTGATTGTTCAGCTTCCACTCCTACGCATAGAGGATTAGGTGTCCAACAGTCGAGAAATCAATGTTTATGTATGGAAAACCTTGATGCTAGATTGACCCATGTCGAAGGACATCTTCAATGTGATTTTGATGCACATTTTTCTCTTGGTTCGAGTGCAAGGGATCCAACCCTTGTATCTTCTTCAAACTTTTAATGGTATTTTAGTTTGATAGTATTTCTGATATAAAGCTATGTTTTATATCGTCTCATTACAACCTGAGAGTTTGGTTTTGCTTTTTAAAATTGCATTTTAACAAATTCGATTCTTTTGAATACTTGATGAATCTGAGATTAAAATAATTTTAGAATAACTTAAAAAATCTAAAACAATATTATATATTTTTATAAAGATAAATAAAAATATAATTGTTAATAAATTTTATGATAAATATAGAAAATATATTTTTATAAATAAATAAGTAAAAAAGTAAGTAAGTAATTAGGGATAAAAATTATATAAAAATGAGAATTGAATGAAAGAACTAAAGATAAAAATAATTTTTAAATGATGAAATTAAAGTAAAAAAAAATCAAGCAAACGACACGGGAGAGTAACTCAAACATTTTGAAACTAAATTTCCGAAAATTTTAAGTAATAATAAATCATGATGAATATTGGTTAAGGTAGAAATAATATTATTATTAGTTAATATAAAAAATATATTGGTTAATTTTGATTAATATAGGTTAATATAAAAAATAAAAAATAATATTAAATATTGGTTAATTAAAAATATTGTTAAAGAATTTCAGTTTTAGTTGTTTGGTGAATAATTTATTAGTTTGATAAATAATTTATTTAGAAAATAATTAGTTTTAAGCATAAAAAAATAGTGTAACAAATCAATTTATCATATTTATGAGAAAAATATTGTAACTAATTCATTTATTATATTTATGAAATAATTGTATTGACAAACTTCTTGTTACTCTATATACTCTATAAAGTATGAATTTTTTTAATTTTAATTTTTAACCATTTTAACATTAAAATAATAATAACAATATAATTTAATCAATAGATAAACTCAGAATCATTAATTTTTTTGTGAGTTTGGTATATCCTGACTTTACTTCATGTCGTGTTCTTTGGTTTTTTTTCCACAAAATTTAGGAACAGACTTTTGGTTCTTTGTGTTCCTGTTTCTGTCGACAAAGTTTAGTCATAAATTTAATGTTGAACGTTGGTTATAGCAATGGGTTTAGTTGAAGTTACGGGTCAATTGTGAGAGAGGGAATGTTTCATAAATATAAGACAAGGATTTTCACCCTTTGGATGACAATATCACCCTTTGACTTTTCTTCACGTTGTCTTCTTGGATTTGGTATATCCATTGATTTTTCTCTATGTTTTGTTATTGTTTTGTGGACAACATTTAGCCACAGACTTTTCATGTTGTGTTCTTGTTTTTGTCTACAAATTTTAGCGTTGAACTTGGTTATAGCGATGGGTTCACCTAACGTGATGATGGGTCCGAAAAAGGGAATTGTTTTCTATATAAGAAGTATTGTGTATAATAGTATTTATTTATTCAACATTCTCCACGGTTTCCATCTACCCAAATTTTTGGTAGAAAAGTTTTGTTACTGCAAATTTTAAAATAATGGTTTCATTGTGGTAGAAAAGTCTGGTTTCACTGTTCTCTTTTTACCCTTCATTCATTACACTTGCTCACGACTCTTACGGCCTCGATGGGCCTTTTTGTACCCTTCATTCCAACGACTTATGGCCTCGTATAGGTGGATTCATACTCCCAACATTACATAGGCAGGCAGAGCATGAAGACTTTAACCTAATGACGATAAGTGCTGAACCATTCACTATACGGTGCGGTCCATGAAGTCTACAATAATAACTGTTTGTTTGTTTATTTTATTTTAATTGGAAGTAGGTTTTAGGGGGTGTGCTTTTGGCTGGTTGTTTTGGGTTGATTCATTTTACTTTTAGTGAGTTTTGTTTTTTTAAGTTAGCCATTTTAATAAATAATTTGACTTAATGTTTTTTTTAATCAATCATTTAGATTCGTTAGAGGTCGATTCAAACATTTTAGGGAAAAAATTATATGGAGAAATTCCAACCATAGAACATTGACTTTTAACATGTTAAATTGTAACTTTGTAAAGTTGTAATAATCATGTTTTCTATTTTAATTTATCTTTAATTATTTCCAACAAATTGGAAAGGGAAATTAATCATTTTGATAGTTGGTCTTCTAAAGGTAACCCAATTAAAGAAATGTATGGTCTAGTGAAGACTATTAGGATCATGAAACATTAAGAGAAGTGATGGTGTTTAAAGACACCGTTGCTTGCTTGGCATCCAACTAACTCTAAAAGAAAATTTTTCTTGGAGTCTTTCCACCTTTAAATAATTTAAATTAGAGATGAATACCATGGGCAATACCACTATTCTCATAAAATTGGGGCTCAAAAATAGTTGGTAACATGACTGAGTCAAGCTTATTTGAACTACCCTAAAAATCCCCCCCTTAAACTTGACTCAGTGAGATTAGATTAATTTGGTCCCAATCATTCATCAACCATCTCACCTAAGATCTCACATTCCCTCGCCAAATTAAGATGTTATAACACCTGGTACCTATCCACGTGGTCCATTCCACAACTTGATGACTCCATGTGCCACTTCACTACATGTATGCCTGATTTTAAGTTCCTGATCAAGCAATTTTTAAGTGCTCTATCCAGTTGTTGAACCCCAGGTTAGGAGCCCTAAATCTCGATCCAGCCTTAAAGCTTGAAATTTTAAAATTTATGTAAATATCAATAATGATATGTAAACTTAAAAATTGTAGGTATTTTTTTAGTCAAGAAAAAAATTAATTACTAATTACATTTGAATAGGTAATTAACAATGGCTTGGATTTCCCAGATGCGGGTGTGGAGGATAGAGTATAAATCGATGGGACATGGGTGTGGCACGGCATGGAGACACCTGCCCACCCAAATTGCAGTTGGTGTTTGGCATTTAACTCTTGCTGCACACTGTTCGACTAGATTTACTCCCGGCGCTGTTTGCAATCTCGACTCCGCTCCTCTGTGCGATCTCGCGTGTGACGAAATGAATCGGCCTTCAACTCTTATTAATGGAGGTTTAATGCAGGGTGGTTTACGATGCAGGGTCGTCTGGATTGAATTCATGGTGAGGTGCTCTGGTTATGTTAGCGCTCCTCAGCCGTTGCAACATTGGTGCACCCCGGACGCAGGGCTCCCCAATGTGCGCACGGTCACAGGCAAACATAGCCCGCTGAGCTGTTGTCTGGACTTTGGAGATAATCTCCATTTCTCTCATTCTGGGCTCTGTATGCTCTCTTCGGTCTCTCTGAACATTCATTCACCTCAGGCCTCTATCAATTCGGCTCTTCCATCGCTTCTTGGGCCCTTTGTCGAAATAGTGACTATACCTCGCCTCTGTCAAAGGATGAGGTGCCGAAGAGGTAGCACCAGGCGTCAACCTCGGTGCTCTCCCTCCACCTCCAGCGCCTCCTCGGACTCGTCTTCGCATTCGGGTCGCAATATCAGAAATCGAAGAGGTTGCTTGCTTCGCTCGGGCCGACGCCTGGGCTCCCCAGAGCCTCCAATCTTCTCCACACCACCTCAATTTGCGCATTTTACTTTCAATTGCTCCCTCAATCGCCCTCAGGTCACGGCCTCAATTTCAGTGGTCTTCCGTGAAGAGCCTCAGGAGGACGCCCAAAATTTGAGCCCGGCGGGTCTTCGCAGAGCTGATGCCCAGACCTTAGACCAGCAAGCAGGGTTGGCGCACTCGTCGAGCAAGGCAATGCAGGGTCAAGAAAGTGGGTTTCAGGATGTGGAAATGGCACCAGGCGATCCTGGGCAAGTGAGCGAGCCTCATGACGTGATGATGGCGCAAGATGTTCCACCACCCTCCAGGCCGGTGGTAACTTCCATCCAGGACTTGTACAAGAATGACGGTGACCCGAATGCTCTCTGGTGCAGAGTTGTGGAGGAGCCACCTGATGATTAATCACTCCTTCCTAGTTTGGTTTTTTTGTTTAGTTTCAGCCCATACTCTCGGGCTTGTTTTTGAGAATTTTGTAGTATCAGTTCATAACTCAGTTTTTGATAGCTGTAATCTCTAGAAACATCACTCTATTGTACCCCTGTGTGGGAAACATTCTGAAAAATGCTTAAGGCTAGTTTCCCTTTATGAGGGCAGTCATTATCTTTGGTTTTTTGTCAAGATTGCCGCAATACTGGGCAAAGATTAGGCTTTGGCCCGCTGTACTTTATTTCCTTTGTTAATAGATTATCTTAACTTAGAAAAAAAACAATGGCTTGGTAATATTCTTATATTTATAATTTAGTAACTTAAAATTTAGTTTTTAATATATTATCATTTAAATAATAAATTGAGTAAACATAAGAAAATTTATCAATTTGATTTTAATAACTATAATTTTTTATATGAATAAGTGTAACTCAAAAATGTGCATTTGATGTTGTTGGAAATGTATATTTTATAAAATTCACTAAAGAGTTAATAAAGACAGCATAATCATATCTCTCTCTCTCTCTCTCTCTCTCTCTCTCTATATATATATATATATATATATATATATATATATATATATATATATATATATATCCACTTGTTCAGGTAGAGAAATGAGTGCAGTAAGAAGTTGTAAGTTATAATTACTAGCAATTGCACCATCATTAAATGTTGCAAAGGAAATATCGTAAGATTGTTAAAGAGATCAAATAGTTGCTAAGCAAGATATGTGTAGTGAAATCGATGTCTACCCTCAACTTTCACTTCAGCAGGTTCAACAACCTCAACAACCTCTCTGCCTCAAGAGGATCAACAACTTCACTGGATGGTTGCGGTGCATCCGCATTAGCAACTTATGAGCTTGGAGCTCTCCATTTTCCAGCAAGTGCTACACCCATAATATTGTAAATATTTCCACTCACTTCAGCAGGATTATCCAACTAGATAGCAACAGCAAAAATAAAAGATCCATTGTCATATTTCTCCACTTGATGCTAAAAAATATCCAAGGACCAGATGGAAACACAACACTGTAAAAATCAAACTTACTGTATAATCATTGGAAATTAGAGACGTATTATATAATAGATCAATTTCTCTTAACGCATGAGGATTCTATGGTTTCTCTTTGCAAGCAGCCTGCATTAGTTTACGAGGTTGATTAAATCAATCAAGCTTGATTTCACAACAATTCAAATACATCTGAGCTGTCTCACTACACCTATTTCAGTAGAAAATATCATATTTTCATTGACCATTTTGCAAAGCAATATGAAAACTGCTTTCGCTGACCAGTCCGTAAAGCAACACAGAAACTACTTTCACTGACCAGTCCGCAAAGCAATATGAAAATTGTTTTGTTACTCATATCATTTTTTAATAAAATTTCTTAATTAGTCATTAATCCAAAAACACCTCTTAAGAAACAAGTTCAATGAACTAAGCCACACACCATTCAAGACTAATTTGAACAATACTACAGAAACATAGATCAGTATCTGTACAACTTGAATGATCACTAACGTTCAAACTCTGGATAATGGGGTGATCTGGGTTGATCTCCAAGATTCTTTTTCCATGCATGAATGACATGCTAGATGTATCCCCAAGAGATCGAGCTTTCATGATCCTTCAGTAAAAAAGCATATTAATATCAATAATTGAAGATATTTAAATGATACATAAAAATACAGTAAAATATTCTCTGAAAACAATTATTCACTCACAAAAAGAATTTCTCATTCATTTTATTAAATGATAAGTTGAAGTCATATAAATACACTAAAATATTCTCTGAAAAATAATTATTAAGTTGGCATAATAATGTGATCCAGTGTTGATGTAGGAAAAGTATAAGAGTAGGTTAAATAACTTAATCCATGACCAAATTCAAATACAGTTTCCCCTGTATAAAATCGGTATGTTTGGCCTGGGTATCCTGTGGAAGAATTGGAACACATGTCCATGATGTTGATGGGAATATTTATGAAAGCTTGAGGGTACCATGTCATATGCAACCACCCACCTGCAATGTTTTGGAAGGTTAGAACTTTTGCAACAAATAAGCTTAGTTTCCAACCTGCTATAATTGGAAATTAACCTTTGGAATTGGCTTCATAAAATCCTAATTTCAAACATTATGCTTGGAAAAAAATGTGAAAATTGAAAATTAAATGGGCACAGTTACCTGGATTGTAATCTCCAAAAATAACTTCAGCCAGTGCTTGGCCACCAGCTTCACCGGGGTAGCCAACCCACAAAATAATAGAAATTTTAGGATTCTTTATTGCAAAAGAGACATCAAATAGTCCTCCAATCATGATGACAAGCACCACTGGTCCTTTAGAGACACTTGCAACTTCAGTTACTAATTTTTTTTTTTCTCTGGGAAGAGTGAGAATTTTTCGATCATGATCTTCTGTTTCCTATGATTGATCCAATCCAACCACCATAACCACAACATCAGTCTTCGCTGCAATACTTGCTGCTTCACCAAAGCCCTCAGTGTAAGTAAAATTGACAGAATGGCATCCTGGGGTGTATATTATTGTCTTGATGTAATTATTAAGACCTGAAACTGGATTTATCATGTTACAAAGAATGTCTGGAATACCAACAAGCAAACAACAAACTCATGAAACTTTTTACAAAGATTTTTTCATTATTTTCAATCCCTCACAAAAAGCATGAAAATTTGAATGCAAACCTGGATAATCTCCAATTAATGTATTAGGAGCATCTGCATTAGGTCCTATGGCTGCTAAAGAGGTAATATGTGATTTTTATAATTGTAAAATATTATCCATGTTCTTCAAAAGTACTATCCCCTATCTAGCAGCCTCTAATGCAAGGTGTCAATGATCGTCAGAACAAACATTTTGGGGCCCCAGATCACCATACTTTTGATGCTTAGGATGACCATCAAAAAACCCAAGATGCATTCATACTGAGAATAAGTTGAAAAGGGCTCGGTCAATTGATGATTCCTTGACCTTCCCTTTCTTCATTGCAGATATTGTGTGCCTATGCAAATAAGTTCCACAGTTGATATCCATGCCTGTGAACAGACATAACATCGGGTTGATTACACTACAGGTTCCATGAAAAGGTATAGTGATCCAATAAAATAAGCTATTTAGCCAGCAAAATCTAGATAACTATTCCAATACTTGAATTATGTTTAACAAGAAGGCTCTAATTCAACAAGGAATCTTAGAATGCACTAAGAAATATAAACTCTAATGTTGGAATGAAATCACTATTATTCCTACCACCTTTTAGAACATCGACAACTGCATCCTCAGGAGATTTTGCATAGCTTTGATTCTCATAAATGATTGCAACAACGTCGCAGTCAGAAGTAATATACCTGAATGGTTTTTGTCTCTTTAGTGCAGCAACTTTTCCATTTTCTACTATGCATAAAATAGTATTGTATAGTGGATATCCCTGAAGTATGTAGTTCATTAAGGATCAAATAAAATTGTACAAGATCAACATACCCTTGAAATCCCTAATCAGATCTTGTTGTTTGAGAAAGGAGGTCATAATGTGCACATGCTGGGACTCCATTTACCTGGTTGTAAGAGCACATCATACAACTTGAATGCCCTGCTTCCACACAGCTCTTAAAAGGTTGTTGGAATGTGTCTTATAAGTCTTGTTGAGTAACCTACAAGCACAGACAGTTGGACCAGATCAGAGATGATTCAATCTCAACTTCATAATATTTTATACTGCACAACAATCATGACCCGATGGAATCACAATTATGTCTCCAACAACAATAAAAATGGAGCTAAAATAAGGTTTGTTCCAATACTTTAAAGAAAGTCAATGGGGTATATCCAACCTTTATCCTACTGTCTACACAGAAAAAACAGAGACAAGAATATATGTTCGGTGCCTAAAGCATGCATATAAAATGTAAAATAATCAATTACCCAAATCCAAGTCTTCTTTGGTGATATCCACAAACTGCTTGTCCTTGTAAGACTTAAGGTTTTGAATGGCAACCTCGTTAATTGGATCAATAAGGAACAATACCTGAAATATAAAATGTGATGTCCAGTAGGACAACCATGAATCATGAGTTCCCATAACAAAAGGTGGCAATTATCTACTGATGTCTTACCTCATAGTCTTTCTCTATAAGTTTTTCTAAGAAGGGTGCATTTCTCGCACTGGTGATGTTGTATGCAGCAATATAATAAATATCTTTCTGGCCTTCTTGCATGCTATCAACGTAATTTTCCAAGCTAACTAACTCATCCTCGTTAAACGATCAATAGAAGCGAAGAAGAGGAGCCAATTTCTTGTGATTTCCATGGTCCTCAATGACACCAAATTTCATATTCTTTCCAAATTTGTCCCAAAACTTCTTATAATCATGCAATGGTCAAAACAAATCTTTGAGAATTTCTCATTAATTTTATTAAATGATAAGTTGAATTCATAGAAATACACTAAAATATTCTCCGAAAACAATTATTAAGCTGGCATAATAATGTGATCCAGTGTTGATGTAGGAAAAGTATAAGAGTAGGTTGAATAACTTAATCCATGACCAAATTCAAATACAGTTTCCCCTGTATAAAACCGGTATGTTCGGCCTGGGTATCCTGTGGAAGAATTGGAACCCCTGTCCATGATGTTCATACGATTTTTTATGAAAGCTTGAGGGTACCATGTCATAGGAAACCGCCCACCTGTAATGTTTTGGAAGGTTAGCACTTTTGCAACAAATGATCTTAGTTTCCAACTTGCTATAATTGGAAATTAACCTTTGGAATTGGCTTCATAAAATCCTAATTTCAAACATTATGCCTAGAAAAAAATGTGAAAATTGAAAATTGAAGGGGCACAGTTACCTGGATTGTAATCTCCAAAAATAACTTCAGCCAGTGCTTGGCCACCAGCTTCACCGGGGTAGCCAACCCACAAAATAATAGAAATTTTAGGATCCTTTATTGCAAAAGAGACATCAATTGGTCCTCCAGTCATGATGACAAGCACCACTGGTCCTTTAGAGACACTTGCAACTTCAGTTACCAATTTCTGCTGTTCTCTGGGAAGAGTGAGAATTTGTCGATCCTGATCTTTTGTTTCCTGTGATTGATCCAATCCAACCACCGTAACCACAACATCAGTCTTCGCTGCAATACTTGCTGCTTCACCAAAGCCCTCAGTGGAAGTACAATTGATACAATGGCATCCTGGGGTGTATATTACTGTCTTTATGTAATTCTTAAGACCTGAAACTGGAGTTATCATGTTGCAAGGAATGCCTGGAATACCAACAAGAAAAAAACAAGCTCATGAAAATTTTTACAGAGATTTTTGCATCATTTGCAATCCCTCACAAAAAGCATGAAAATTTGAATGCAAACCTGGATAATCTCCAATTTATGTATTAGGAGCATTTGCATTAGGTCCTATGACTGCTAAAAAGGTAATATGTGATTTTGATATTGGTAAAATATTATCCATGTTCTTCAAAAGTACTATCCCCTTTCTAGTAGCCTCTAATGCAAGGTGTCGATGATCATCAGAACAAACATTCTGGGGCCCCAGATCACCATACTTCTGATGCTTAGGATGACCATCAAAAATCCCAATATGCATTCATACTAAGAATAAGTTGAAAAGGGCTCGGTCAATTGATGATTCCTTGACCTTCCCTTTCTTCACTGCAAATATTGTGTGCCTATGCAAATAAGTTCCATAGTTGATATCCATGCCTCTGAACAAACATAATATGGGGTTGATTACACTACAGGTTCCATGAAAAGGTATAGTGATCCAATCAAATAAGTTATTTAGCTAGAAAAATCTAGAAAAGTATTCAAATACTTGAATTATGTTTAACAAGCAGGCTCTAATTCAACAAGGAATATTAAAATGCACTAAAAAATATAAACTCTAATGTTGGAATTAAATCTCTATTATTCCTACCAGCTTTCAGAACATCGGCAACTGCATCCTCAGGAGATTTTTCATAGCTTTGATTCTTATAAATGATTGCAACAACATCGCAATCAAAAGTAATATACCTGAATGGTTTTGTCTCTTTAGTGCAACAACTTGGCCATTTTCAACTATGCATAAAATAGTATTGTATAGTGGATATCCCTGAAGTATGTAGTTCAGTAAGGATCAAATAAAATTGTATAAGATCAACATACTCTTGAAATCCCCAATTAGATCTTGTTGTTTGAGAAAGGAGGTCATAATGTGCACATGTTGGGACTCCATTTACCTGGTTGTAAGAGCACATCATACAACTCGAATTCCCTTCTTCCACACAGATCTTAAAAGGTGGTTGGAACATGTCTTCTAAATATTTTTGAGTAACCTGCAAGCACAAACAGTTGGACCAGATCAGAGATGATTCAATCTCAACTTCAGAATCTTTTACATTGTATAAAAATCATGCCCTGATGGAATCACAATTAGGAATATAGTTATTTGCAGGAATATTTCCACCCCTTCTTTGTATTCTTGAGGGTGTTGTGAGAAGCATGCACGCTGGCGACCCTGTAGAGAAAAACCTGAGACTGAAAGTACCTTCAGGGAGGGAGCAACCCGGTTAGGCGCTCGAAATGCTCCTCCTCTTCCTCTGCTGTTGCCACATCCACCATTATCTCCTCCGCTGCCCGCCCATTCGCGGCCATGGTCAATTCCAGAAGCATTTCTGCAAACCCTGAAGAGTAAATGTGATAAATGAGGCATTACACACATATGGAAAGAAAACTAGTACCAATGATGCTTTGCCCTTTCCAGTAATAATGAGCTAGATTGTAACAGTTGCATTTTCCAGCGGCGATGAGGTAGGCGCAGGCATTGTAACATTTATGCCTCTCTAAAATTCGAAAATGGGAAGGTTCGCCCAATGCCCTACCTCCACATTTTCTCTTTTCATAACTGCATTGTAAACTAACTTAAAAGGTGGTTGGAACGTGTCTTCTA
Source organism: Pinus albicaulis (assembly GCA_034641835.2). Classification (NCBI taxonomy): domain Eukaryota; kingdom Viridiplantae; phylum Streptophyta; class Pinopsida; order Pinales; family Pinaceae; genus Pinus; species Pinus albicaulis. The sequence continues at coordinate 485,763,473 of CM076575.1, forward strand.
AATCTTGTTGAGTAACCTGCAAGCACAGATAGTTCGACCAAATCAGAGATGATTCAATATCAACTTTAGAATCTTTTATATTGTACAGCAATCATGCCCCGATGGAATCAAAATTAGGAATATAGTTATTTGCAGGAATATTTATACCCTTCTTTATATTCTTGAGGGTGTCATGAGAAGCATGGACGCTGGCGACCCTGTAGAGAAAAACCTGAGACTGAAAGTACCTTCAGGGAGGGAGAAACCTGGTTAGGCGCTCGAAATGCTCCTCCTCTTTCTCCGCTGCTACCACATCCACCACTATCTCCTCCGCTGCCCGCCCATTCACGGCCATGGTCAATTCCAGATGCATTTCTGCAAACCTTGAAGAGTAAATGTGAGAAATGAGGCATTACACATATATGAAAAAAAACTAGTACCAATAATGCTTTGCCCTTTCCAGCAAAAATAAGCCAGATTGTAACAGTTGCATTTTCCAGCAGCGATGAGGCAAGCGTAGGAATTGTAACATTTATGCCTCTCTGAAATTAAAAAATGGGAAGGGTCGCCCAATGCGCTACCTTCCACATTTTCTCTTTTCATAACTACATTGTAAACTAACTTTTCCATCCAGGGTTGAAAATGTTTGAATTGTCTAACATATAATCTAAGGGTTTCACATTATGACACGATGCACATCAGGAAATTTGTTTTCAAATAATAACGCCTTACGGCGTAAATATAGTTGTAATGGATGCAATGGAATCTGGGGTTATAAATCTTTCTCAACTTGTAAAATGTGATTGTAGTCAATTTTGTCCTTAATTTGCACAAGTGAAAAGTATATATAAAAAAATTTACTCGTCACTTAAGTTTGCAATATATATTTTAAAATAATAAAAATATAAGGAAATCATAAATTTTAAAAAATTATTTGACTAATTTGAACTTGAATAATCTAGATTTAAATGTGCATATGAAATTATTTTCAAAATAGTAATATTATAAAATTTAATTTAATTTAGTTTATTTATTTATTTATTATAATTTTATTTATTTTTATTGAAAAATTATACATAAAAAATTTATAAAATGATTAAGTATAAAAATATGTTATATTTAAAATCAAAACAATAAATCAACTATTATTTTTAAGAATTTAAAAATTGAAAAACAAAGTTATTTTTTTTTAAAGATAGTTATCTTTATATTATTATAATTGTTTTCTTAGTAAAATAAAATAAAATAAAATAAAATAAAATAAAAATTGGAAAACAAACTTTTGCAATATATTTGAATATTTATAAAAATGATTTGTGGAATAAATAAAATTTCATATTGAGAGTTCATTTTTTTTCTTTTCTTAAGATAATTATGATAACTGGATATAGCCCTTAGAAATTTGAATTTCAAACACTCTTTCGAGCTTTTTGAAATTTGAATTTTCAAACACTCATTTGAGCTTTTTATCTAGTCGTTGAGGGCCTAAAAAATAGAGTTTTAGCTCATCTTCCCCATATTTCTCTACAACACCATTTTGCACCCGAGATGACTACCAGAAACAAATATCCTTTGGTGTCCTATTTGATCATGTTGGATTCATGAAGGAATCCTCTATCCAATGGCATATGAGTTTGACATTTTCGAATTCATATGCTATTTTTCATTTAATTTCTTTTAAACATAATGTTTGAATTTTTTTTGAACAATCTTAAAGAGGTTGAATTAAAAATCAATATCATAAAGTATATACAAAGAATTTTTTTCAAAAAATACCACTATCTTTGTTTATGGGTCCTCTTCAAAAGGGTACTCTTGGTTTTTCAATTTATTTAAATAGATTAAAAAACCTTACCCGAACACATGTGTTTGCAAAATGTGATTAAAACATTACTTCACCAACTGCCCAACGACCTGTTTCACTATGGAGCTCATGAGAGTTCGTTCTTATCCTGGCTATATTAATTTTTTTCTTTGAGCTAGTTAAAATAGAGAGACACTTTTGATCTTCAAGAGTAGGTTGATGACCTCCTTCTAATATCTTAATTTTCTTTTAGCCTCTAAATCTTTCTCACAACACATTTTCTCTTTAAACTTAGAAGTAACAATATTTTTAATGTTATTAATATTTTGCAATGCAACATTTTCGTCGATCTCCCAATGGTTTAACCAAGCCTTGGTATCTTTATACCAACCTCGTTTCATCCTTCAGTGGTTTTGGCTGGAATTTAAAGCTAGCTTAGGAAGTCTAAGGTCTCCCATGTTATTGATTTGGTGCTTGTATAATAGGAGCCTAGTTATAGCTAGGCTCTCGATAGGGGAAAGACCCACTTCTATAAGGAGAATAGGATAGGGTGTATTGATTTTAATTCGACGTTATATGTTATAAAACACTTCTAGATTTTCTCAATATTTCCCCAGGATTCTCTAGAGATGCTACAACCCCAAACCTCACATCCATACAAGATAACAGGAGTGACTAAAATTTCAAAGAGGAGCTTCTTTTTATCCCACATCACAAGGTTTGCTGCTTTACAATTATTTTCAAGACCAAAATAAGCTTTCCACCCTCCATTAATCCTTTTCTCAATGTTATAGTTCCACTTGAGCTTGTGATGGATATCAATTCCTAGATACTTGTAAGAAGACACTTCCTCCAAGTTGCTATTTTCATACACAAAATTAGCGTAAGTGTCCTTCTTGGATTTGATAATCATAACTTTTGTTTTGTTAGTGTTAACAGTCATACCCATGGTAGAGAAAAAATCCTTAAGAAGTCTTAGTTTCTTATCAAGATCAGATGGGCACCTTGCCAGAAGAACAATATCATTAGCATAGAGAAGAAGGATGATGACTATTCCAGCTAAGATCGTGCCAACACATCCTCATTCCTCTAAACAACCTTCTAGCTTGTTGATGTAAATGCCAAATAGGGTAGGGGAGAGGGGGCAACCTTGTTTAACTCCGATATTACACTTAATATCTTTCGACCACCCCTCATTGCTCTTAAACTTGGCAATTACATTCTCGTATAACCTTATAGCAACAGCTCTCAACTCGAAAGGAACCTTTAGCTCTTTTAATCTATTCCATAGGTTATCTTTAGGCACCATATTGAAAGCCTTTCTAAATTCCACAAAGAAACAAAAGAGATTGGATTTATCATTACGACATTCCTCCACAATGATCCTAAGCGTAACGAGGTGGTTCGTAGTTGAGTGCTTCCTTCTAAAACCCGCTTGGCCTTTAGCCTGTTTACCTTCACTTTCAAGCCATATTCTAATCTTCCTTTCCAAAATAATACCATATAACTCGGCTAATAGAGGCCTAATCATAATTGACCGATAATTAGAGGGGTTACTTTTATCCCCACTTTTAAAAATAGGAATAATGAGGCCATGAGTCCATGGTTTAGGGAACCCTTGCTGGATTGCTTGATTAAAAAGCTTGTGGATGTGAGGGATGAGGAAGAGACCTCCAATTTTTAAGATTTATGCCTGGCAACCTTCAATTTCATTAGATTTTCCATTTGTGAGGTGCTTAACCCGAAAATCTATGTCTTCTAATGAGAAAATTTCTTTTGTTGTAAGCAGTGTTTCAAAGTTATCTATGACATTTAGAGATTCATAAAGCTTTTTAAGATAGGAATTCTAGTCATGTAAATCAATTCTATTGTTATCTTTAGTTTTTCTAGTTAGAATCTACCTCCAGAATTTCTTAGGAGCTATCTTAGAGAGGTGTAAGAGTTTTTCTTGTCTTTTATGAATATACTGCCATTTTTTCCTTTTAGTTAGGGCTTTGTATATTTTTATCTTGCCAATTTGAAGAGACTCGTCAACAACTTCCTTAATTTCTCTCCTCGCACTTTTACAATCTTTATCATACCAAGGGTTGGTTTTGTTATTTCTTTTATTACTTGAAACTTCAATTGAGAACTTGTTAATAGAATATGAGAGGGTTGTAGTAAAATTATGATAGAGGTCTTCTTGAGAGGGAGTGTTGAGATTGCAACAATATGATGAGCTTAGTGGAAAGAAGTCGCCTTCACTAAGTGGGCTCGTTGGCTATTTTTGGTGCACAATCTATTTTTAGACTATGTCTATTTTTAGACATGTCGATCATATTCTATGAGTTGCAGGATGCTATTTGTGGATGTTTGGTCAAGTTGGAAAAATAGATGGACTTCTATTTTTAGACATGTTGGGCGGAATCTATTTTTAGATTGCCAGTCTAAAAATAGATATGTCGAATATTATTAGCTCTTAATAATATTTGGACTATAAACATTATCTTATTCTCTTGGTGCACTTCAGTTAAGTGCACAGATGTGGCACAGGAGCTGACAGAAGGAATTACGCTATTCCTGAGGGTTAAGTGGAGCTATTGCATGGAGACTTCAGTTAGAACTCATGTAAGAGAGTTTGGTGGAGTTGATTGAGGAAGTTGATGGAGTTGTGTTTAGTTTAACTGAGTTAAACATAGTTGAGCTAGTTGTATCTAGTCTAACTGATTGTTACACTAGTAAGAGTGGTGTGAATTAATTATTAATTAATTCACTAATTATTAACTCATTAATCAACTAAAGAATAGATCAGTTAACTACAGTGCATGGACAGTTTCAGTGGAGACCAGTGAAGAGGTAGGTGAAAGAGCAGTGTGACTATTAGTTGTGACTATACTGGTGCATTAATTTGCACCACACATTGATGGAGATGCCAATGAGGATTGCACAGTGCATACCAAGTGGATTCGAGTTCATTCAGAGCCAATATTCAACAGGGATTGCGCAGTAGAAGCAGGCTAACAGGTGGCAGAGATTGGAGCATGTGTTTTGCTAGATCAAACCTGATTAGTGTGTAGCAATTGGAGATTGTACTGAGAGCTTGTGAGGAGCTTTGTATAATGATTGTTACATGATCTCTATGACATATAATATACAGATAGTTGGGGTTTTCAGCTTTAAGCTTTCCCATGAAATGTTGTGTTCATATGTGTGATTGTTTATGGTTTTAATGTGCGCATGCGATTGTTTTTATTTCCGCAATTAATGATCAATGGTAGAAGAGATTCTGTATTGTGCATGAAGTTAAAATAGTGTATGATTAGGAGAATCTCGGTGTATAACATATCAGTTATTCAAATTTCTACAAAGGATCCCACCAGAAATGTGATATCGTGGAATACGAAATGCCTGAACTGGAGGAGGCAGTGCTGCGTGGTGGAGGGTCGAGTGGAAGGAAGTCGAATAGTCATCAACACAAAGAATAGTGAAGAGCAAGTCTCACGAGACAGAGAATATGTCAGAGGGAGACTATACTAAATTAGGAGTTACACATTTTCTATTGCAATATTGTAGACAACGTAGAGACCAACTAGAATTAGCTAATTGGAGCAGGACCAACAATCATTCGCTCTGTTACCATGTTAAACACACGCATGGTGGATGATAAATTAAACACTCACATAGGAAAGATAGACGTGAGTTACCTTATTATTCACCATAGATGTACATTTATATTACATTGGTGTGACCCTTGGATTCATCTTCCAAGGTCACTTGGACTCCTTTTGTGACTGTTCAGCTTCCACACCTACCCATAGAGGATTAGGTGTCCAACAATCGAGAAATCAATGTTTATGTATGGACAACCTTGATGCTAGATTGACCCATGTCGAAGGACATCTTCAATGTGATTTTGATGCACATGTTTCTCCTGGTTCGAGTGCAAGGGATCCAACCCTTGTATCTTCTTCAAACTTTTAATGGTATTTTAGTTTGATAGTATTTCTGATATAAAGCTATGTTTTATATTGTCTCATTACAACGTGAGAGTTTGGTTTTGCTTTTTAAAATTGCATTTTAACAAATTTGATTCTTTTGAATACTTGATGAATCTGAGATTAAAATAATTTTAGAATAACTTAAAAAATCTAAAACAATATTATATATTTTTGTAAAGATAAATAAAAATATAATTGTTAATAAATTTTATAATAAATATAGAAAATATATTTTTATAAATAAATAAGTAAAAAAGTAAGTAAGTAATTAGGAATAAAAATTATATAAAAATGAGAATTGAATGAAAGAACTAAAGATAAAAATAATTTTTAAATGATTAAATTAAAGTAAAAAAAAATGAAGCAAACGACACGGGAGAGTAACTCAAACATTTTGAAACTAAATCTTCGAAAATTTTAAGTAATAATAAATCATGACACAGTTATGTAAATTAATTCGGCGCAGACGGATTATTCTAAACTGTTGATAATAATTTCTCCTTCGCGTCCACAATACCAATGCGTTGCCGCAGTATGTATGGTTTACTGGTTACCATTAAAGTGCAGTGATTCAAGCCGCGCTGTATTCTTTTAAAAAAAAAATCTATATAATAATTTAGAAATTTTGGTAACATTATGAAAAAATTAGGTAAAGATTTTCGAAAACTTAAGTTATAATTATTAAATATCAGTATTATGGGTGTCTATAAAATACTCAATCTATTTCCATTATAAAAATGCAATTCAAACATTCCAAATCACTGATTAAAACAAAAAATATTATAAATTCCGAAAAAAAAATGTTTTTATCGAATTTTGTTACTTAAATATACAACTCTGCATTCAAGGCAACCGTGAAATGGACTCGTTATCCTATAAACAAACAAAAAGCGTCATACACTAATTTGGTTTTAGGTTCGACCATCACTTTAAAATTAAATAATAATAACAATATAATTTAATCAATAGATAAACTCAGAATCATTAATATTTTTATGAGTTTGGTATATCCTGACTTTACTTCATGTCGTGTTCTTTAGTTTTTTTTCCACAAAATTTAGGAACAGACTTTTGGTTCTTTGTGTTCCTGTTTCTGTCGATAAAGTTTAGTCATAAATTTAATGTTGAACGTTCGTTATAGCGATAGGTTTAGTTGAAATTACGGGTCAATTGTGAGAGAGGGAATGTTTCATAAATATAAGACAAGGATTTTCACCCATTGGATGACAATATCACCCATTGACTTTTCTTCACGTTGTCTTCTTGGATTTGGTATATCCATTGATTTTTCTCTATGTTTTGTTATTGTTTTGTGGACAACATTTAGCCACAGACTTTTCATGTTGTGTTCTTGTTTTTGTCTACAAATTTTAGCGTTGAACTTGGTTATAGCGATGGGTTCACCTAACGTGATGATGGGTCCGAAAAAGGGAATTGTTTTCTATATAAGAAGTATTGTGTATAATAGTATTTATTTATTCAACATTCTCCACGGTTTCCATCTACCCAAATTTTTGGTAGAAAAGTTTTGTTACTACAAATTTTAAAATAATGGTTTCATTGTGGTAGAAAAGTCTGGTTTCACTGTTCTCTTTTTACCCTTCATTCATTACACTTGCTCACGACTCTTACGGCCTCGATGGGCCTTTTTGTACCCTTCATTCCAACAAAGGGTGCGGTCCATGAAGTCTACAATAATAACTGTTTGTTTGTTTATTTTATTTTAATTGGAAGTAGGTTTTAGAGGGTGTGCTTTTGGCTGGTTGTTTTGGGTTAATTCATTTTATTTTTAGTGAGTTTTGTATTTTTAAGTTAGACATTTTAATAAATAATTTGATTTTTAAAATTTAATGTTTTTTTTAATCAATCATTTAGATTCATTAGAGATCGATTCAAACATTTTAGGGAAAAAATTATATAGGGAAATTCCAACCATAGAACATTGACTTTTAATATGTTAAATCGTTTTGTAAAGTTGTAATAATCATGTTGTCTATTTTAATTTATCTTTAATCATTTCCAACAAATTGGAAAGGAAAATTAATCATTTTGATAGTTGGTCTTCTAAAAGTAACCCAATAAAAAAAATGTATGGTCTAGTGAAGACTATTAGGATCATGAAACATTAAGAGAAGTGATGGTGTTTAAAGACACCGTTGCTTGCTTGGCATCCAACTAACCCTAAAAGAAAATTTTGCTTGGAGTCTTTCCACCTTTAAATAAATTAAATTAGAGATGAATACCATGGGCAATACCACTTTTCTCATAAAATTGGGGCTCAAAAATAGTTGGTAACATGAGTGAGTCAAGTTTATTTGAACTACCCTAAAAATCCCCCCCTTAAACTTGACTCATGAGATTAGATTAATTTGGTCCCAATCATTCATCAACCATCTACACCATCTCACCTAAGATCTCACATTCCCCCGCCAACTTAAGATGTTATAACACTTGGTACCTATCCACGTGGTCCATTCCACAACTTGATGACTCCATGCCCCACTTCACTACATGTATGCCTGATTTTAAGTTCTTGATCAAGCAATTTTTAAGTGCTCTATCCAGTTGTTGAACCCCAGGTTAGGAGCTCTAAATCTCAATCGAGCCTTAAAGCTTGAAATTTTAAAATTTATGTAAATATAAATAATGATATGTAAACTTAAAAATTGTAAGTATTTTTTTAGTTAAGAAAAAAATTAATTACTAATTACATTTGAATAGGTAATTAACAATGGCTTGGATTAATTTCTCCTTACATTTGTTGAATATATTTGAAAAATGATTAAAAAATGATTCTATCCTTAGCACTTGAAAATGTAATATTCTTATATTTATTATTTAGTAACTTAAAATTTAGTTTTTAATATATTATCATTTAAATAATAAATTGAGTAAACATAAGAAAATTTATCAATTTGATTTTAATAACTATAATTTTTTATATGAATAAGTGTAACTCAAAAATGTGCATTTGATGTTGTTGGAGATGTATATTTTATAAAATTCACTAAAGAGTTAATAAAGACGGCATATATATATATCCACTTCTTCAGGTAGAGAAATGAGTGCAGTAAGTAGTTGTAAGTTATAATTATTGATTGCACCATCATTAAATGTTGCAAAGGAAATGTCATAAGATTGTTAAAGAGATCAAATAGTTGCTAAGAAAGATATGTGTAGTGAAATCGATGTCTACCCTCAACTTTCACTTCAGCAGGTTCAACAACCTCAACAACCTCTCTGCCTCAAGAGGATCAACAACTTCACTGGATGGTTGCGGTGCATCCACATTAGCATCTTATGAGCTTGGAGCGAGCTCCATTTTCCAGCAAGTGCTACATCCATCATATTGTAAATCTTTCCACCCACTTCAGCAGGATTATCTGGCTGGATAGCAACAACAAAAATAAAAGATCCATTGTCATATTTCTCCACTTGATGCTAAAAAATATCCAAGGACCACATGGAAACACAACACTGTAAAAATCAAACTTACTGCATAACCATTGGAAATTAGAGACGTATTATATAATAGATCAATTGCTCTTAAGGCATGAGGATTCTGGGGTTTCTCTTTGCAAGCAGCCTGCATTAGTTTACGAGGTTGATTAAATCAATCAAGCTTGATTTCGCAACAATTAAAATGCATCTGAGCTGTCTCACTACACCTATTTCATTTAGAAAATATCATATTTTCATTGACCAGTCTACAAAGCAATATGAAAACTGCTTTCACTGACCAGTCCGTAAAGCAACACGGAAACTGCTTTCACTGACCAGTTCGCAAAGCAATATGAAAACTGCTTTTTTACTCATATCATTTTTTAATAAAATATCTTAATTAGTCATTAAGCCAAAAACACCTCTTAAGAAACAAGTTCAGTGAACTAAGCCACGCACCATTCAAGACTAATTTGAACAATACTACAGAAACATAGATCAATATCTATACAACTTGAATGATCATTAACATTCAAACTCTAGATAATGGGGTGATCTGGGTTGATCTCAAAGATTCTTCTTCCATGCATGAACGACATGCTAGATGTATCCCCAAGAGACTGAGCTTTCATGATCCTTCAGTAAAAAAGAATATTAATATCAATAATTGAAGATATTTAAATGATACATAAAAATATAGTAAAATATTCTTCGAAAACAATTATTCACTCACAAAGAGAATTTCTCATTCATTTTATTAAATGATAAGTTGAAGTCATAGAAATACACTAAAATATTCTCCGAAAACAATTATTAAGCTGGCATAATAATGTGATCCAGTGTTGATGTACGAAAAGTATAAGATTAGGTTAAATAACTTAATCCATGACCAAATTCAAATACAGTTTCCCTTGTATAAAACTGGTATGTTCAGCCTGGGTATCCTGTGGAAGAATTGGAACGCATGTCCATGATGTTCATGGGAATTTTTATGAAAGCTTGAGGGTACCATGTCATAGGAAACCACCCACCTGCAATGTTTTGGAAGGTTAGCACTTTTGCAACAAATGAGCTTAGTTTCCAACCTGCTATAATTGGAAATTAACCTTTGGAATTGGCTTCATAAAATCCTAATTTCAAACATTATGCTTGGAAAAAAATGTGAAAATTGAAAATTAAAGGGGCACAGCTACTTGGATTGTAATCTCCAAAAATAACTTCAGCCAATGCTTGGCCACCAGCTTCACCGGGGTAGCCAACCCACAAAATACTAGAAATTTTAGGATTATTTATTGCAAAAGAGACATAAACTGGTCCTCCACTCATGATGACAAGCACCACTGGTCCTTTAGAGACACTTGCAACTTCAGTTACTAATTTCTGTTGTTCTCCGGGAAGAGTGAGAATTTGTCAATCATGATCTTCTATTTCCTGTGATTGATCCAATCCAACCACCGTAACCACAACATTAGTCTTCACTGCAATACTTGCTGCTTCACCAAAGCCCTCAATGGAAGTACAATTGATAGAATGGCATCCTGGGGTGTATATTATTGTCTTGATGTAATTATTAAGACCTGAAACTGGAGTTATCATGTTGCAAGGAATGCCTGGAATAACAACAAGCAAACAACAAGCTCATGAAAATTTTTACAGAGATTTTTGCATCATTTGCAATCCCTCACAAAAAGCATGAAAATTTGAATGCAAACCTGGATAATCTCCAATTGATGTATTAGGAGCATCTGCATTAGGTCCTATGACTGTTAAAGAGGTAATATGTGATTTTGATAATGGTAAAATATTATCCATGTTATTCAAAAGTACTATCCCCTATCTAGCAGCCTCTAATGCAAGGTGTCGATGATCATCAGAACAAGGATTTTTGGGCCCTAGATCACCATACTTCTGATGCTTAGGATGACCATCAAAAAGCCCAAGATGCATTCGTACTGAGAATAAGTTGATAAGGGCTTGGTCAATTGATGATTCCTTGACCTTCCCTTTCTTCACTGTAGATATTGTGTGCCTATGCAAATAAGTTCCACAGTTGATATCCATGCCTGTGAACAGACATAACATAGGGTTGATTACACTACAGGTTCCATGAAAAGGTATAATGATCCAATCAAATAAGCTATTTAGCCAACAAAATTTGGATAAGTATTCCAATACTTGAATTATGTTTAACAAGCAGGCTCTAATTCAACAAGAAATATAAACTCTAATGTTGGAATTAAATCACTATTATTCCTACCAACTTTTAGAACATCGAAAACTGCATCCTCAAGAGATTTTGCATAGCTTTGATTCTCATAAATGATTGCAACAACGTCGGAGTTAGACGTAATATACATGAATGGTTTTTGTCTCTTTAGTGCAACAACTTGGCCATTTTCAACTATGCATAAAATAGTATTGTATAGTGGATATCCCCAAAGTATGTAGTTCAATATGGATCAAATAAAATTGTACAAGATCAACATACCCTTGAAATCCCCAATCAGATCTTGTTGTTTGAGAAAGGAGGTCATAATGTGCACATGCTGGGACTCTGTTTACCTGGTTGTAAGAGCACATCATACAACTTGAATGCCCTTCTTCCACATAGCTCTTAAAAGGTGGTTGGAACGTGTCTTCTAAATCTTGTTGAGTAACCCTCAAGCGCGAACAGTTGGACCAGATCATATATGATTCAATCTCAACTTCAGAATATTTTATACTGTACAAAAATCATGCCCTGATGGAATCACAATTAGGTCTCCAGCAACAATAACAATGGAGCTAAAATAAGGTTTGTTCCAACACTTTAAAGAAATTCAATGGGGTCTATCCAACCTTTATCCTACTATCTACATAGACAAAACAGGGACAAGAATATATGTTCAGTGCCTAAAGCATGCATATAAAACGTAAAATAATCAATTACCCAAATCCAAGTCTTCTTTGGTGATATCCACAAACTGCTTGTCCTTGTAAGACTTAAGGTTTTGAATGACAACCTCGTTAATTGGATCAATAAGGAACAATACCTGAAAGATAAAATGTGATGTCTAGTAAGACAACCACGAATCATGAGTTCCCATAACAAAAGGTGGAAATTATCTAGTGATGTCTTACCTCATATTTTTCTCTATAAGTTTTTCTAGAAGGGTGCATTTCTCGCACTAGTGATGTTGTCTGCAAAAATATAATAAATATATTTCTATCCTTCTTTCATGCTATCAACATAATTGTCCAAGCTAACTAACTCATCCTCATTAAACGATGAATAGAAGCGAAGAATAGGAGCCAATTTCTTGTGATTTCCATGGTCCTCAATGACACCCAATTTCATATTCTTTCCAAAGCTGTCCCAAAAATTCTTATAATCATGCAATTGTCCAAACAAATCTTTGAGAAATTCTCATTAATTTTATTAAATGATAAGTTGAATTCATAGAAATACACTAAAATATTCTTTGAAAACAATTATTAAGCTGGCATAATAATGTGATCCAGTGTTGATGCAGGAAAAGTATAAGAGTAGGTTGAATAACTTAATCCATGACCAAATTCAAATACAGTTTCCCCTGTATAAAACTGGTAGGTTCGGCCTGGGTATCCTGTGGAAGAATTGGAATGCCTATCCATGATGTTCATGGGAATTTTTATGAAAGCTTGAGGGTACCATGTTAGAGGCCACCGCCCACCTGCAATGTTTTGGAAGGTTAGCACTTTTGCAACAAATGATCTTAGTTTCCAACCTGCTATAATTGGAAATTAACCTTTGGAATTGGCTTCATAAAATCCTAATTTCAAACATTATGCCTAGAAAAAAATGTGAAAATTGAAAATTGAAGGGGCAAAGTTACCTGGATTGTAATCTCCAAAAATAACTTCAGCCAGTGCTTGGAAACCAGCTTCACCGAGGTAGCCAACCCACAAAATACTAGAAATTTTAGGATCCTTTATTGCAAAAGAGACATAAACTGGTCCTCCACTCATGATGACAAGCACCACTGGTCCTTTAGAGACACTTGCAACTTTAGTTACTAATTTCTGTTGTTCTCCTGGAAGAGTCAAAATTTTTCGATCATGATCTTTTGTTTCCTGCGATTGATCCAATCCAACCACCATAACCACAACATCAGTCTTCGCTGCAATACTTGCTGCTTCAACAAAGCCCTTTGTGGAAGTACAATTGATAGAATGACATCCTGGGGTGTATATTATTGTCTTGATGTAATTCTTAAGACCTGAAACTGGAGTTATCATGTTGCAAGGAATGCCTGGAATACCAACAAGCAAACAACAAGCTCATGAAACTTTTTACAGATATTTTTGCATCATTTGCAATCCCTCACAAAAAGCATGAAAATTTGAATGCAAACTTGGATAATCTCCAATTGATGTATTAGGAGCATCTGCATTAGGTCTTATGACTGCTAAAGAGGTAATATGCGATTTTTATAATGGTAAAATATTATCCATGTTCTTCAAAAGTACTATCCCCTATCTAGCAGCCTCTAATGCAAGGTGCCGATGATCATCAGAACAAGCATTCTGGGGCCCCAGCTCACCATACTTATGATGCTTAGGATGACCATCAAAAATCCCAAGACGCATTCGTACTAAGAATAAGTTGAAAAGGGCTCGGTCAATTGATGATTCCTTGACCTTCCATTTCTTCACTACAAATATTGTGTGCCTATGCAAATAAGTTCCACAGTTGATATCCATGCCTGTGAACAGACATAACATGGGGTTGATTACACTACAGGTTCCATGAAAAGGTATATTCATCCAATCAAATAAGCTATTTAGCCAGCAAAATCTAGAAAATTATTCCAATACTTGAATTATGTTTAACAAGCAGGCTCTAATTCAACAAGTAATCTTAAAATGCACTAAGAAATACAAACTCTAATGTTGGAATTAAATCACTATTATTCCTACTAGCTTTCAGAACATCGACAGCTGCATCCTCAGGAGATTTTGCATAACTTTGATTCTCATAAATGATTGCAACAACATTGCAATCAGAAGTAATATACCTGCATGGTTTTTGTCTCTTTAGTGCAACAACTTGGCCATTTTCAAATATGCATAAAATAGTATTTTATAGTGGATATCCCCGAAGTATGTAGCTCAATAAGGATCAAATAAAATTGTACAAGATCAACATACCCTCGAAATCCCCAAGCAGATCTTGTTGTTTGAGAAAGGAGGTCATAATGTGCACATGCTGGGACTTCATTTACTTGGTTGTAAGAGCACATCATACAACTTGAATGCCCTTATTCCACACAGCTCTTAAAAGGTGGTTGGAACGTGTCTTCTAAATCTTGTTGAGTAACCCGCAAGCATGGACAGTTGGACCAGATCAGCTATGATTCAATCTCAACTTCAGAATCTTTTATACTGTACAACAATCATGCCCCGATGGAATCATAATTAGGTCTCCATCAACAATAACAATGGAGCTAAAATAAGGTTTGTTCCAACACTTTAAAGAAATTCAATGGGGTCTATCCAACCTTTATCCTACTGTCTACATAGACAAAAAAGAGACAAGAATATATGTTCAGTGCCTAAAGTATGCATATAAAACTAAAATAATCAACTACCCAAATCCAAGTCTTCTTTGGTGATATCCACAAACTGCTTGTCCTTGTAAGACTTAAGGTTTTGAATGACAACCTCGTTAATTGGATCAATAAGGGAAAATACCTGAAAGATAAAATTTGATGTCCAGTAAGACAACCACGAATCATGAGTTCCCATAACAAAAGGTGGCAATTATCTACTGATGTCTTACCTCATATTTTTCTCTATAAGTTTTTCTAAGAAGGGTGCATTTCTCGCACTAGTGATGTTGTCTGCAACAATATAATAAATATCTTTATGGCCTTCTTTCATGCTATCAACATAATTGTCCAAGCTAACTAGCTCATCCTCATTAAACGATGAATAGAAGCGAAGAAGAGGAGCCAATTTCTTGTGATTTCCATGGTCCTCAATGACACCCAATTTCATATTCTTTCCAAAGTTGTCCCAAAACTTCTTGTAATCATGCAATGGTCCAAACAAATATTTGATAATTTCTCATTAATTTTATTAAATGATAAGCTGAAGTCATAGAAATACACTAAAATATTCTCCGAAAACAATTATTAAGCTGGCATAATAATGTGATCCAATGTTGATGTAGGAAAAGTATAAGAGTAGGTTGAATAACTTAATCCATGACCAAATTTAAATACATTTTCCCATGTATAAAACCGGTATGTTCGGCCTGGGTATCCTGTGGAAGAATTGGAACGCCTATCCATGATGTTCATGGGAATTTTTATGAAAGCTTGAGGGTACCATTTTAGAGGCAACCACCCACCTGCAATGTTTTGGAAGGTTAGCACTTTTGCAACTAATGATCTTAGTTTCCAACTTGCTATAATTCGAAATTAAACTTTGGAATTGGCTTCATAAAATCCTAATTTCAAACATTATGCTTGGAAAAAAATGTGAAAATTGAAAATTGAAGGGGCACAGTTACCTGGATTGTAATCTCCAAAAATAAATTCAACCAGTGCTTGGCAACCAGCTTCACCGAGGTAGACAACCCACAAAATACTAGAAATTTTAGGATCCTTTATTGCAAAAGAGACATCAACTGGTCCTCCACTCATGATGACAAGCACCACTGGTCCTTTAGAGACACTTGCAACTTCAGTTACTAATTTTTGTTGTTCTCCTGGAAGAGTCAAAATTTGTCGATCATGATCTTTTGTTTCCTGTGATTGATCCAATCCAACCACCATAACCACAACATTAGTCTTCGCTGCAATACTTGCTGCTTCACCAAAGCCCTCAGTGGAAGTACAATTGATAGAATGGCATCCTGGGGTGTATATTATTGTCTTGTTGTAATTCTTAAGACCTAAAACTGGAGTTATCATGTTGCAAGGAATGCCTGGAATACCAACAAGCAAACAACAACCTCATGAAACTTTTTACAGATATTTTTGCATCATTTGCAATCCCTCACAAAAAGCATGAAAATTTGAATGCAAACCTGGATAATCTCCAATTGATGTATTAGGAGCATCTGCATTAGGTCCTATGACTACTAAAGAGGTAATATGTGATTTTTATAATGGTAAAATATTATCCATGTTCTTCAAAAGTACTATCCCCTATCTAGCAGCCTCTAATGCAAGGTGCCGATGATCATCAGAACAAGCATTCTGGGCCCCCAGCTCACCATACTTCTGATGCTTAGGATGACCATAAAAAATCCCAAGATGCATTCATACTAAGAATAAGTTGAAAAGGGCTCGGTCAATTGATGATTCCTTGACCTTCCATTTCTTCACTGCAAATATTGTGTGCCTATGTAAATAAGTTCCACAGTTGATATCCATGCCTATGAACAGACGTAACATGGGGTTGATTACACTACAGGTTCCATGAAAAGGTATATTCATCCAATCAAATAAGCTATTTAGCCAGCAAAATCTAGAAAAGTATTCCAATACTTGAATTATGTTTAACAAGCAGGCTCTAATTCAACAAGGAATATTAAAATGCACTACGAAATATAAACTCTAATGTTGGAATTAAATCGCTATTATTCCTACCATCTTTCAGAACATCGACAACTGCATCCTCAGGATATTTTTCATAGCTTTGATTCTTATAAATGATTGCAACAACGTTGCAATCAGAAGTAATATACATGAATGGTTTTTGTCTCTTTAGTGCAACAACTTGGCCATTTTCAACTATGCATAAAATAGTATTGTATAGTGGATATCCCCGAAGTATGTAGCTCAGTAAGGGTCAAATAAAATTTTACAAGATCAACATACCCTTGAAATCTCCAATCAGATCTTGTTGTTTGAGAAAGGAGGTAATAATGTGCACATGCTGGGACTCCATTTACCTGGTTGTAAGAGCACATCATACAACTTGAATGCCCTTCTTCCACACAACTCTTAAAAGGTGTTGGAACATGTCTTCTAAATCTTGTTGAGTAACCTGCAAGCACAGACAGTTGGACCAGATCAGATATGATTCAATCTCAACTTCATAATCTTTTATACTGTACAACAATCAAGCCCCGATGGAATCACAATTAGGTCTCCAGCAACAATAACAGTAGAGATAAAATAAGGTTTGTTCCAACACTTTAAAGAAAGTCAATGGGGTCTATCCAACCTTTATCCTACTGTCTACACAGACAAAACAAAGACAAGAATATATGTTCGGTGCCTAAAGCATGCATATAAAACGTAAAATAATCAATTACCCAAATCCAAGTCTTCTTTGGTGATATCCACAAACTGCTTGTCCTTGTAATACTTAAGGTTTTGAATGGCAACCTCGTTAATTGGATAAATAAGGAACAATACCTGAAAGATAAAATGTGATGTCCAGTAAGACAACCATGAATCATGAGTTCCCATAACAAAAGGTGGCAATTATCTAGTGATGTCTTACCTCATATTTTTCTCTATAAGTTTTTCTAAGAAGGGTGCATTTCTCGCACTGGTGATGTTGTCTGCAACAATATAATAATATCTTTCTAGACTTATTTCATGCTATCATCATAATTGTCCAATCTAACTAACTCATCTTCATTAAACAATGAATAGAAGCGAAGAAGAGGAGCCAATTTCTTGTGATTTCCATGGCCCTCAATGACACCCAATTTAATATTCTTTCCAAAGTTGTCCCAAAAATTCTTGTAATCATGCAATGGTCCAAACAAATCTTTGAGAATTTCTCATTAATTTTATTAAATGATAATTTGAAGTCATAGAAATACACTAAAATATTCTCCGAAAACAATTATTAAGCTGGCATAATAATGTGATCCAGTGTTGATTTAGGAAAATTATAAGAGTAGGTTGAATAACTTAATCTATGACCAAATTCAAATACAGTTTCCCCTTTATAAAACCAATGTGTTTGGC
This sequence comes from Pinus albicaulis, assembly GCA_034641835.2. NCBI lineage: Eukaryota > Viridiplantae > Streptophyta > Pinopsida > Pinales > Pinaceae > Pinus > Pinus albicaulis. The sequence continues at coordinate 485,781,631 of CM076575.1, forward strand.
CTGGGTATCCCGTGGAAGAATTGGAATGCCTGTCCATGATGTTCATGGGAATTTTTATGAAAGCTTGAGGGTACCATGTCATAGGCAACCACCCACCTGCAATGTTTTGGAAGGTTAGCACTTTTGGAGCAAATGATCTTAGTTTCCAACCTGCTATAATTGGAAATTAACCTTTGGAATTGGCTTCATAAAATCCTAATTTCAAACATTATGCCTAGAAAAAAATGTGAAAATTGAAAATTGAAGGGGCACAGTTACCTGGATTGTAATCTACAAAATTAACTTCAGCCAGTGCTTGGCCACCAGCTTCACCGGGGTGGCCAACCCACAAAATACTAGAAATTTTAGGATCCTTTATTGCAAAAAAGACATCAACTGGTCCTCCACTCATGATGACAAGCACCACTGGTCCTTTAGAGACACTTGCAAATTCAGTTACTAGTTTATGCCGTTCTCCGGGAAGAGTCAAAATTTGTTGATCATGATCTTCTCTTTCCTGTGATTGATCCAATCCAACCACCATAACCACACCATCAGTCTTTGCTGCAATACTTGCTACTTCACCAAAGCCCTCAGTGGAAGTAAAATTGACAGAATGGCAGCCTAGGGTGTATATTATTGTCTTGATGTAATTCTTAAGACCTTAAACTAGAGTTATCATGTTGTAAGAATGCCTGGAATACCAACAAGCAAACAACAAGCTCATGAAACTTTTTACAGATATTTTTATATCATTTTCAATCCCTCACAAAAATCATGAAAATTTGAATGCAAACTTGGATAATCTCCAATTGATGTATTAGAAGCATCTGCATTAGGTCCTATGACTACTAAAGAGGTAATATGTGATTTTGATAATGGTAAAATATTATCCATGTTCTTCAAAAGTACTATCCCTTGTCTAGCAGCCTCTAATGCAAGGTGCCGATGATCATCAGAACAAACATTCTGGGGCCCCAGATCACCATACTTCTGATGCTTAGGATGACCATCAAAAATCCCAAGACGCATTCATACTAAGAATAAGTTTAAAAGGGCTCGGTCAATTGATTATTCCTTGACCTTCCATTTTTTCACTGCAAATATTGTGTGCCTATGCAAATAAGTTCCATAGTTGATATCCATGCCTGTGAATAGACATAACATGGGGTTGATTTAACTATAGGTTCCATGAAAAGGTATAGTGATCCAATCAAATAAGATATTTAGCCAGCAAAATCTAGAAAAGTATTCCAATACTTGAATTATGTTTAACAAGAAGGCTCTAATTCCGCAAGGAATATTAAAATGCACTACGAAATATAAACTCTAATGTTGGAATTAAATCGCTATTATTCCTACCAGCTTTTAGAACATCGGTAACTGCATCCTCAGGATATTTTTCATAGCTTTGATTCTTATAAATGATTGCAACAACGTCGCAATTAGAAGTAATATACCTGAATGGTTTTTGTCTCTTTAGTGCAACAACTTGGCCATTTTCAACTATGCATAAAATAGTATTGTATAGTGGATATCCCCGAAGTATGTAGTTCAGTAAGGATAAAATAAAATTGTACAAGATCAACATACCCTTGAAATCCCCAATCAGATCTTACTGTTTGAGAAAGGAGGTCATAATGTGCACATGCTGGGACTCCATTTACCTGGTTGTAAGAGCACATCATACAACTTGAATGCCCTTCTTCCACATAGCTCTTAAAAGGTGGTTGGAACGTGTCTTCTAAATCTTGTTGAGTAACCTGCAAGCACAGGAAGTTGGAGCATATCAGAGATGATTCAATCTCAACTTTAGAATCTTTTATACTGTACAACAATGATGCCATGATGGAATCACAATTAGGAATATAGTTATTTGCAGGAATAGTTCCACCCCTTTTTTGTATTCTTGAGGGTGTTGTGAGAATCATGGACGCTGGCGACCCTGTAGAGAAAAACCTGAGACTGAAAGTACCTTTAGGGAGGGAGCAAATCGGTTAGGCGCTCGAAATGCTCTTCCTCTTCCTTCGCTACTTCCACATCCACCACTATCTCCTCTGTTGCCCGCCCATTCGCGGCCATGGTCAATTCTAGATGCATTTCTGAAAACCCTGAAGAGTAAATGTGAGAAATGAGGCATTACACATATATGAAAAAAAACTAGTACCAATGATGATTCGCCCTTTCCAGCAACAATGAGCCGGATTGTAACAGTTGCATTTTCTAGCAGCGATGAGGCAGACCCAGGCATTGTAACATTTATGCCTCTCTGAAATTCAAAAATGGGAAGGGTCGCCCAATTCCTTACCTTCCACATTTTCTCTTTTCATAACTGCATTGTAAACTAACTTAAAAGGTAGTTGGAACGTGTTTTCTAAATCTTGTTGAGTAACCTACAAGCATAGACAGTTGGACCAGATCAGAGATGATTCAATCTCAACTTCAGAATATTTTATACTATACAACAATCATGCCCCGATGGAATCACAATTAGGAATATAGTTATTTGCAAGAATATTTCCACCCCTTCTTTGTATTCTTGAGGGTGCCGTGAGAAGCATGGACGCTGGCAACCCTGTAGAGAAAAAACTGAGACTGAAAGTACCTTTAGGGAGGGAGCAACCCGGTTAAGCACTTGAAATGCTCCTCCTCTTCCTCAGCTACTGCCACATCCACCACTATCTCCTCCGCTGCCCACCCATTTGCGGTCATGGTCAATTCCAGACGCATTTCTGCAAACACTGAAGAGTAAATGTGAGAAATGAGGCATTACACATATATGAAAAAAAACTAGTACTAATGATGTTTTGCCCTTTCCAGCAACAATGAGTCGGATTGTAACAGTTGCATTTTCCAGCAGCGATGAGGCAGGTGCAGGCATTGTAACATTTATGCCTCTCTGAAATTCGAAAATGGGAAGGGTCGCCCAATGCCCTACCTTCCACATTTTCTCTTTTCATAACTGCATTGTAAACTAAATTTTCCATCCAGGGTTGAAAATGTTTGAATCGTCTAACATATAATCTAAGGGTTTCACATTATGACACGATGCACATCAAGAAAGTTGTTTTCAAATAATAACGCCTTACAGCGTAAATATAGTTGTAATGGATGCAATAGAATCTGGGGTTATAAATCTTTCTCAACTTGTAAAATGTGATTGTAGTCAATTTTGTCCTTAATTTGCACAAGTGAAAAGTATATATAAAAAAATTTACTTGTCACTTAAGTTTGCAATATATATTTTAAAATAATAAAAATATAAGGAAATCATAAATTTTAAAAAATTATTTGACTAATTTGAATTTGAATAATCTAGATTTAAATGTGCATATAAAATTATTTTCAAAATAGTAATATTATAAAATTTAATTTAATTTAGTTTATTTATTATAAGTTGATTTATTTTTATTGAAAAATTATACATAAAAAATTTATAAGATGATTAAGTATAAAAATATGTTATATTTAAAATCAAAACAATAAATCAACTATTATTTTTAAGAATTTAAAAATTGAAAAACAAAGTTAAATTTTTTTAAAGATAGTTATATTTATATTATTATAATTGTTTTCTTAGTAAAATAAAATAAAATAAAAAAATAAAAATTGGAAATCAAACTTTTGCAATATATTTGAATATATATAAAAATGATTTGTGGAATAAATAAAATTTCATATTGAGAGTTCATTTTTTTTGTTTTCTTAAGATAATTATGATAACTGGATATAGACCTTAGAAATTTGAATTTCAAACACTCTTTCGAGCTTTTTGAAATTTGAATTTTCAAACACTCGTTCAAGCTTTTTATCTAGCCGTTGAGGGCCTAAAAAATAGAGTTTTAGCTCATCTTCCCTAGATTTCTCTGCAACACCATTTTGTACCCTAGATGACTACTAGAAACAAATATCCTTTGGTGTCCTCTTTGATCATGTTGGATTCATGAAGGAATCCTCTATCCAATGGCATATGAGTTTGACATTTTCGAATTCATATGCTATTTTTCATTTAATTTCTTTTAAACATAATGTTTGAATTTTTTTTGAACAATTTTAAAGAGGTTGAAATAAAAATCAATATCATAAAGTATATACAAAGAATATTTTTCAAAAAATACCACTATATTTGTTTATGGGTCCTCTTCAAAAGGGTACTCTTGGTTTTTCAATTGATTTAAATAGTTTAAAAAACCTTACCCAAACACATGTGTCTGCAAAATGCGATTAAAACATTACTTCACCAACTGCGCAATGACCTGTTTCACTATGGAGCTCATGAGAGTTCATTCTTATCTTGGCTATATTAATTTTTTTCTTTGAGCTAGTTAAAACAGAGAGACACTTTTGATCTTCAAGAGTAGGTTGATGACCTCCTTATAATATCTTTATTTTCTTTTAGCCTCTAAATCTTTCTCACACCACATTTTCTCTTTAAACTTAGAAGTAACAATATTTTTAATGTTATGAATATTTTGCAATGCAACATTTTCGTCGATCTCCCAATGGTTTAACCAAGCCTTGGTACCTTTATACCAACCTCATTTCATCCTTAGGTGGTTTTGGCTGGAGTTTAAAGCTAGCTTAGGAAGTCTAAGGTCTCCCATGATATTGATTTTGTGCTTGTATAATAGGAGCCTAGTCATAGCTAGGCTCTCGATAGGGGAAAGACTCACTTCTATAAGGAGAATAGGATAGGGTGTATTGATTTTAATTCGAGGTTATATGTTATAAAACACTTCTGGATTTTCTCAATATTTCCCCAGGATTCTCTAGAGATGTTGTAACCCCAAACCTCACATCCATACAAGATAACAGGAGTGACTAAAGTTTCAAAGAGGAGCTTCTTTTTATCCCACATCACAAGGTTTGCTACTTTACAATTATTTTCAAGACCAAAATAAGCTTTCCACCCTCCATTAATCCTTTTCTCAATGTTATAGTTCCACTTGAGCTTGTGATGAATATCAATTCCTAGATACTTGTAAGAAGACACTTCCTCCAAGTTTCTATTTTCGTACACAAAATTAGCATAAGTGTCCTTCTTGGATTTGATAATCATAACTATTTTTTTGTTAGTGTTAATAGTCATACCCATGGTAGAGCAGAAATCCTTAAGAAGTCTTAGTTGCTTATCAAGATCAGATGGGCACCTTGCCAGAAGAACAATATCCTTAGCATAGAGAAGAAGGATGATGACTATTCCAGCTAAGATCGTGCCAACACATCCTCCTTCCTCTAAACAACCTTCTAGCTTGTTGATGTAAATGCCACATAGGGTAAGGGAGAGGGGGAAACCTTGTTTAACTTTGATATTACACTTAATATCTTTCGACCACCCCTCATTGCTCTTAATTTTGACAATTACATTCTCGTATAACCTTATAGCGACAACTCTCAACTCGAAATGAACCTTTAGCTCTTTTAATCTATTCCATAGGTTATCTTTAGGCACCATATCGAAAGCCTTTCTAAATTCCACAAAGAAACAAAAGAGATTGGATTTATCATTACGACATTCCTCCACAATGATCCTAAGCGTAACGAGGTGGTCCATAGTTGAGTGCTGCCTTCTAAAACCCGCTTGGCCTTTATCCTGCTTACCTTCACTTTCAAGCCATATGCTCATCTTCCTTTCCAAAATAATACCATATAACTCGGCTAAGAGAGGCCTAATCATAATTGACCGATAATTAGAGGGGTTATTTTTATCCCCACTTTTAAAAATAGGAATAATGAGGCCATAAGTCCATGGTTTAGGGAACCCTTGCTAGACTGTTTGATTGAAAAGCTTGTGGATGTGAGGGATGAGGACGAGACCTCCAATTTTTAAAATTTCTTCCTGGTAACCTTCAATTTCATTAAATTTTCCATTTGTGAGGTGCTTAAACCGAAAATCTATGTCTTCTAATGAGAAAAATTCTTCTGTTGTGAGCAGTGTTTCAAATTTATCTATGACATTTAGATATTCATAAAGCTTTTTAATATAAGATTTCTAGTCGTGTAAATCAATTCTATTATTATCTTTAGTTTTTCTAGTTAGAATCTACCTCCAGAATTTCTTAGGAGCTACCTTAGAGAGGTGTAAGAGTTTTTCTTGTCTTTTATGAATATACTGCCTTTTTTTCCTTTTAGTTAGGGCTTTGTATATTTTTATCTTGCCAATTTGAAGAGACTCGTCAACAACTTCCTTAATTTCTCTCCTCGCAATTTTACAATCTTTATCATACCAAGGGTTGGTTTTGTTATTTCTTTTATTACTTGAAACTTCAATTGAGAACTTGTTAATAGAATATGAGAGGGTTGTAGTAAAATTATGATAGAGGTCTTCTATGTTGTCTATAGTAGATAAATGAAGCAAATTAATTTTTAATTCATTTAGAAAAAGATCATTTTTATTTCTATCAAATATTAAGTTATTTTGGCTATAAGGATTATCTTCTATGGGATCTCTATGCATGACAAAATTGAGAGTTACAATTAAAGGTCTATCATCTGAGTCAGGCTCGTGGTTGTTTAGGATGTCAAAATTTTATTATTTCGTTGTATAAAGGGATATCGGAAATAACATAGTCTACCACGCTGCTACCAAGCCCATGGATACAAGTCATGTGGCTAGAATTGGGGCACTTCTTTAGACTATTGCAAATTATGAGATCTTGAGCACTACAGAGCTTGACTAGCTTAGATCCAAGTTTGTACCTAAGTTTGTACTGGCTAGCTAGAGTAAGGTCTTTGTCTAACCAAAGAGGATTCAGGTTGGAATAATTTCTTAGAAGAATAGCTTGGTTTCTTGAAGTTCAAGCATTAAAGTCACCCATTAAGAGGATATGACCTTCATTCCTTAGGCTAGAAATAGCATTCTCTAGACCATTATAAGGACCATTTTTATCTAATTTTTTTTTCTTAAATGTTAAGTTGGGTTACACTTTTTGCCCTTTTTTGAGAAAAAATATCATTTTTTTCTGTTCTTCAACTTTTTGCAAGCCAAAACAATTTTTCTATTTGGAATTTCATTTTACGATAAAAATAAAAGTTGTCAGAAATTTTATTAGCTTTCTATTACTTATTTTTTGGAATTTTTTTATACATATTTGATATGTCAACTTAACATTTCTTTGAGTGTGTGTTCTTTAAAAATCAAAGGATTCATAAAAAGTCATGTTCAAACGCGTTGGTGTATTCTTTCAAAACTTTGTGTTTTTGAGAAAAAAAATGTGCTACAAAAATCTAGACAGAGTCTACTTCAGTTTCGTTATATTTACAAAACCAACTGATACATATCATAATTACTAGAATTTTTTGAACTGTTCCAATATGAAAAACCTGCATATTCTGAATATGTTTTGGCTTGCACAAAATTTCTTAACATATAAGTTATAAACTAAAAATCTAAAAACTACCCATTACAGACGACGGACCAATGTAATGCGCCATAATTTTTTCAATTTTTTTACAGTGTATTTTGGAAGATACAAAATATTGATTTCACTCAATCATAATGACCTTCAAAAATTGTTTGCATCCATTTTATTACAAAATTAATTAAAATTAGTAAATATTTATGAAATTCTATAAAAGTTATATTTCCTGAAAGTAGACTGAATTTTGCAAATGCTTGTCTTGGTTCCGACAATTAATTCATAAAGTTTCATGGAGTTTAATCAGTCTAAATTTGAAGAAATGTGTTTAGAGCTGAGCTGCTGCGTAATTGTAGACGTGTTAGTTTGGCCAACCTTTTAAAAAAGTTCGGCTGAATTGTTTTTTGTCCCGACGACCCATCAATTCTAACGACACAAAAGTTCGGTCGAAATTTTAATCGACTTTATGCCGACTGGAAAATTTGATGAAGCCCCTCCAAAAAAACATTTCACGGCTATATAAATAGCCAAAAACGGAATGCTTATTTTCGCATAATTTCGCACATTTTTTCATTTGGGTTGATTTTGCAAAAGACTTTTTTTGGGCTTAATTTTCAATGGACTCTTTTTGGCTTCATAATCAAAGGACATTTTTTGAAGGTATGTGATACATGTTTTGGAGGTATGCGATATTTTTTTAGAAGCTTTTTTGGCTTAATTTTCAAAGGACATTTTTTTGGAGGTATTTTACTTTTAGAGGTTTTTGGGCTTAATTTTCAAAAGACATTTTTTGGACTTTTTTTGGGCTTAATTTTCAAAGGGATTTTTTTATGCTTAATATTCAAAGGACATTTTTTGGAGGTATTTTTTAAAGTGATATTTTTTTTTAGAGGCTTTTTGGGCTTAATTTTCAAAGGACATTGTTTGGAGGTATTTTGTTTTTAGAGACATTTTTTTAGAGGTTTTTGGGCTTAATTTTCAAAGGACATTTTTTGGAGGTATTTTTTAAAGTGAAATTTTTTAAGAGGTTGGGCTTAATTTTCAATGGACATTTTTTGGAGGTATTTTTTAAAGTGACGTTTTTTTAGAGTACGTGTTTTGGGTTGAAGTAAATCTTTTACAATGATTTTTTAAAATGAGTTTTTGTCTAACTTTTTAAATGAATTTTTTTTGCAGGACTTGGAAGGAAATATTTTGAGCTTCATTTAATTTTTAGAAGACATTTTTTTCTCGGATTTTTTAAAGTTGGTGTTTTGGGTTGAAGTGTGACTTTTGTGCAAAATTTTTAATATGAGTTTTTTTTAATTAAATATTTTGTGATGCTTTTTTTAATTGAGCTTTTGTCTAAATTTTTGGAGTTTTTTTTAGTTTCATACTCAATTATCATGGGAAATCGAAGGAATTGCAAGAGAAAATATGATTGAACAAGAGACCCTGAGGAATGTAGAGAACAGGGGAGAGAATATTGCAAAAAAGAGAGAGAAGAACACTCAAATATTGAAAAGGAAAATCAACCTCAACTAGAAGTTGAAGCAGGTATGTAAATGTAAATATTTAAAATTTTACTAGTGTATTGTGAAACTTAATTTTGATTTCATGAACTAATTTGAAAATGATTTTGCAATGTAAACAGAGAGAGATATTCCTCAAAAAATTGATGATGAGATACAAAATTTTGAAAGAGAAAGTGAAAGAGATATTGAAGCAATGATTGAAGATGGTGAAAATGTTGAAAGAAATTCAAGTGATGAAATTGAATCACCAAGTATATATATATATATGTTGAACATGTGTATTATTGAAATTATACATATTTATTAATTTAGTTATTTATTGAATATGTAAAATTGTTATGTACATTTAATTCTAATATGTACAGATGAAATCAATATCGATGTTGATATGTTAGAAGATGTTGACACTCACACATATGGAAATAAAAAATTTGACCATGTTATACGATATCATGTTTATCACATTATTGATTCGTTCTTCAAAGAATCTGAATTTGTGGAAGTTCAAGCCCAATTGCTGAAAAGTTTCTTAACATCAAGAAAATTAAAAGAAGCTGTGACTTTACTGTGTATTTGAAAATCAACAAAAGATAAAAAAACGAAGGAACATGTGATACAAAATATAAATAGTGCTCTAAATTCAATTAGAAGATCTAGAAAGAAAAGTGTTTCAAATGCATGTAGAGCAATACAAATGGCAGTGGTTTCATCAAGTAATAAAAATAATCACTTGGTAAAATCTATGGCACGAGCATTAGGAACTTCACGAAAAACTTTGCACAAACATTAGAAATTTTGATTGCAAATAGATGTAAATGATGAACTCACTTGTTGGACAGTTATTTGTAGGCAACCATACAAAGATATACTTGGAGAAAATTTTGAAAAAAATAATATATGAATATTGGATGAAAAATTCATGCGTTTAACCAAAAGCAAGGGATGTGATGTGAAGAAGAATAACAAGAAATCAGTACGAAGAATATCCAAAACATTTCTTGGACACCACTTAGATAGAGTTTTTCAACAAGTTCAAAAAAGAGAATCATGAAATTGATGTCTCAATCAGTGCTTTTGTGCAACAAAAACCATGGTATGTAAAACCTATCACTGTACGCAACACTTGTTGTTGTCGTTATTATGTAGAATTTCAGTTATATTATGACACATTCCTTAATTTTGGTAAAACATTTTGGAAAGATTCACCTCCTCCTTCCACTATCCATGATTTCATATCTCAAATTCTATGTGGAAGAGAAAGCCATGAATTATTTTACCAAAAGAAATGTGTTGGTGGTAAAAAATGCAATGATTGTGGAAATTTGACTATATTTCAAAACAAATATCGTATTGATATAAATGATCAATCATTGTCCAACATGAAAGTGAAATGGAAGAGATATGAATATATCCATACATCGATTCAAGGTTCAAGTAGTACTACAAGTGCTAAAAGAATTGATTTACAAGAAGAAGAAATGTTTGTGATAGGTTTTTTGAGAAAGTTTGAGGCATAAATTTATAAATACACTAAGCATTCCCATCGAGCTTGATGGCAAGACTTGCAATTCAAAAAATCTCGTGAATTTTTTCCACCAGGGACCATTTTGTCAATAGTTGATTTTGCAGAAAACTACACATTTGTTCCACAAAAAGAAATTCAGAGTGAATACTATCATTCTAACCAAGTCTCCATGCTCGTCCATATTCTATATAGACATGTTGAACAAAATGTTGATCATATAGAAATCACCAGTGAAAATCAACATGTTATTAAATAATATCACTTTTATATCAGTGACGATCGTACACATTATACATATTTTGTACAACACTATTTTGAAAATATTTATGACTCCTTGAAAAGTCGTGGAATAAAATTCAATGAACATTGGATATGGTCAAATGGGTAGGTCAATTCAAATCTTCACAATCACTCTTTTGGTTGTTTCGTCTTCACATAAAAACCTGCATTAAAAATTGTTGGAATTTATTTGAGACTGGTCATGGAAAAGGAGAACACAATGGTGTAGGGGCATGCATAAAACGAGCACTTCGAAGATATCAAATGGACCACTCTGCAAACTAACTTGTCTCAGATGAAGAAGTTGTTCAATGGTGCATCGTTGCACTAAGACATGAGACTAAATGATCAAGGGAAGTACGAAGGTACATTCAATGCAATTTTTATTGGATTTCTAATTTTAAACAATACATTTATCACAATGATTATCTTTGATGGTATTTTTATATCACATTTATATTCTTCTTTGAATTTTCCATATAGGTTTTTTTGGAATATTGGGGTCCAAGATGTAGATAGACCAATTGGAGATGACGTTGAAACAATAAAAGGGACTTGAAAATTGCATTCAATTAAAACAAATTTGTCCACAAATGTGTTTTCATTGGATAAAAGAAAATATTATTGTTTTTGTCATGTTTGCATAGACAACACAAAATCCAATGATGTTTGTGAAAACAACATGTATGTAAAAGATTGGAAACATACATAACTAAATACAAAGGGGAAATGTTTGTTGCAAGCTTTGGACAAATGCAATCAGAGGAGACTACAATATCATTTGATGGTGATCGAGTTTTTGATTTTGTTAGAGAAGGTAACATTTCAATTTCTTTCAAATGATAGAGATCTAGAAATAGATAATAAAATCAAGTACATATGTTAATTTTAAAGTTAAATATTTACTGTTAATTATGATCTAAAATTAAATACATAAGTTTGTTTTATTGTTCAAGAGATGTTTTTGTTGTAGTTGCACCTACTATCAATGATGAAAATGTGAAGTATTATTTGATGTGTTGCACTGAACGAAAGATGAAATTATTAGAAAACTATGATGATAATGAGTTTACATATGACAGAGGGTCTATTATACTGAAAGGATATTTTTTCCAACAAACTAATCAAAGTGGGGATTTTTTTACTTTCAAGACTATGAACCCGATGTCATAAGTTGTCAATATAGTCACTTGGTATGTGTAGCACACATAATGTTGATAGAATTTCAATCAAAGAAAAAAAACAGAAATTAAGAAATGGAAAATGTCAAAAGTCGATCATGAACAGATCATTGAAGATGGCATTCCATTGGAATTTTTTTGATTGAACTACCCATCAATTTCTTCTCTTTGAATTCATATTTTAGAGCTTCCAGAACACAACTAAAAAATGAACTGCCTTTTTATGTTATACGTACAAGTGTTTGCACATGTACATTGTTTTGGTACATGCACACGAGTAATTTATACACATGTACACATACACATGTCTAGATTATCTGGTCTAAATGATTTTATACATTATTTGGTAGAATTTGTCATAATTTCATTATTGCAAAATGTACATATTTGTGTATCTAGAATAGTTGATATAATTAAAATTTGAAGTTGCACGATTTTGTTTTAGACATGTGTCTATTAATTAAATTATAATATTCATTCTTGAATGCAAAACATGTGGTAAGTGTTTTGTAATTTCCAGTTTATTATCAACTGAAAGTAGTTTTTATATGTACATTAATGAAAAATGTTGTGTACTGGATATATATGTTCTAATGCAATTTTAAAATTTTATGATTTTTTGACACATCTAAGAATAGCTATAATTTTATGATTGTTTTTAGATATATACATCGAGATGTATTGTAACTCAATCATTTTTACATATATTCAAACATGTACTTCAATCATTTTTTGTACATATATTCATGTGAACGTTTTTTTTCTTGTAACTTGGGCTAAACTATATTAAAAGCATGAAAAACTGTACAGAGGCAATGGGAAGAGATGACAAGCAGTGCTTAGACTATCCCTGCCTTGGTAGTGTTAAAAATAAACCAAGTTTGGGGCTGTCTCAAAAGAGGAAACCAACCCCTTAAGAGCATCATCCAGTCTTGTAATACAAAATATTCAGTGGCCTTTATAAAAAAAAAAGAGCTGAAGTATATCCTGAGGTGAAAATCATGGAGTTCATTTATCTTCATTCGTCACCTGGTCCTCTTCCTCTATCAGGCACCTGTATTTTCTAGCAACGGCTTCCTCCTTAGTTGTGGGAATTCGAGGAGGCTTAGGAGGGGTCACATGGACGATGGGAGCGACTGGGTACTCTACACCATAATCTCTGGTCCAGACATCGTCCGAGTCCATAACCCAAACACCTATCTCCTCCATCATGGGATCATAACCTGGAAGCGAGTTGGTTTTCCTGGGTAAAGTCTCCACAGATTTTAGAATAGTGGATTTCCTGGCTCTTCTGCCCTTGGGCTTCTCTGGAGGCAAAACAATCTCCCCATGAATGTTATCAAACACTTGAGGAGAAAGCACCTCATGTCTATCAAATGTAGAGCCCTCGGTGGATTCCAAACATTTTTCATCACCATGGTGAGATCGGCCTCAAAACACACCTCTGTAGCTTCCTCTAATGGGTTTCTAACGTTGGCGTGAGGCCATGGTATGGCTTCTAACCTGTACATTTTATAATTTTTTTTAGATTTTAAAACATCGATATGTATTGTACTTAAATATCACCTAAATAATATATTTACATCCTAAAATTATATAACATTCACACATATGTCCAAATGCATAACATGTACCAATGTATGTATGTCTTAAATGTAATTTTAAATTTCCATCTATATTCATTTTATATTTAACAAATAAAATGACAACTTGAGTTTTAAGAACAAAACATTATATCACATGCGAGCACATGCAAAATGTAGTTCAACTATCCAAAATATACACATTTGGCACATCTCCCAAGGAAGAAGAAGGTACCTCCCTCCCAAACAAATCAGACAAAATCAATATCTGTTAACATTTAATTATATACATGTACATGTGTACACAATTATTTATTTTAAAAATATGTCATCATGTTTCGATATATAATAATAGATAAAAAATAATTGTACATCATCATGTTCACTTAAAAAACACTAACGTGTGCCAACATATCATCTTGATGGTGAGAACCATCTTGATTGTGTGAACCTGAGGCTTTAACCATGGTATTAACATCTTCATTCATCAAGCGTGAGAACTGCAAATGGTGTTAACATATACGATACATTTTTGTTAGATTAATGTATTCAGATAAATGTATGTATATATGTATTTATTACAAATTGTACATGTGTTAAAATAATCACCATAACCATTAACACATACCAATCCCATGCCCTCTTCCTCATGAATAATTAAGTCATGCCAACCATTGCGACAATTATTTGCATATGTTATGAGATCTTCAACACTCTTATTGTCCATCTCATCATCTGTATGATACACAAAATTAGCACGTGCATTCTCTCAAGCTCTTTGTCAATTCAGGCAAACATCAACTCAACCCAGTCCACTCTGAACATTGTCACTGATGAAATCCCTTGCTTCTCAACTAATTTGAGAAGTCGCATCCATATCTGACCACAAAGTTTCCACACAAAGAGGTCGACTAAACAATGGTGGCTTGGGGCGAGGCAACTTAGCATCACACTTAGCACCCCTACGTTCACATAATCGACCTTTCCCAGGACCAAAAATTTTAGAGGGAAGGTCATTATAATTGGGTTTCATTCCCAAAATGAATTCTGCATAAAATAATTTTGAAACATAAAGTGGAACCTTGTCGTTCCATGTGAGTATTTCATAGGCAGCAAGGTGCCTATCATACAAATGACCAGCTATATCAGGGTGCTTGAAATATTTCACCTTTAACATCTTTCTTTTCAGCCCTTCTTTGAAGTTAAACATAGACTTAACCATTTCTGTTGTAACTATTTTTTTAAAAACCTCCCATGTATTGGGACCCATCATTGTTTCCTTTCTTTTTCTCATCACTTCTACAAAAGTGTCAGTGGTTGGCCCAAGCATTAGGTACACATCTACTAGTTTGCTTAAAGAGTGAGTAACTATTTCTAATATTTCTCGACTCTTAGCAGGGAGTTTCAAAGACACAAGATCTTTCTTCAATTTTGAATAAAGATGTTGACACATTTGTAATTTTCATTGAGACATGTTTGTTTCCCAAGGTATATTGGAAATTTCAGATGGATAAGTTGTGGTTGGTGTACAACCTTCTTCTTGAATAATGTGTATTGTCCTATGTCTTTTTGGAGCAACATTTTCACCCTCTGCATAAATATATAAATTTTTGTATAAATAAAGAAAACATGTAATAAATTTGTACAAATTGAATGAAAATAATATTCAGATTGATGGCCAACTTGATATGGTTGGCCAGCATCATGCCGACCTTGATACTGTTGAGAACCAGAACGGCCACCGATTGGTTGAGAACCAACACAACCATCCATTGATTGGCCTCCGGGGGAATGCATATCACCACCCTCACAAAATTGTCCACCACCTATTGATGGGCCTCCAGGGGAATGTGTACCACCACCAACCTCACGCGACAAGAGGGAAGCTTCATAAAAAAATATGAATTTATAATCAATTCAAAAATACATTTATACATATAAATACATGTACATATGATTGATTAAATTGCATGAACCATACCATGATTGCGTGTACCATGGTCATGCTCCATTGATGGAGTAGATATTCTTGTCCTTCTAACTCCTAAAATATAAAAAATGAAACTTATTAAAAACTAATTGTTACACCATTTTTTGGTCATCTAACCTATTATCATTAGATGGACCCAAGTACACCATGTAAGACCAATTTTACCCTAAGTAAAATTTCTTTCACTATGTAAAATAACTTAATAAAACACATTTATTAGGTTGTTTATGGTCTAAATAGGAAACCCCAAAGGGAAATATCAAACGAACCTATATTTGTTTGATTTTCCTCATGGAATAATTAATTAAACAATAATTTAATTATTATTCCTGGTCATGTTTAACCCAAAACAAGGAAATTAATTAGATAAATATTTATTTATCTTATTATTTTCTAGGAATAATTATTTAAATCTTATTTAAATAATATTCCTTGTTAAATATGACTAAATCACCCATAAATAATTAAATAAATTATTATTTATTTGATTATCTTTCAACCACTTCCTTAAAATGATAAATAAATCATTTATTTATTTATTATTTACAAATAAAGGGATTTGACCCAAGTCAAATACTTTTTCCCTCCAACGAATATAATAAAATATTCCATAAAAGGTGGATCTAGATTTGGTTAATGTTATTTTAATCATGCACCAAGATCTAGAATGACCCAATATTTTGTTATAAATAGGAGGTTTTTTCCTACCATTCTTCACCTTTTGTTGCCTATTAGATCACTCTGGATCTATACTCTTGGTTTGACTTTGAGCCATTATCATTGTCATATTTTCCATTATTTGCTATGTGAGCTCCCTTTGAGTTCTATCTTTGTCTGGGTTTTCTACACCAACAGGAGAGAGAAATACTAGATCTGAAGTGCTGAGGACTTCCAAGAACCCATCCCATTGAGGAGAATTGGAAACACCTTCTTGTTTTCCTCCCAAGTGCCCTTAATACAAAAAATTCTTTCAAAAATATTGTTCTTGTCTTGTCTATTGGATGTATGGAGCAAAACCTTATTTTTACTGCTTAATGTCTCTTTATGCATAGATCTGGATTTTTGCGGCATTTGTCTTGATCAACTAACTGCAGATCTGAAGATATTGGCAGTCATATTTGGTGTTAGGGCTATAAGTTATGCGTAGCTAAAGTGGTCTTTTCTCGTACACTTCGACAAAAGATTCATATTAACAACTGGCGACTCCACACGGGTTTTCAATTACGACCGCTGTCGTTTTTCATATTCCTACATATCCAGCTACTTCAAACCCTAGGGTTTCTCTTCAGATTTTTGTTTTTCCTATTTTTATGTTGTTTTTCACTCATAAAACCCTAAAACATTAAACTTTTTAACTTCAGTGTGTTTCTGGCCCTATTGCGCAGGTGACAGACATCAGCCGCAATTGAGAAGGCAACTTTTTCGGAAATCTGCCGCCGGGACACCCGGAGGTTCAGGTCGCACTTTTTAGCCCAGAAATTGTGACCTGAGCTTTAGGTCACACTTTTCAGCCCATTATCTGCGATCTGCACAGAAAACAGGTCAGAACCTACGACCTGCCAATTTTTCTGCTATTTTTCTGCAATTTTTCTGGGTTTTTCTAAAGCTTCTGTCAAGGTTTTCCAGCCTCTGTCTCAGCCCATTTAGACCTATTTATGATCTTTTTTTCTCATCTAAGTGGGAACATAGCCCCCTAGGGTTTCATTACCCTCCACTTTTGGTGGAAGAGTTTTAGCTGTTTTATGTGTCTGAGTTTTCAGAGTTTTATTCTTCCCTTTTTTAGATTTGATACCTCCTTTTAGATCCCTTTCAATCAGCTCTTCTCCCTTTCAAATCACCTCCTGACATTTTTTTTGGATCTACCTTTAGGGCCTCCTCCTTTTCCCTTCTGTCTTTTTTCTGATTTCCCCCTTTTTTACAGCCACCTTGCCTCTGCCTCTCAGTTGTGTTCTGCACCTCTTTTCAGCAGTTTTCTCCTTTAGATCCCTGTCCCTCCCAACCTTAGATCTATTGGCCTCCTTTTAGTGTGTTTGGACTAGATTTTTTCC
Source organism: Pinus albicaulis (assembly GCA_034641835.2). Classification (NCBI taxonomy): domain Eukaryota; kingdom Viridiplantae; phylum Streptophyta; class Pinopsida; order Pinales; family Pinaceae; genus Pinus; species Pinus albicaulis. Next base: position 485,799,088 of record CM076575.1, read on the forward strand.
CTCTTTTAGACTAGTTTTGAGAGACCCGCCTTCTTGGGTTAGATCGATGCATTGTTAGCTGTTAATTTTCTGTTATTTCAGCATTATATATTGTTCTCTGTAGATTTATTTTCAGTTACGCAACACACTTTTTCTTTTACTCTCAAAACGTCTAGGTTTAAAAATTAAAATTAACGCACGCCACACACTCACCCTAAGCGAAGAAGAGCCTGGTTAACACCACCAGGAAAAGACTTTAAAGCATTGTAAAATAAATTAACACTGCACCTTTTCTGCCCTTGTTTCGACATTGTAATCACTTGATTATGCACCTCCCTGCCTTTGTTGGTCGTTCTCCTTCCCCTTGTGCCGTGTTTGTGTTGTCATCATTGTGCCCCCCAAGGTGCGCATCCTGGAGACTTCTTGGCCTTCACCCTCAGTTTCTGGTCGGTCGACCTACTCCTTCCCGCCGTCGTCAAGTTCGTCCTCCTCCGAGTCCGCACTCCGACTCCTCTTCTGATTCATTGGGTTCTCCTTTTACTTTTGGTTCTCCCCCTGTCACCTTCACTATGTCTGGTCCAAGGCCTAATGCCAGGGGTAATCCCGGCCCTAATGCCGGGACTACTTCTAGCGAAACTGCCACAGGAACTACCTCGGTTGCATCCTTACTCCCTTACATGGCAGGCCTCAGCTTCCCCAATTTCAATCACTTGATCAATGACCCTATCCGCCATGATGTTGGTTGGCCTGCTACGCCAACGAAGCTCCCCTCTGACATCCCCAAGTTCGAAGGCCTTGCTGGAGAAGATCCAACCAACCATGTCCGCTCTTTCCACATGTGGTGTTCCTCCAATTCCATTACCGATGATTCCATCCATCTTCGATTGTTCCAACGAACGATTACGGGCGAAGCTTCTAAATGGTATGTTGATTAGGCCACCTCTTCCCATACCACCTTTGTGACCATTTCCCAAGCCGTTTTATCTTATTTCCAGCTCCCTCTCCAATACAACATTGGTACAGAGCTTTTGACTTCTTTTTGTCAATCCTCTTCGACCCACCTTTCCACTCATGTCCAAGAATGGCGGAGAAGAAAGAGCCTATGTCAATCCCCTACCTTCGAACACCGTGTCTACATGGACTAGTTCCTTACATCTCTCTTGCCTCCTATCGGGAAAGATGTCGCATCGCATTTTCCCCAAACCAAAGAAGCCACCCTCCAACTGGCGTTAAAATATGACTTGATCTACGCTCAGACAGGTTATGTTTATACCGTTCTACCTCATCTCCCCAGACCCAGTAGTGTCAATGCACCGGGGGCACCTCATGCCGCCGATGGTATTGTTGGAGCTCTCTCTCCTCCATATGCCCAACCTCCCATGGGTTATGGTTTTCCTGGGGGAGGGGGCAGCACCTCCCGCACTTGTTCCCCTCCCAGTTGCACGTATCCAGGATACAACATGCCTCCTCTTTTGGCCCAACCTCCTGGTCACCATCCTGTTACCCAACCCCCTTATTATTCATATCCACAGTTTGGTGCTCCAGCTCCTCCAGCATCAGCACCTCTGCCTCCCTTGCCTTCTCAACCCCTGCAACAGCAGTCACCGCCCCCTCAAGAGCAGGTGGATGCACAGCAGGGATTCATGGCTACCCAACCACCTGATGGACAGGTGGCCACTCAACCTTCCCCTTCAGGTTCCTCCAATTACCAGATCCTCATGATGAACTCTGATCCACCTCGAACCATTGACCTTAACCTTCAAATTCGGGCCCCTCAGTACCCCAAGCCTCCCGCTCCGTCTGTCCCCGAGTCACCGTCTTCAGGTTCTACAGAGCCTCTTTCGACATCCAATGGTCCCTTGCATATCCCTCAGCCCAAAGTTGAGGTTCATACCCAGATTCCTAAGGGACCATTACGCCGAAATGCTACTTCTGGTCGAGCTGCTCATTCGTATAGCATAGTAGATGATTTGGTGCAGTCTCCTGCTGCCATTTCTGCATTGGAACTCCTCCAGTCATGCCCTTCCCAAACGAAGGCTCTACTATTCTCCATGGGTGCTATAGATACTGCTGATGACCAATTGATTGTTTTCTACGCCCATCAATCAGAGCATCCTCCTCTTCCTGCTTCCGTAGCCTTCCAAATCCCAGTCAAAATCCGGAACGCTAACGTTTCTCGGTGTATCATTGATGAGGGGGCGTCCACCTGTGTGATGTCTGCTTCGGTTTGGAAACAACTCGGATCTCCTGAGTTGGCCCCTTCCACGATCACCCTTCGAGCGTGGGACGCCCATGCCTCCCAGCCCATTAGCCTATTCTGTAATTTTCCTATCACTCTTGTGGGCAAAAATTTTTGCGTTGACATCGAAGTCATCGACGCCCCTCTAGATTACAACATTCTCTTAGGGCGAAGCTACACCTACGCCATGTCTGCTATCCCATCCGCGATTTTTCGCAAGATGTTTTTTCCTCACAATGGAAAGATAGTCACCATCGACCAGTTGACATATCATGAGCCAAAATCTAAGACCTCCCCTGAGACGACCATCTCTTCTGTAGCCAATAATAAAACTGTCGATTCCTTGACTAGTGTCTCTCCCAGCGTCTACAAAGACTCCTCTTTGCTTGGAACTTTCCCTGGTATTCCTCCTCCTCTTATCTCCAACCCCAGCTCATCAAATTTTTGCATGATGCAATCATCTCGGGCTGCTCTCAAGCAACCTGCTTCGGCTAGTCAACAACTGCGCTCTCTGCAACCTGCTCCTAGCCCTTCACCTGCAGCTGGTATTCATGAGCCTCTTTACCCTCCTAGAACGGTTCCTCTAAGCCTTAGCCATTTAGGAGCCATCCCACCTGGCCGTTACCCCACTGGTCAGATACCGTTCCTAGCTCCCCCACCAGGAGTGTACACGGTACCTATCATGGCTACCCTCTCTCTTTCTAACCTAACCCTTGGGATTCCCATCTGGTACCATGATCCTCCAGCCGCAACCCTGCCTGGTCAACCCAAACCTTATATTGCTTTGACCCCGGTTCAACCGGTCCTCATGACTTCTCCCGCTGCAACAGTGCCTCAGTCACCTCAACAGGAACCACCTCCTGTTGCAACCGCTTCGGGTAACAAGGGCAAAGCTCGCAAGGGGGCATCAAAGGACAAGGCTACCCCGAAAAACCCTGCCCCTCCTCGGCCTCCAAAGCATACCATCCAGTGTGCTTTGTGTGATGTTGTCGGTCACGCCACCCATACCTGTCCTGAACTGCCTCATCTCAAGCCCATGGTTAACGTCGCGTTCCCTGAGTACACGGTCCCAAAAGCCTCTTTTCCTTCCACGACCGCAACCAAGAACCCCAAGACTATTCACACCAACCACCCCTGTACTTTGTGTGATCTCCATGGCCATTACACCCACCTTTGTCCCCGCCTCGAGGACTTCCGCACCTCTCTAGCCACGGTCCGCCAATTCAAGGCCAAGCGCAACAAGTCCACCTCTCCCCTATTTGCGCATTTTGCTTCAGCAGAAATACCAGACATGACTTCTCCCATTGAAATTCCCCCTCCTGATGTCAAGATGACGTAGCATAAATCCACCATTTTCTACCTATCATCATCCATGAGACCCTCGGGGAACATTCCCTCTGAATCCTCCCCTGTTGTTTCGCTTGACCTTCCTTCAGTGATCATCCTGGGCTCAACATCGATAGATCCTTTATCTGCTTACTCTTTCGTAACCCCTTGTGATGATGCGCATGTGAACCTCTCTTCTCATGATGATGAGTCAGGTAGCTTCGCCGCGTCAGGTGGTCTTTCTTCCACCAGTCACCCCATCTTCTATCACGATGACGACATTATGGATGAAATCCCCACCCCTGACTTTATCTATTCCCCCTTACATCGAACCCATGCGTTCGAACCACATGCACCTTGTGGCCATTACATTGAAACCCAATATTTGGGTAAGGGGGCACCCATATTTGAGAGACCAAGAGAAGAAATTCTCCAAAACTCTCCTAGTGTATCTGGTCGTGTTGAATTTAGTACCATTATTCTTCCACATTTAGAAGAACCTCTAGAGTCCCATATCACTTCAGATCACTCTAGGGATGATACCCCTTATCGTTCCCTCATCTTCCATCGGCAACCCAATCTCTTAGACAGTGTTGTTGACCAACCTATGGGTTTTCTAGGAGAGAATCAGTTCATTATCTCCAAATACTCTCTTTGGGATAGTGACACCAGGTATGCCAACCCGAAAACTTAAAGTCCATTTGCTTCATATATATAGTACTAAAAGAGATTGGTAAATCCTCCATTTCCTTTCTCAAACTGCATAACCATAACGACAAAAAATGGCACACCACATCATTAAAATGTGTTTAGATTCCCCCTTTTCTAAATACATTTTGGAATGACCACACCATGCTTGGGGGCACCTATTCCCCTCAACCATAACCCTCCTCAAAATCGAATTTCTTCACTTGCAACACTCATACTAGGGGCACCATTTGGCCTCCATACTTATCCATGCTCATGTTGATGTTCGTCATGAGTTACCATCTTGTACTCATGTTTTCATGGTCCTCCATTGGACCTTTACTGTGTGGCAGTACCATCAAGTCGCCCTTGTTTAGAGCATCCAAGTTGAGTCATCATCGCATTCATGGAGTCTATCGCGAGTCCCTTTGTACCCTGCTATAGTCCTCCATCCTTCATTGCTTGGTCCCTCTCTTGTGTCGCACATTATGGCCTTCAGTCCCACTGTCCCCTATCCCTCATGATATTGTGTCAGTCGCTGCCACGTCATTCATGCCCTTTATGCTCTAGCAAGGGAAGTCGTCCATTCGCTACTCAGTCTCCTCCATTTCATCATCATCATTGGTATTATTCTGTCAGTCGCTCTACTATTTTCTCTCGTGCCTTAGCTGAGGATCCCTTATTGCCTCACCTATGGCAGGCCTCCTTCTGTCGACATCATCTCATTCATTCTAGAAGACAGGTCTAGAGGGCAGTGTACCTTGGTTCCAGCTTCCACTCTTGTTCGATGCCTCAGATCAGGCAAAGGGATTTCTCATTACCCTTTGACTTGATTGTTTCTCAGCTCCAGCTCCTTTTAGCATGATCGAGATCCATATACTTGATGGTTCAGTGATGCAACAACAGCTCTTGGTGATTCCCGGGTGTGTGTGAGATGTCTCAACCCTCATGAGGGGGTGGCCCTGCAGGTAGCCCCCCACATGCCCGGATGACCTCTTCATTGCAGCCTTCGATGCAGCTCCATATATTTGATGATGTCGGCCTTAGCCACTTGCAGCGCCTCTTTGATTTGCATGTATCAGTCATATTTTGCGAGCCCTTCCCCATTTCCAGGGGGCATTTGGGTTGTATTCGTATCTCATGTACTCAGATATTATTGTATAATTCTTGGCTATTATCCCAGGTACAACATGTATGTGGGATCCCTCATTGTATTTTTATCTGGCTCATGTTTATGCCGACTGTACTTTATAGTTCGGTCCCTTGTTTACTAGACACACTATTCTTTTGTACTTTGTCTCGGCGGGCATAGTTATGCCTCCCCCGCCGCCTTCAGCACAGGTACCCTCTCCTAAAAAGAGACTTGTTGCACCTGTAAGTCTCGTCTCCTCAGGGTCTAGTTCTTCAGCACATTAGGCTACCTTCCATTTCTCTCTCTGAATTCCCTTTTGATGTCTGGTGATTGAGTTCTTACAACGTACTTTGGTCATACGATTTGCTCCTAACACTCGCACGTTGGGGGGCAATCTGTTACACCATTTTTTGGTCATCTAACCTATTATCATTATATGGACCCAAGTACACCATGTAAGACCAATTTTACCCTAAGTAAAATTGCTTTCACTATGTAAAATAACTTAATAAAACACATTTATTAGGTTGTTTATGGTCTAAACAGGAAACCCCAAAGGGAAATATCAAATGAACCTATATTTGTTTGATTTTCCTCATGGAATAATTAATTAAACAATAATTTAATTATTATTCCTGGTCATGTTTAACCCAAAACAAGGAAATTAATTAGATAAATCTTTATTTATCTTATTATTTTCTAGGAATAATTATTTAAATAATATTCCTTGTTAAATATGACTAAATCACTTATAAATAATTAAATAAATAATTATTTATTTGATTATCATTCAACCACTTCCTTAAAAAGATAAATAAATCATTTATTTATTTATTATTTACAAATAAAGGGATTTGACCCAAGTCAAATACTTTTTCCCTCCAACAAATATAATAAAATATTCCATAAAAGGTGGATCTAGATTTAGTTAACATTATTTTAATCATGCACCAAGATCTAGAATGACCCAATATTTTGTTATAAATAGGAGGGTTTTTCCTACCATTCTTCACCTTTTGTTGCCTATTAGATCACTTTGGATCTATACTCTTGGTCTGACTTTGAGCCATTATCATTGTCAAATTTTCCATTATTTTCTGTGTGAGCTCCCTTTGAGTTCTATCTTTGTCTGGGTTTTCTACACCAACAAGAGAGAGAAATACTAGATCTAAAGTGCCGAGGACTTCCAAGAACCCATCCCATTGAGGAGAATTGTAAACACCTTCTTGTTTTCCTCCCAGGTGCCCTTAATACACAAATTCTTTCAAAAATATTGTTCTTGTCTTGTCTATTGGATGTATGGAGCAAAACCTTATTTTTACTGCTTAATGTCTCTTTATGCATAGATCTGGATTTTTGCAGCATTTGTCTTGATCAACTAACTGCAGATCTGAAGATATTGGCAGTCATATTTGATGTTAGGGCTATAAGTTATGCGTAGCTAAAGTGGTCTTTTCTCGTACACTTCGACAAAAGATTCATACTAACACTAATTTAACTCACAAAATTGATAAAAAAATAAATTCCATATGTATACATGTATATACATGGGGATAAAATTATATATATAGTCAATAAAAAAATTAATTCCACATGTATACACACATGTATGTATGGAGATAAGATTATATATTCAAATTTCATTTAAAAACATGCACATTTAATATAAATACCATGAACATCCCTCGATCCATGATCCCCCTCTCTCGTAGAGGCATGGGATTCTGTTGTTCTTCGCCTTTCATCCTCCATGATATATATGAATATATCTACAGTGGACATTTACAATTATTTTTAAGTTACTATTTAAAATAAATTCAAAAAATTTCAAAAAATTATTGTAATTTAGTACACAAATGATGTAAAACACAACTTTTAAAGCACTAATTGATGTGTGAAACTCAATTTAGACAATAATTTGTTGAAGTCCCCACATTTTAATTTTATAAAAATGTGAATTTCACCAAGTTGCGCTTTACATGGTGGGAGCACACTTGGTATATAATTGAAAAAAACACATGGTTATTAAAAATGATGCATTTATAAGTAAAAAACAGACACATATCAAATATATGTTACAATGTCCATCAATAAATTTTGAAGGAGAGCGTATAAACACTAATTCATCTTTGAGAGATGAATATTGAATTAGCATTTCCTCGTATAATATTAATTTATCTTTGACAAATAAATCTTGAATTGGTATTGCCCCACACAATAGATCACCAAACATCTTATTAAGATTTGAAAAATGTCTTATACTAAAAAATTGAAATTTTCTAACAATATTGTTTTCTTTTCCATGCAGTTGTTTTAGCCTCTCCTTAACTTGGTATAGGCATTTCATCTAGTTTTACACAAGTTCAGAATTGGTGAAAACTACAATTCCATTTGATCCATACTCCCTAGTTGTTCCCAAGCCTTCTATTAATGCAATATAATATGCCTCGTTGTTTATTGTTCTTCCTAGTATATTAATTTTCCTTTGGAGGACCTTATTAGTCACAATATTGCAAAGCACATATGTAATCACTACTTTCCCTGGATTGGGATAGCAAGAAACATCTATGCATAATGTCCATTTTTCAACCATATTTAGTGGGTTTTTTTATCCTTGAAAAAAAAACAACAAAATATATTAAATTAGCATTTATTGCAAATTCATGGGAGAAAGGACATGTACATGGTTTTCCTTAAATTTTATGTGTGAAATTACATGTACATGGTCCCCAAAAACACTAGAAAATGCCTTAAAGTTTATGGGAGAGATGGCATGTACATGGTTTCCAAAAACACTAGCATCTTTCTTATTGAAAATGCCTTAAATTAACACTAGAAAATGACTTAAATTTTATGGGAGAAATGACACATGTACATGGTTTGCCTTAAAGTTTTCCTTATGGGAGAAAGGAGAAATGACATGTACATGATTTGCCTTAAATTTTTCCTTGAGTTTATGGGAGAAATGACATGTGCATGGTTTTCCTTAAAGTTTTCCTTAAATTTTGTGGGAGAAATCACATCTAGAAATGACATGCCTTAAAGTTTGCCTTGCCTAGATTTTAAAGTAGAAATGACATATACATGGTTTGGCTTAAAGTTTTCCTTATAGTTTATGGGAGAAATGGCATATAAATTATGTGCATTAAAGTTTTCCTTAAATTTTATGGGAGAAATGACACATGTACACGGTTTTCCTTAAAGTATGCCTTAAATTTTATGGGGGAAATGACATATAAATGACATGTACATGGTTCCAAAAACACTAGCAAATGCCTTAAAGTTTATTGAAGAAATGACATGTACATGGTTATCCTTAAAATTTGCCTTGAGTTTATGGAAGAAATGGGAGAAATGACATGTATGTACATGTTTTGCCTTAAATTTTATGGGAGAAATGACATAGAAATGACATGTACATGGTTCCAAAAACAATCACAAATGCCTTAAAGTTTATTGGAGAAATGACATGTACATGGTTATCCTTAAAGTTTTTCTTGAGTTTATGGGAGAAATGGGTGAAATGACATGTATGTACATTGTTATCCTTAAATTTTTCCTTAAATTTTATGGGATAAATTACATAGAAATGACATGTACATAGCTTTCCTTAAAGTTTTCCTTAAAGTTTGCAAAATTATTCTATGCACTTACTAAAACAACTAGTGGTAATGGTTGATGAAGTTATGTCAAAAGTCACACATTGATGAGTTTGCGAGAGAAATGAAATGTACATGGTTTGCAAAATTATTTTATGCACTTACTAAAACAACTAGTGGTAGTGGTTGATGAATTTATGTCAAAAGTCACACCTTGATGAGTTTGTGGGAGAAATGACATGTACATGGTTTGCCTTAAAGTTTCGTTTGACTTAAATTTTATGGGAGAAATCACATCTAGAAACCTTTACTTTGACATCTATAAATAGGCTAAGAACATTAAAAAATAATTTTCAACTTGCATTAGTTATGTCCTTAATAAGGATTATGATTTAGCACCTAACAGATTGTCTAATAATCTAATAATGTCATTTTTGGCTTGTACTATCATTCATCCTTGATATGTACAAGAATTTTACAACTCGAACATCAACCTACACACTATCATCATATCACTGTACATAATCTAGATTAGTAATATCCATTACTGCATAAAAGACTCCACTTTTAACATTTTACAAGATTAGAAAAGTAAATGACAGCACTAGGAGAGGAAGCATCATGGAAGGTGTAAATTTAGGTACATTAATAAAAATAGTTAGCATAAACATAAATATGAATACAGTGGAAAACCTATAGTAGCATTATGATAAGAAGCCAAGGGTCTTCATTACTCGAATAAACCATTTCTATCAATCATTTCTATTAACATCATGCCTCCAAATGCATAAAAAGATAAACTATAGTCAACATGCAGTTCACCTTTTTCATAGAATACCATTCAATTTCACTTCATATGTATTTCCAGTATTCATTTTTCCAACCACTATCAAAGGTATCCAATTTAATTCTATCAACTTATAAGGAATCAATCTTTTTCACTTCTATAAAAAGGTAGAAGAAAATTTGTGTGCATCTACGATAGGAAATAGAGAATAAGGAAGCTATAAGAATCCATCCTATAACACATTGTTTTCAATTCTTTGCGGAAACGTGATATCTAAGAATCAAACAAGCCCTTATGTACACATGAATCAACCATATTTAGCCATTTCAATCCATTGTACACAATTATGTACACATGAATCAACCATATTTAGCCATTTCATTCCATTGTACACAAGGAAATCAATTGCTATAAGATTTTGTAAGTCAGAGAAATTTGTGTGCATCTACTATAGGAAATAGACAATAAGGAAGCTATAAGAATCCATCCTATAACACATTGATTTCAATTCTTTGAGGAAAAGTGATATCTAAGAATCAAACAAGCTCTTATGTACACATCAATCAACCATATTTAGCCATTTCAATCGATTGTACACAATTATGTACACATGAATCAACCATATTTAGCCATTTCAATCCATTGTACACTAGGAAATCAATTTCCAATTGCTATAAGAATTTGTAAGTCCCTTTGAAAGGGACAATATCTTATGAAATTCCATGTTTTCACCTAAAAGACATAACTCTAAGACATAGAAACTTTTTGTGATTAAAAACCACTTCATAAAAACCACGAAGAAACCAATTTAAATGTATAAGAGTCCAAAAAAATGAAAAGTATCACTAAATCAATGTTTGGTTATTTTTTTTAAAATAGCCAACCCCAATTCTAGTAATTTAATCATCTCAATTACAATAAAACGACCACATCATCTAGTGAGGTGGGCCTAAAATCTACACATAGAAGCTTATGATTGACGTAATAAGTGGAAAGGGGTGCAAAATTATTTTATACACTTAAAAAACTAGTGGTAGTGGTTGATGAATTTATGTCAAAAGTCACACATATAGTTGTACTCTTTGAGGCATTAGAAAGCTAGCTAGATTAGGAAGCTTCAGTTCAGGAATAAGAGAGAAAAACTTAGATTTTAGCTTAGCAAAAAGTATTCAGGAAGGTAGGCACTTTAACCACAAACAAACACTCTGATGAAAGACAAAGATAATATAACAAAGGTCTGAGGAAGCAACATGACAAAAATACAACCTACAAGATTAAGAAAGAACATAGCTGTGAGTTGGTGCTCATAAGAAGAACAAAAAGATATTAGATCTGCAGAGGTTGAAGGAAAGAACAAAGATATCAGCCATCAAGAAAACACATACAACTCTACTCTTTGAGGCATTAGAAAGCTAGCTAGGTTAGGAAGCTTCAGTTCAAGAATAAGAAAGAAAAGCTTAGGTTTTAGCTTAGCAAGTAGTATTCATGAAGATAGGAACTGTAACCACAAACAAATAATCTACTGAAAGACAAAGACAATCGAACAAAGGTATGAGGAAGCAACATAACACAAATACAACCTACAATATTAACAAAGAACATATCTATCAACCATCAGGAAAACACATACAAATCTACTCTTTGAGGCATTAGAAAGCTAGCTAGATTAGGAAGCTTCAATTCATGAATAAGAAAGAAAAGCTTAGGTTTTAGCTTAGCAAGGAGTATTCATAAAGATAGGCACTATAACCACAAGCAAACACTCTACTCAAAGAAAAAGACAATCTAACAAAGGTATGAGGAAGCAACAAAACACAAATAAAACCTACAAGCTTAAGAAAGAACAGGGACAATCTTAGCTTAGTACGACAAATAAAAATTCTTACGTTGGTATAGATTAGAGAGGACCAAAGGAATGAAAAGACACAATAATACACAGCTATGAAGAAAGGACAATAAAGAACAAACCAAAAAAAAATGAAGGGATGCAGAAAGATCTCGAGGGATGAGGAAGAAGAAACCGAACATAGAGAACTCTTCATCCAGTATATGCAGGAACATTTTCGACCATCCCTTGACTGAATATATGGACTAAAATGAAAGGCAGATGGAGATTTGCCTTCCTAGAATGTAGTGGGTGAAAAATTCATAATGGATGAATCATCCTCCTATCTTCAAGGATCTCTCCTCTTTTGTCATAGATAACAGGTGATACCAGCTGTTAGCCCCCCTATGAAATTTTTGACAAGCAAATAGGGGGCTAAATCATTTTTGAGTCTTCAACGATTTCATTTCCTCTGAAAACACAGTCTCCTTGAAGCCTCCATGTGTCTTTTATCCTTTGATAGTTTCCCCTCTGCTGATTCCCCTTTTAAAGCCTCTCTGCTGATGAAGAAATTCCCAAGGCCTTCCTTTTCCCTCTTATTTCCCCTCATTTAGCCTCTTTTTATTCCCCCTTGTCTCCCCTTCTATTTCCCCATATACCCCTCAAATCCCCCCAAAATCCCCTTTAAATTCCTCCCCTACCCCTTGTTTTTCCTTTTTCCCCTTCTATTCCTCTATAGTTACCTTTCCCCAGCCCTCAAATTACATTAAAATGGGCTAAAACCCACTTCCGACCTTATTATAAGGCCTAGCCCATTTCTGCCAGCCCCTTCTAACCACGTCCCCACACATGACCCCACGCTGGGACGAAGCGCTTAAGTCCCGAGCACTAATCGCAATCGGAAGTCGAGCGAGGGTCCATTCCCTTTGTTACATCATAAAAGTTCCGATGCAATCATTTATTAAGCAAGTCCCACGATGTGATCAAAACCGTTGATCCGCTTAGATCTGATGGTTGTCCGCTAATCGCAACATTCACATCGTGCCCTCCGATTAATCGCAACCCTGTCCTCCGATTCCCCGATTGTGATCCTCTGAGCTCATCCTAGCCGTTGATCTGCCCCGCGATCTGACGGCCAGCGCTTAATCGCACTGCCCCCCCGATCCACTTCTCCACCGTTGATCTGTCATGTGATCCTACGGCTATCGCTCAATCGCAACCCCCCTTCCGATCGCAATCGCAAGTCACATTGGAACAGCTCCGATTGCGATCCCCCGATTTAATCTCCGCCGTCCATCCTCTCGTAGATCCGACGGTCATCGCAGCCCCTGATCACAAGTCCTCTCTCGATCGCGCTGCCCTTCCGATTTCATCTCCGCCATCCGTTCCTCCACCAGATCGATGGCCAGCACTCAATCGCTTCTTTCCTTCCGATCGCGATAGAAAGTCCTTCTCCCGACGCTCCGATTCAATCCTGACCATCCATCCTTCCCGCGATCCGACGGCCAGCGCTCAATCGCACCCTCCGCCCGATCGCTGATCGCAAGTCCTTCCTCCTGTCTCCCGATTGAGATCTTCTGATTACATCTGGACCGTCCATTTCCTCCTAGATCCAACGGTCATCGCTCGTCTTCCTTGATCACAATCGGAAAATTTTATGTGTGTCACCCTTGGTTGCCCCTGATTGCGATGGTTCCGATTCAATCTCGGCCGTTGATCCTCCCCTGGATCCGATGGTTCAGATCTAATCGCCCTCCACCATGGCCGGGTCCCGCTTCCACGGATCTGCACCATTATGTCTGTTGTTTCCACGGTTTCTTCACCGTTCCGCCACCGTTCCTCTGCCTTCGCAGCAATTCCTTCGCCTTCGCAGCAATTCCTCCGCCACCACTGCCCGAGCTCTGTAATAAGTTTATTTCATTATGCAGAGGTCACATAGAGGTTTTCTCAGCATTACCAGCAGATCAGCCGAAGGTTTCAAGGGGTTAACACCTGTTGTTGACATAATCAAACGTTAACCCCACAGTCAAAGGATTCAAGCACTATTTGAAGACTAAGAGCGCACTTGCAAGTCATTACTGCGCTACCTAACAGCAGAAGCGCGTTTACTCCAGAAGTACACCTCCCCACAGCGCCCTCCGTGCTCCTCGAGCCCAGGAAAGTCAAGAACACTGACAGAGCTTCTTAAAGGACTGTCAAGCAGCATTAAAGAAGCATGGAGGGACTTGCAGTTTTCCATCCAGTTCATTTATTTCAACATGGTAGCACAGAGCTCCAGACAGCCAGAAGGACTCTAAAAGAAATATCCGAGGTCAATCGGCCTGACAGAGGCTTCCCTAGCTGGCCTACAGAGTACATACAGTGCTGCATTCTGCCATTAAGCAGTATGGGCGTGAACACTTCCGCCTTACTGTCTTAATGAGATTCATTTATTGTATATCCTACCTCTGTTTCTTCCTCTTCTCCTATAAAAGACCCCCGAGAGCATAATGTAAAGGTTGTTGTTGCCTTGCTGGGCATCTACTGTTAGAGGGATTCTTGACTGTTAGAACAGTCGTGGGAGGGAGTAGTAGAGTAGTTTGTATGTAATAGGCTGGGAGGAGAAGTCTGGACTATAATAGCAATTGAGCTTATTGTACATGACTAGTTTTGCATCTATTAATTAAAGCACATTTCACAGGACCCTGGTCTATTACTATTGGTGATGTTTTTCTTAACTCTGTTATTTACATTTTCATACTGTTTCATGTTCTTCTGGTAGGCATCAGAATAATGGTATAGGATTCACCCTTGTTAGGTGCCCTATGCTGTCTGCTCTCCCTACCTTTATGTTTTCCGCCCTATGTGCTGTCTAAGAGTGGGTTCACGGGTTTAACCAGTGCAATGGATGTTATTGCATGCTGGCTGATGTATGAACTTGGGGGTTTGCTTCTTAGATGTTTCTTTGTAATCTTATCTTTGTTTTTCCCTTGGAGTTGCTAAAGCATATATGGAGTTAAATGACCTCTGGTCTGATCTATAAGCAGCCCCATTGTCTCTTTGAGGGCCGCCTTTGAGTATGTCCAAGTAGGTCTGGAGTTAAATGACCTTTGACCTGATCTATAGACAGAAATCTGGTTGTTCTCCTTCTTTCACCTTCTCTCCTTAATGTTCCATTCCACCATCTATCTAAAAATATCCTTTAGTATAGATGACTTGCCCTTTGGAAGCCTTGGCTAGCTGTTGCAAGTAATTCCCTTTCATGACTCCATAGCCCAATGGATGGCACTGTCTTGGCCTATCCTCTTTGCTGAAGCATCCTGCTGCCATGTTCCTTTCCTCCCATTGCTTTCTCGGCCTATGATCTCCTAACCAACCCAACAACCCTTCAACCAAATCACTTTAAACCCCCCTTTGTGCTTCATAACTAGCCTAACATCTCATTCTGAGCTTTAAAGATATATCATTCTTTGCTCTATTTGGAGAGATCCCTCTCCGGGTCCAGGAGGGCTAGATCCTAGGGCCCCAAAGTGGTTCTGATGTTGTCTCATATTTTGGTCTTGACAATCTAGCCAAAACATGGGAACCCCAACATAATGGCGACTCCGTTGGGGACGAATCTGAGAGTCAAGAACCGCTGATAGTTGGTCTATTTCCCATTGTTGTCCCCAACATAATGGCGACTCCGCTGGGGAATGAGTACATTTCAGCTTAAGCATTCCTAGGCACTCATAGACACGGAATCTCTGGTTAGATTGGCTTCTCATTGCTGATGGTGGACAACATCCTGCTTCAAATTGTTAAATTCATCCACCTAGCAACTCCACACTCCATAATCCTAGAAGACTCCACTGGAGGAAGAACCTGAAAGATGGCCAGACCTCATAGAAGGGTAGAACATACGGGTTGGATTGGTTTAAAGAATTCATTGTTTTTGTCTACCACTATGTTCTGTCCTACTTTAAGCCTAATCAAGTGTACAAAGATGAAACCCATGATGAGTATGGGAAAGATCTCAAGCCTCAGTCTTCAGATCGTGAGCAGACCTATGCTCCTGTGAAAAACCTGATGGAACAAGAAGCTCATGTAGTATCTCCCACTCTTCAAGAAGCTTCAAGCAGCCATGAGCCTATTGTTACATCACCCACACCTACAAAGGCCATAGAAAGATATAAGCCTCTGGTTTTACCTCTCTTCTTCCAGCCCCTGCCAACAGAATTAATAAACCAACTGCCTCATTTTGATGGGGAAAATAAAGGGTCCTCTGCTGAAGAACATGTTCAAAATCTGGAGGATTTACTTGAGCTGTATGAGATAGAAGAAGACGATGTGTGCATTAGAATGTTTGCCCTGTCATTGCAAGGAAATGTCAAGAATTGGCTCAAAGGCCTTCCAGTGGCAAGCATATTCAGCTTTCATCAGTTTTCTCAAGTTTTCCTAGATAGGTGGGCGACCCCAAAGAACGCTCTCCTCATCCTAAAAGAATATCAAAATCTGAGAAGGCAGCCAGGAGAGATAGTGCAATAATTTTCAGCCAGGTTTAATAAGATATATGATGCTATACCTTCTGATATAAAACCACCTTTGGGATGGGCTCTGTTGCACTATTCAAGCTCTTTTGACCCAGAGGTGGAATTATATATAAGAGAAAGAGAACCTTCAAGCCTGGAGGAAATGCAGAATATAGCAATCACTGTCGAGTACAACGTAAAGTGCAGGGAGGAAAGATTAAGAGTAGCGAGGAAGGACCGAGCAGAGAAAACAGCGTATATCTCTTTAGAGAACAAGCTGGAAAGACTGATAGAGACTGCCAAATCCTTGCTGAGTGTGAAAGAGGAAGAATATTGTTTCGGGGATTTAACACCCTAGAGGTTGGTTGGGATTCAACCTCCACAGAGCAGGGGCGTACTATTTAACAGAGACTCACACGATCATACACATTCATAAAAACGAAATCGAGTAGAATGAGAGGTTTACCCGTTGGTCCTACGTTTGAAGTAGATCCACGTGGAGTTCAAACTCCCTGCAACCGTCCTTCCTCCTTCACCTGAAATACAAGAAGAAACCAGCACAAAGGACAAGTTGTACAGTATATTTCTACTCTATATGTTAGTGAGATTCATATAAAATATTAAATAAATCATCATGAATGCTTGTATAACAAATATTCTTCATACATTAAAGCATACACTAACACGTTTATTTCGGGAACAGCATGATACTTTTGTATTATAAAAATAGTACGTACAAAAGTAAGTGGAGAGATCACCTGATCCTTCCAAGGCCTTCGCAGACCGTCGTCCGGATCCGTCCAGCCCTTGCCTCGCTAAGTCTCCTTCCAAATGAGTGCATACGAGATAACATATAAAGGGATGTGTATCTCAAGGAAACAAGGGTTTCCTGAAATGAACTGGGAAAGTGCAGGAGGCACGGGGAATCAGACTTGGATGGGGAACCAACAGAGTATAATAATAATAATTCTCTCTCTCCCTTAGGCCATACATATGAGGTCTTTTTATAGTCCCTCCAAGTAGTTTCAGCAGTTGGAAACAGTTGGCCACGGGCTGGGGTGGTTGAACTACCTGAGTAACCATCAACCCAGCGCGAAATTAGGGATTTTTATATTTTTTTTTAATCATTAAAATGGCATACGCGGAAAAGTCTAGCTGTACTCGCGTATACACGCGGAAAAACACGGGCATAGTCGCGTATGGAGGATTTTCCACTGTTTTTAAGTGAATTTGTCCAAGTCTGTAGGAATGGGTGCCCATAAAGCCATGAAGCAATCATGAATCATGTCAAGGTGAGAAATGATGCTATAACAAATATGAGGCTGAAACTAGAGGGGATGATTGGGAAAGACCTTCTCCTTGTCCTCAAGAAAGACAAATCAAATCACTGCGAGACAAAAGTTACATGCAAAGAATGTATGAGGAACCAGAGTGTAGACCAGAAAATGAACTTGCAGAGTATTTTGAAGAAAGAATTGCTGAGAGCCCTGAAGATTTGATGGGTGACTATGCTTACAATTATGATTTCTCTGATGTGGATATGTCTGACGATGAGTTTTTCCAAAGGGAAACCGAGCTTGCATGGCCATCATCAGAGGTCTCATGGGAGGAAAACTATGACCATCAACTTCAAGAAAATAATGAGATAATGCCAGCCATCTATGATACTGATGGAGAAAGTGTTGAAAGCATGATAGCAGACGAAGATTCATTGAATCTTCTATCTGCTTTATATCCGAACATCAGTTATACTTGCCAAGCGGACAGAGGCCAGCAGCTCTTCAGCGCAGAGGACGAGGAGAAAAGAGATGAGGGAAGTCTTGAGCGGAACGAATATCCAGAGTCTTCTCCCGAAGGGATTAAGGTAATCAAAGAAGCCCCCGCTCAAGAATATGTTGATTTTTTCACAAAGTTTAGCCCGTTGCAGCAGAACCGACCTGTGGTACTAGAGGACAGCACTGTTGAATATAATGAGCCCTCTAGCTCAAGCTGCATTGAAGATGAGCGAGATCTCTTTCCCCGCAGGCGTCTCAGCCTTGATCCAGAGGAAGAGGAGGTATTCCTGGTCGATGCCCATATGCCAAATACTCCCAACCAGGAAGAGAAGGAGTGTGATTACAAAGGCCTCACTACAGATGCAGTGATTGAAGCTGCCCAGGATGCAAACTGCCTATTAGTCATGGTAGGCTTTAAAGGAAAAAGTTTACATCATGAGTTTGTTGACCCTGTGGCAGACTACATGGAGGCCCTGATTGGCTCAGCTCCACAAGCATCAATATTTTGCAAGAGCCAAATACATCAGAATTGGTCACCACTGATGGTGACTTCAGTTTTGAAGGACCACATGCAGAGCACCCTGTGGTTATCTCTGACAGGAAGTCAGTGCTCATATCCTTTTTTGCTATTACTTGACTGGCTGCATTGGCATTACTGCATCACCTAAACCATCAGAGTTTTCCAGTTAGAGTAGGGTAGGTAGGAAAGCTCAATAAAGCTCAGTACATGAGCAAGTAGATTAGTTGTTTCATTTTCTGTCTTAGAATGTAGAGAAGAAACCTACTAGACAGTCTAATCCTAGCAGGTAGTAGTGTAGGTAGAGAAACATATGAGACCAACAGTCTAATCTGGTCTCATGGAGTAATAAGGGTAGAAGTAGATTAGGTTTATTTTTCCTGTTTGTAAAAATTAATGATGTAAAAGGGTCTGCAAGTCCAAATGCACCCAAGAAGAAAAATGTTAGGACTGTAGTGTGGGTAGGTAGTTGTATGGGAAATGTTTCTGCTGATATGTTGTCTTCATAGTTTGTGGCAACTGATCAAAGAAAGAAAAGGATGGTTCAAGCAGCAGGCATCTGGCCTACACCAAGAGATCAATTTCTGAATTCTTGACTCCTTCAAGAAGAAGCCATCCCCATGTGGAGCCACTGTTAGCCCCCCTATGAAATTTTTGACAAGAAAATAGGGGGCTAAATCATTTTTGAGTCTTCAAGGATTGCATTTCCTCTGAAAACACAGTCTCCTTGAAGCCTCCATGTGTCTTTTATCCTTTGATAGTTTCCCCTCTGCTCATTCCCCTTTTAAAGCCTCTCTGCTGATGAAGAAATGCCCAAGGCCCCCTTTTTCCCTTTTATTTCATCCCCCTTGTCTTCCCCTTCTATTCCCCTTTTACCCCTCAAATCCCCCCAAAATCCCCTTTAAATTCCTCCCCTACCCCTTGTTTTCCCTTTTTCCCCTTCTATTCCTCTATCGTTACCTTTCCCCGGCCCTCAAATTACATTAAAATGGGCTAAAACCCACTTCCGACCTTATTATAAGGCCTAGCCCCTTTCTGCCAGCCCCTTCTAACCACTTCCCCACACATGACCCTGCGCTGGGACCAAGCGCTTAAGTCCCGAGCACCAATCGCAATCGGAAGTCGGGCGAGGGTCCATTCCCTTTGTTACATCATAAAAGTTCCGATGCGATCGTTTATTAAGCAAGTCCCGCGATGTGATCAAAACCGTTGATCCACTTAGATCTGACGGCTGTCCGCTAATCGCAACATTCACATCGTGCCCTCCGATTAATCGCAACCCTGTCCTCCAATTCCCCGATTGCGATCCTCCGAGCTCATCCTGGCCGTTGATCTGCCCCGCGATCCGACGGCCAGCGCTTAATCGCACTACCCCCCCGATCCACTTCTCCACCGTTGAGCTGTCCCGCGATCCTACGGCTATCGCTCAATCGCAACCCCCCTTCCGATCGCAATCGCAAGTCACATTGGAACAGCTCCGATTGCGATCCCTCGATTTAATCTCCGCCGTCCATCCTCTCGTAGATCCGACGGTCATCGCAGCCCCCGATCACAAGTCCTCTCCCGATCGCGCTGCCCTTCCGATTTCATCTCCGCCGTCCGTTCCTCCCCCAGATCGACAACCAGCGCTCAATCGCTTCTTTCCTTCCGATCGCGATCACAAGTCCTTCTCCCGACGCTCCGATTCAATCTTGACCGTCCATCCTTCCCGCAATCCGATGGCCAGCGCTCAATCACACCCTTCGCCCGATCCCTGATCACAAGTCCTTCCTCCTATCTCTCGATTGAGATCTTCCGATTACATCTGGACCGTCCGTTTCCTCCCAGATCCAACGGTCATCGCTCGTCTTCCCTGATCGCAATCGGAAAAGTTTATGTGTGTCACCCTTGGTTGCCCCCGATTTCGATGGTTCTGATTCAATCTCAGCCGTTGATCCTCCCCTGGATCTGATGCTTCAGATCTAATCGCCCTCCACCATGGCCGGGTCCCGCTTCCACGGCTCCGCACCATTGTGTCCGTTGTTTCCACGGTTTCTTCACCGTTCCGCCACCGTTCCTCCGCCTTCGCAGCAATTCCTCCGCCACCACTGCCCAGGCTCTATAATAAGTTTATTTCATTATGCAGATGTCACATAGAGGTTTTCTCAGCATTACCAGTAGATCAGCCGAAGGTTTCAAGGGGTTAACACCTATTGTTGACATAATCAAACGTTAACCCCACAGTCAAAGGATTCAAGCACTGTTTGAAGACTAAGAGCACACCTGCAAGTCTTTACTGCGCTACCTAACAGTAGAAGCGCGTTTACTCCAGAAGTACACCTCCCCACAATGCCCTCCATGCTCCTCGAGCCCAGGAAAGTCAAGAACACTGACAGAGCTTCTTAAAGGACTGTCAAGCAGCATTAAAGAAGCATGGAGGGACTTGCAGTTTTCCATCCAGTTCATTTATTTCAACATGGCAGCACAGAGCTCCAGACAGCCAAAAGGACTCTAAAAGAAATATCTGAGGTCAATCGGCCTGACAGAGGCTTCCCTAGCCGGCCTACAGAGTACATACAATGCTGCATTCTGCCATTAAGCAGTATGGGCGTGAACACTTCCGCCTTACTGTCTTAATGAGATTCATTTATTGTATATCCTACCTCTGTTTCTTCCTCTTCTCCTATAAAATATCCCCGAGAGCATAATGTAAAGGTTGTTGTTGCCTTGCTGGGCATCTGCTGTTAGAGGGATTCAGTTTGACTATTAGAACAGCCTTGGGAGGAAGTTGCAGAGTAGTTTGTATGTAATAGGCTGGGAGGAGAAGTTGGGACTGTATTAGCCATTGAGCCATATTGTACATGACTGGTTTTGCATCAATTAATCAAAGCAAATTTCACAGGATCCTGGTCTATTACTATTGGTGATGTTTTTCTTAACTCTGTTTATTACATTTCCATATTGTTTCATGTTCTTCTGGTAGGCATCAGAATAATGGTATAGGATTCACCCTTGTTAGGTGCCCTATGCTGTCTGCTCTCCCTATCTTTATGTTTTCCGCCCTATGTGCTATCTAAGAGTGGGTTCACGGGTTTAACCAGTGCAGCGGATGTTATTGCCTGCTGGCTGATGTATGAACTTGGGGGTTTGCTTCTTAGATGTTTCTTTGTAATCTTATCTCTGTTTTTCCCTTGGAGTTGCTAAAGTAGACCTGGAGTTAAATGACCTCTGGTTTTATCTATAAGCAGCCCCTTTGTCTCTTTGAGAGCTGCCTTTGAGTATGTCCAAGCAGGTCTGGAGTTAAATGACCTCTGACCTGATCTATAGACAGAAAATTGGTTGCTTTCCTTCTTTCACTTTCCTCCTTAATGTTCCATCCCATCATCTATCTAAAAATATCCTTTAGTATAGATGACTTTCCCTTTGAAAGCCTTGGCTAGTGGATGCAAGTAATTTCCTTTCATGACTCCATAGCCCAATGGATGGCACTGTCTTGGCCTATCCTCTTTGCTGAAGCATCCTGCTGCCATGTTCCTTTCCTCCCATTGCTTTCTCGGCCTATGATCTCCTAACCAACCCAACAACCCTTCAACCAAATCACTTTAAACCCCCCTTTGTGCTTCATAACTAGCCTAATATCTCAATTCGAGCTTTAAAGACATATCATTCTTTGCTCTATTTGGAGAGATCCCTCTCCGGGTCCAGGAGGGCTAGATCCTAGGGCCCCAAAGTGGTTCTGATGTTGTCTCATCTTTTGGTCTTGCCAATCTGGCCAAAACATGGGAACACCAACACCAGAAAAGGCAGATGATATGACAAAACTTGAGATATTGTGTTAAAATATGAGTGCATCAAACATGATCTCATAAGAGATTTTTTGCATGACACAAGAGAGATGGAGGAGAACAAACATATTTTTTTCTCCTATAGTGAGAAGTTTGAAATGACCATTTGGAAATTAAAAACATCCCCTGGAATGGCTATTTCAGTTTTTCAGGAAGAGAACCTTCAATTGTTTGATGAATGCTAGTTTGACTGCTAGTTTGTGATAAGCTTCATATCTAAGACTATTGCATGAAATATTGTTATGTACCATTGAAATTGTTACTGTAATTTAAAGGGTGGACATAATTCTTGATGGAGGTGAACAAATAAAAATTTAAAGTTAAACTATCAACTATCATGGGTGACACATCAAGCATATATTTGGTGACAATTTTTCTGCAATTCCTTCCTTTCATTAATGGGATTGCACAAGAAAATGAAGCAAAGGAGTTGTTACACAACAATTTGTCACCGTCCCTGGAATTTCCCATCCCGCACATTGGAGGGCTTATTCCGTGACCTGTGAGCAGTGACATGATCTGAAAACACTTTCATGGCATTCCCCTAGACATGGAATTTCATTCCCCTGAAGACATCTCCTTGTGAAAAACCATAAAAATAGCCTTTTCATCCTTGGCATGACTAGCTAGTGTTATAATTGCGCCAATGGGGAAATCTTCCAAAGAGGGCGCGCAAATTTGCGCTCTGTCTCAGAGTCGCACTTGTGCTAGGCTTAATAAAGGGTGTTTAAAAAAAATAAATGGCAGAATATTGACTCCAACCAACTCCTGAACTGGTCTCTAAATTGAGTTGGGACGTTTGGCTCCGGATTTCCATGTAGAGGAAGTATTTTTCCACCTCTCATGGAAGCTTCCTTGAGGATAGGGCCAATCCCATGATTGCAGGGATCCCAACTCCTCTTGCACCATCTATATAAGCTTGCCATTTCCCTTTGCAAGCTAAACTCCAAGAGCCTTCATAGCCTAAAGAATGCTGCAAGAGCTTTGATAGTCCTCATAGTTCCAAATCCATAGCAACGAGATTGACGACCGAAGAGAGAGGCTTGTCCCCATTCCCGACAAGCTTTACCGAGACGTATTCCACTGACGACCCGCCGAAGGAAGGTTCAGCGTCAGAGCCTGGTTGTATTTTCCTTTGTATGAATTAATGATAAGCGACTTTGGTTATGGTTACACTTGTATTTTTCATTATGATCATGATTTGTGTCTTCTCTGACTGATACATAATTGCATATATCGGTTTTTACACTTGTGTTTGTCGTGTTTCTTGTGTGTGCAGCTGTTCGATCGCGGGGAGCGAGAGGATTGTGATCTACTGGAGCAGGGAAACGGGAGCGTCATCTTCTCTAGAAACAACAGCGTTGGAATTGAGGTAGGCATTCTTCGCAAGTTGGTTTATTGAAATTAGGAGTCTGCGCCTTAGCATGATACGATTGTTGCTAGACTCGAGTTGGGCTAGTAGGGATCGCCTCTATCCGCAGAGGGGATTTACCTCTACAACAGGACTTTTTTCATCTACCTAGAAATTAGGAGACGACTAGACGACAACAAACAATGAGGCAGGCTGAAATGACAGTAAACGAAAAAAAATGATGAGGCATGCCAAAACAATAGCAAACAACAACAAACGATGAGGCAGGAGATCGCCGAAGAAACATGTTATTTGTAACAAGCGAACAAAAAAACAGAGAAAAAAATTAAAACCCACAAAAAATACATAAAAAAATAAACACAAAAACCAAGCCTTCTCACCTCCTCACCCCTGAAACAATAAATACTAATGCAACAAAAAACATAGCGAGACAGACAGATCATACAATGGTAACAAATAGTAACAAGCACTTCTTGCGGTATGTGGGCCGGTATATTTATAAGAAATAGTTCAGCCAAATTATTTTCAAAATTTCGGCCAAACTAACTAATAGTTTGGCCGAACTTCTTTTGTTGGTTTTCTCATCTTCGACCAAAAATATTTTTACCCACGCCGTCAATACATTTTCAATGTAAACAACAAAATTAGTTTGGACGAACTAATTTACAAACTTCGTCTGAATTTTCTAATAGTTTGGCCGAATTTTTATAAAAGTTCGGATGAACTGTTTGAAAAATGAATTTTCCACCCAAGTTTCTCACGAAAGTGTAACCCATATTCGCATTTTTACCCTTAGAGTTGATAGGGGAAAAATAACAGATTTCTATGTAGGTTTTTTTATCATTAATGTCAATAATCTCTATCCAAATATATTGGTTGTAAGGGTATTTCTTATAAAGCCTAGCATGGGGGGGGAGATGTTCTTCCTAATGTAACAAACTATACCCCCAATGACTATATTGTAGGATCGCTTATTCCAGATTGACCATAGTACAAATCCATCTATGTTATGGACCTTAGATTCTTCATGCTCCCAAGTTTCAACTAGCAATATAATATCAACATCATTTGAGATCCAACTTAGCTTGGCGCCTTTGTTCCATGGAAATATCTGACAGTTCCAATAAATAATCTGGAGAATTTTTAATTTCTATTTATTACTATCTTTTTGGTTTCTATATCGAATAACAACGTTTCTATTTCTAATTATTGCCCATTTTCCTTCCTTCCTAGCTTCTTTTACATTTTGAACCTCCTTTCTTAATTCTTCTTTATCTTCTAGAATGAGATCTTCATTTATAAATATTCTTGTTCCTTTTAGACTTGATGTTTTACTAAGTATGTCATACTTATGGTCAGTAGAGCTCACCTTTATCCGGATTAGCCTTCCTTTATTCTCAATTAATTTCCCCAACCCTGTTGCTTCTGTGAGACACGTTTTTTCAATTTGTAATATATTATGTAATTTTTTTTGGGCTATGGCTAAAGTATCCTCGTCTACCTCCTCTTTAAAACCGAATATTATAAGTTTCAAGTCCCTTTTGTTATACTCATTGTCTAATTCTATTAATTTTTTCATTTCTTCTTTAATGGGTTTGATATCTAATTTACCTACCACACTATTTAGGGTGAGATTGTTATTAAATTTTTCTTCTAGTTCTTTAATCATGTCCTTCATTTTAAGACTTTCTAAAGTATCAACATCACCTTGTTGGGATGATTGGTTCATATCTTGGCTTTGTTTTTCTATTACCTGTAATATGACCTCCATTGTCTCCATTTTATTCTCCAATAGTTTATTTTATTTTCTATTTGTTTTTAGATCTTGTCTTCAAGAAATGTAAATTTATTTTCGAGCATGGCTTCTAACTCTATTTGTAGCTTGACTTCTTTTTCTTCTCTAAGTTTCTCTAAATACTATATACTCATAAAGGCTCTGTAGAGTAAATGTGGTAGGTCTACCTTTGGCAATCTTTGGTAGATGCAATGAATTTTTCATAATTGTCAATAGAAAAAAAGATAAGGAATGTGTGCACCTAAATAACCATTTTAGAGCTTGGATAGATCCAGAGATGGTCGCTTTTGTGAGATTTCTATTGCATGGCAGAAATGAATCGATGGTGAATTTTTGGTAGAATTCCTATCAAGTTCACTCGTAGACCCGATAGATGAATCGATCCTTCTGCAAATATGAGGTTTTTTAAATATTTCACACCGCAGGCTCAAAATGTAACACGCAAGAAAAATATGATGGCAGAGATTTTGCACAACAGACTCGAGAGATGAATCAATCCTTCCACAGAGATGATGGTTTTTATATTACACATTTTAAGCTAAGTTATGCTACATGAACACAAACATACCTCTTAATATGTGTGAAAAATTGAAAGGGAAAGTATTTTATTTAATGGAAAATGGACATATTATACAACGCTAAATATTTTTGCAAAAATTATCATTAGGACAACAACATATTTCTCCACAATTTGTCTTTGTAACTTGAATCAAAATTCACAATTATTATATGAATTTTGAGGGCTTCAATTCCATAAAAGATGAAAAACTTGAAATTTCATTGCCACATTTGGTCCAAAAGTGTAACCCATCTTCATGCTTTCACCCATTAGTATATATAAAAAATATTGAAACATCAATATAATAATAGTTTACAAATATAATATATAAGGAGAAAAAAATACAACAAGGACAAAGACAACTAATTAGGTCAAACCAATAAACAAAGATAACAAATCGATGATGATGCTTGTGAAATTTATCGAGATATTTAGGAATATGTTGAAAAAATATAAGAAATGTGTTACTCTTCTTGACATGTAGGAAGTGAGAAAATTTCTAAGATATATAGTCATGACCATAATAAAAAACATGTTGATCTTATTTTTCATTCATCATTATAATGCCATATTTTTCATAATATACTTTAAAAACTTATTAATAATGCTCCATAAAAACCCATGGTTAACCAATAAATCCTCTGGGTCCAAATTAACTACCTATACATAAATTAACCCCCTAACACCTTAAACCAATTCCCATAATAACTTAAACCCCTAAACCCTTAAACATTAATAACCCCTAATCCCTAAGCCCATAAAGTAACCCCTAACTCAACCTAACCCCCTAATCGACCCTAACAAAAATAATCAAATAATATATCAAGTCTACATCAAGATGAAAACATAGTTCAAACACCTCCCAAAAGGATATTATAAAATACATTTACAATAGAAAGACAATCAAATTTACAATACAAAGACATACAATCTAAATACTATATACATATAAATATTTACAAAAACAATTCACAATACAAAGGCATATATTAAATAACTTACAAATGGATGATATTTATGGTCTCTAGAATGTTTTTTTTAGATTATTTTATTAGAATTATCCTTGGGCCTCAAGCCCTTGAAATTTATATAAGGGCAATAACATTTTTGAGATCCTCACTAGAAGCCCTCGATGTCGATCCCTGAATGTATCCCTAGTCTCCTTGAAAAATGTTATGTCACATTTTTTGTCATCCAAATTTCAGTGATGATTTTGTTTAAAAATTAACCTCAAACCAAGTTTATAACCTTTCAAAAAAATCACAACTAATATATAAAGAAACTACTGTCATTTTGATTCACGTTTCCACTATACAACCCCTGATAAGGGGACACCATAATCCTACAGCTAGGGCTTGTGTTGTACTACAAGTGCTACCGTCTCCGTGGTTTTCGTATTTATTACGTGACATTCAAGAAATTGAATTGGAATCCATTGTAACTAGCCACCTCCCGGGCGAAAAGGAGGGTGGAACACTAGTGTGAGAGAAGGGCTAATCATACCTTATGCTGCTTCCTATAAATTACCATCTTGTTTGACTATTCAACAGTTGACTACGATAGGGATGAAATTTACACCCGTGTTTTTTATTTGTCACTCATTTAGATGAGTTGCTTTCTCTATAAATTCCACTCTTTGTATGTGGGAGTTCACAATAGAAATCTATAGTGAATAAATATCTAGAAGTTACTAATGTTGTTATGTTGAGTTTGTTGAGCATATGATTTTCCCGTATCGATATGCTTGTTCTTATTTTGCAGAGAAACATTGAAGAGACGTGTTGGGCTTCAAAATGTCATACAAATATCACTCATTACCATACATTTTTCACCTATTCTTCCATTATATCACAAATTATTCACTACCATGTCACTTCATTTTACCTATTGTTCATCATTAATGGGTCTCATTTATATCTTCCAAATATTATTTATTTTCAAGCATTTTTAAGAGAAATTCTTGATTAAATATTAGAAAATAATATATTTTACTTCATATATGGAAAGTGGATTGTTTTTGTGACATGTGTAGGTTCCAAGGAAGCTTCCAAGACACCTTTATGTGGTCTTGAATGATCAATTTCGAATTTGATAAGATAAGCCTTATGGAGAAGATTATGATGTCATGGAGAAGATCAAGTACAAAAAGGGGTTATGTGTCTAGATGGTTGAGAGATGTATGGAACTAAAGAGAGATTAGTGGATCATCATTATGAGTTTGTTATCTCATCCCATTGTATAAATAGGAGTACAATATCCTTCATTTGTATTCTTAGAATTGTAATATTAGAGTTGTTTTGTACATCATGATGGAGATTTTGAAATAAAGAATCATACTTTGATTTTGTTGCTTCTACATTTGAGTCTCCTTTGAAGAGGTGTGCTTGTGGAGTTATAGAGGCCCCCCATGGTCTCACTTGCATGCTTATTTTAGATATAATTTAATTTATTTTTTTATTTCATTTCAACTTTTAAGTTTTTGTTTAGATGTTCTAATATTGGAGGAAATCCTAAAATTCAGGTGTTCTTGTAAGAGTACCTTAGGATCTTGACGAATGTTAGATCTAGGTTTGTTTAGATGTTCTAATATTGGAGGAGATCCTAAAATTCAGGTGTTCTTGTAAGAGAACCTTAGGATCTTAACGAATGTTAGATCTAGGTTTGTTTAGTTGTTGGAAGAGATCTTGACAAATATGTTCTTGTAAGAGAACCATAGATCTTAGACAAATTAGGAATATTTCTAGACCTATAGCTGTCACTTCTAAGTTTACATTCCCAGGTTGAAATTAAATTGAACTCTGATTGACATCATCAATTAGACACCAAACAAGACGACACAATCTCTACTCTTATACTCCTCAGCTCTCCCTAACTAGACCACCGAGGTCTCCCTGAACAAATTACCAGCCCTAGTTATCAGTGATACTATTATGGATTTTTCTATGATGAGTACAGTGCTAGAAGTTGAGATGAATTCTTCTTTGGGAGATCAAAACAAGAGAGATTTGGACTTCATCGAGACCATCACGACATACGTAGACAAAGTGCAGACTCAAGTGCTCTCCTCAATCTTAATGAGAAATACAGACACCGAATAGTTGAAGAGATATGACCTCAATGGACGAAGTGATAGATCCACTTTCAAGAAGTGTGTGCCAGTAATCACTTATGATGATGTGAAGCCTGACATATGTCATATTGCTAGCAGAGACACTTCCCCCATTCTTTCAGCTCATCCAATTTCTGAATTCCTCACAAGGCATTAACCATATTCACCCTACTCTCTATTGATCGGACAAAAAAAAATTACTGTTTGAATATAAAAACATCAAATGCTTCTTCTTAATTTGTGATATAACGTTAAAAGTAGCAGGTTATTGATTGTTTTCACAAATTATTGTAGATTTTTTACCTATAGAGTGCAGATTTTGAAACTTGCAATAGCGAAGTCAATACTTTGTCTTTGTGGCTAACACTTTGATGAATTATAAAATCCCTAAAATTAAATAAATTATGGATTCCAGAATATTCCATCTAACTGACATGAACATGGTCAATTATTTAACCTTGTGCATGTAGGTAGGATCCCGGACGAAATCCTAAATCAACATAAGGACACCTTGTAAAATATTTTGGAGATTGGTTTTGTATAGATTTTAGAATATTTCAGAGATATAATAGGAGTTTTTTTGGAAATACTCCCAACCACCGCCATGAATAAAGTCTGGTAGCAGCCCACACTTCATTGAACTTTTTGTTGCAGGAAAGGACGAAGCCCATGTTTTCAAATCTGGAGGCGTTTCACGCAAAATCCAAGAAATAGAGTACCCCGCCTTTTATCTACATTATTTCTTACCCACCGCCGTTGACTTACCCTTTGCCCACATACTACAACCCGCAAGTTTTAAGGTTTACCCCTTAAGTGCTTTGCCAAAAATTATTTCCCCACCAATGTGATTCAGTGGGACCCACTATACCTTACTGCACTCACAAAATTGCATGCAAACCTTTGTTATCGCCTATTCCTTACATTTCTGCCAATTTGCACTTCCCACAATTTACCGCGTCATAGCCCACACCAAAACTTGTGATGTTGTGATGTGACATCATCATCACACATCGCAAGTCATAAATATCACACTTCACAAGTTTTTCCGTTTACCTTTTTTTTAATCCGTTCGCACTTTGCAAGATTTATATTTTACCTTTTAAGCCGCCCACAAGTTTGCACTTCACACATTGTAAGACTTACCTTTTAGCTACCTGCAAGTTATCTTTTTTTATGTTGCGATGCAATCACAAATTGCACGGGGTAAGCGCAGGAGGATAGTGCACATAAGCACCCGCAAGATCAGGAGGATAACGCCTGCAAGTTATTATGTTTAAGTTGCAATGCGATCGCAATCGCATATCACAAATTTTAAAGGATAACGCTTCCCAAGTTAAATAGTTTATGTTGCGATGCAATCGTGCCATCACACATCGCAATCGCAAGAACTTAAGGTTTTCCCGTATGCGCCAGTTAAAAGTTATAATCGCTGGTATGCGATTTGTGATGGAGGGCATGGATGCGATGTGGTTTCATAGCTGAAACCTATAACATTTCAAGTCTGGGTTTATGTGTTTTTGTACAAAGTGCCGTGTATAAACAACAGTTCGGAGCCAAAGGACATTTGGTTGTTATAGGTCCATTCATGTATTGAATTACATTAAATCTACAAGCTCGGCCATTTTGTATTAAAAGGAATGCATTTTATTTTGTTTAGCGAGATGAATGAATAGAGAAGAGTTGAATAAATGAGAAATTCCTCTTATGTGTGTTTCTTACTCTGTCTGTGTGTGAATTTTTATTTCTGCAATTGCATTCTCTGTGTTGTGGGGGAAATGCATCCCTCTTTTTGTTTTATTTCATAATTTTCAACATGGAATCAAAGCAGGTTTAGGCTCTCAGTGAAAGAAAGTGTTATTTACTGAAGAAAATGAAAGGTTGTTTGAGAAGCGTATTCTCCAGCAGTGAGAAGGTTTTGTTTACGTAGTCAAGATGGCAGCAACATGCACAAGCCTGAATAATACCCAACTACCACAGTTCAATTGGAAGAATTATGGTTATTGGTCCATTACAATGAAGGCCTTGTTCTTCTCACAAGATATTTGGGAGTTGGTGGAAAATGGTTTCCAAGAACCAGCATATGCAGCAGCATATAATGCTTTAACATAAGCAAAAAGATATTTGTTGAGGGACAATAAGAAGAAGGACTCCAAAGCCCTCTTCTATATTTTCCAAGCAGCACATGAGAGTATTTTCCCAAGGGTTGCAACATCAAAAAAGTCCAAGGAGGCATGGGATACCCTCCAAACAACCTATCAAGTCATGCCAAAGGTGAAGACAACAAAAATTTAAATGCTAAGAAGATATTTTGAAACTCTTTGTATGAAAGAGTCTGATAATATAGACTCATTATTTACACATGTGATTGGGTTGGTTACCCAAATCAGGTCTCATGGAGAGACACTTGAAGAAAGGAGAATAGTTGAGAAAGTATTAAGAAGTCTACCATCAAGGTTTGATGCCATAGTAGTGGCCATAAAAGAGACAAAGGATCTCTCACAGTTTTCAGTGGATGAGCTTCATGCATCACTGATGTCTCATGAGCATAGACTAAAAAGAGAAACAAAATCCTCATTGGATAATGCATTTAAGACACAAATGTATTTTGGTCAAGGTAGAGGTCAAGGAAGATCAAACTACAGAGGAAGAGGAAGAAGCCCACACAGAGGTGGAAGAAGCAACCCTGCAAGCACAAGTGCAAGGGGCAGCAATAAGAATCCAAGACAAGGCTCAAGCTAGAATCAAGCATAAGGATAGAGGTATGATAAATCTCATATCCAATGTCATTATTGCAAAAAGTATGGTCATTACGAAAATGAATGTAGAAAGAATCAAAATGACATGGGTAGTAAACCAAGTGTAAATTTTACAAAAGAAAATCAGAACCATGGTAGCGTGCTTTTAGCTTGTAATGTAGCTCAAGAAAAACAAGAAGATGTATGGTTCTTATATTCAGGGTGTGGTAACCATATGACTGGAAGCATAGCAATTTTTTCCTATCTAAATGAGAGTGTAAAATCTGAAGTGACAACAGGGACTGATAGCAAGGTCTTTGTCATGGGAAAATTAAGAGTAAACATACTGAAAAAGAAGGGAGAGAAGAATTTCATGCGAGATGTCTATTATGTACCTGGCTTGAAATGTAACCTTCTAAGCATTGGATAGCTCATGCAAAAGGGCTACAATGTGTTTTTTAAAACTTATGTGTGCACAATCATGGATAAACCTCAAAGTAGACAACTCATTGAAAAAGTGCATATGACAAGAAATAGAATGTTTCCTCTCAACATCAGATCAGACTTGAAGGAAGGAGGTGTTGTAGCAGCTGTCACACAAGAAAACCTTCAAGAAGAAGTGAAAAATGAGAACTGGTTATGGCATTTGAGATTTGGACATCTAAATTTCAGAGGTTTAAACTTGTTGCATAGAAAAGGCATGGTAAAGGGATTTCCACTCATAGAGAAACCAAACATCCTATGTGAAGGCTATATCTTGGGCAAACAACACAGAGAATCATTTCCAGCAGGAAATATTATAAGGGAAAAGGCACCTTTGGATATTTTCCACTTGGATTTATGTGGACCAATGCAAATGCCATCATTAGCTGGAGATTGTTATATTTTGACATTTATAGATGATTACACAAGGAAGACATGGGTTTATTTTCTAAAAAAAAAAAGTGAAGTGTTTGAACAGTTCTACCACTACAAAACTCTTTTTGAGAATCAAAGTGCACACTACATAAAAGTGTTGAGAAATGACAGAGGTGGAGAATATATCTCCAAAGACTTCCTACGTTTCTACAGGGAGCATGGAATACAAAAGCAGTTTACCACAAGGTATACACCTCAGCAAAATGGTGTAGCAGAAAGAAATAATAGGACCATCATGGACATGGTAATAAGTATGTTGAAGGCAAAGAATTTTCCAAATGAGTATTGGGCAGAAGCTGTCTCTTGTGTAGCTTATATCTTAAATAGATGTCCAACCAAAAGTGCTATGAATAGAGTTCTAGAAGAAGCATGGAGTGGAACAAAGCAATTTGTCACTCACATGAGAGTGTTTGGATGTGTGGCATATGCACATGTCTCGTATCAGTTAAGGAAGAAGTTGGATAGCAAGGGGGAGAAATGTATATTTCTTGGATATAGTGATGAATCCAAGGCTTACAAGCTCTATAATCCATCAACCAAGAAAGTAATAATCAACAGATATATTCAGTTCATAGAAGAAGAAGTTTAGGATGGAAGTTTAGAGAAGACAGTAAATTTGAAGACATGTATGTCTCATGAAGAGAAAGAGGAATGGATTGCAACAAGTAATTCCTCAATGGTGGCTCCTCCTCCACCTACACAAGCTCAACAGACCACGTCGCAAGCAAGAAATAGAACAACATTGAGAAACCAAGGAAGTGTTTCTCCAAGTACACCACAGGGATCAAAAACTCCCTCGAGTTCAAGTGAAACTCCAAGCACATATTCAGCAAATACAAGAAGACAAAAATTTAGAAATTTAAGTGAAATTTATGAGCAGGAAGAAGTTGACAATAGTGCCCATCTGAATTCTTTATTTGCATTATTTTTTCATGTTGATGACCCAATCCATTTTGAAGATGAATTCAAAGAAGAAAAGTGTATTGAAGTAATGAATAAAGAGATAGGAGTAATAGAAAAGAATGACACATGGGAGTTAGTGGACCTCCCACAAGGAAAAGAAGTAATTGGAGTGAAATGGCACTATAAGACCAAAAGCAACATTGAAGGCAAGATAGAAAGACACAAAGAAAGGCTAGTCGTCAAAGGGTACAAGAAGTTGCAAGGAAGAGACTATGAGGAAAAATTTGCACCAGTTGCGAGGATGGAGACAGTATGGACAATGTTATCTATAAAAGCACAACAAAAAAGGAAAGTTTATCAAATGGACGTGAAGTCAACATTCTCGAATGGAGTGCTGAAAGAGGAGGTATATGTTGAACAACCTCCTAGCTATGAGATAGAAGGCCAAGAACACAAGGTGTGTAAGCTACGAAAATCTATTTATGGGCTGAAGCAAGCACCACGAGCATGGTACAACAGGATTGATGCTTACCTGCTAGACAATGGTTTTGACAAGTGTGATGGTGAACCCACACTCTACATCAAAGAAAATGACGGTAAAATTCTTATTGTTGTTTTATATGTAGATGATTTGATTTTTACAAGCAGTGATGTTTCTCTCATTGCTGATTTCAAAGCAGTCATGAAAAATGAGTTTGACATGATTGACTTGGGTTTATTAAGATTTTTTTTGGGCATAGAAGTAAGACAAATAGAAAATGGAATTTTTATTTCCCAAGTAAATTATGTTGCAGAGATTTTAAAAAGGTTCAATATGCAGAACATCAAGCCATCATCAACTCCAACTGTCATGGGGTTGAAGTTTAGAAAGGAATATTGCAGCAACGATGTCAATTCCACATTGTACAAAAGCATGGTTGGAAGTTTAATGTATTTGACTGCAACTAGGCCTAATATAATGTATGCAGTAAGTTTGATATCTAGATTCATGGAGACACCTAAGGAGACACATTGGCAAGCAGCCAAGAGAATTTTAAAGTATGTAAATGGAACAAAGGAGTATGGTGTTCTATACTCCAACACTGATGATTCTAAGGTGATTGGTTACACTGACAGTGATTGGGCTGGAAGTGTGGATGGCAGAAAGATCACATCAAGGTATGTTTTTCATTTGGGATTGGAAACCATTTCATGGGCTTCCAAGAAGAAGCCAATAGTTTCATTATGAACAACAAAAGTTGAATATGTAGCAGCAACAACAGCAGCATCTCAAGCAGTTTGGATGAGAAGGATGCTGAGAGATTTATGTCATGAACAAGACAAAGGAACCACAATTTTATGTGATAACAACTCAGCAATTGCATTGTCAAAGAATTCTATTTTCCACAAGAGAACAAAGCATATTGATGCCAAATACCATTTCATAAGAGAATTATTTAACAATGGTGAAATTGTGTTGTAGCATTGTAGGTGAGAGGAACAGTTTGCAGATATCCTCACAAAGCCATTGGGATAAAAAAAGTTTTGTTTATCTCAGAAAGTGTCTGCGAATGATTGATGGCAACAATAGTGATTAAGGTGGAGTGTTGGAAATACTCCCAACCACTGCCATGAATAAAGTATGGCAGAAAACCACACTTCATTGATTTTTTTGTTGCAGGGAAGGACGAAGCTTAAGTTTTCAAATCTGGAGGCGATTCTCACAAAATCCAGAAAATAGAGTAATCAGCCTTTTCTCTGCATTATTTATTACCCACCGCCGTTGACTTACCTTTTTCGTGCATACCATAACCCACAAGTTTTAAGGTTTACCCATTAAGCGCTTCGCCAAAAATTATTTCCCCACCGATGCGATTCAGTGGGAACCACTATACCTTACCGCACTCCCAAAACCACATGCAAACCTTTTTTATCACCTATTCCTTACCTTTCCACCATTTTGTACTTCCCACTATTTACCGCATTGCAACACGCACTTCACAACTTTTAAAATTTATTTTTTAAGGCTCGCACCAAAACTTGCAATGTTGTGATGTGACATCGTCATTGCACATCACAAGTCATAAATATCGCACTTTGCAAGTTTTTCCGTTTACCTTTTTTTTTTATCTGCTCGCACTTTGCAAGATTCATGTTTTACCTTTTAAGCCGCCCTCAAGTTCGCACTTCGCAGATTTTAAGACTTACCTTTTAGCCGCCCACAAGTTATCTTTTTTTTTAAAGTTTTGATGTGATCAAAAATCGCACATGGCAAGCTCAGGAGGATAGCACACATAAGCGCCCAAAATATCAGAGGATAGCACCCGCAAGTTATTATGTTTAAGTTGCGATGTTATCGCAATCGCATATCGCAAAGTTTAAAGGATAGTGCTTCCCAAGTTAAATAGTTTATGTTGCAATGCGATTGTGCCATCGCACATTGCAATTGCAATAACTTAAGGTTTTCCCATATGTGCCAGTTAAAAGTTATAATTGCAGGTATGCGATTTGTGATGGAGGGCATGGATGCGATGTGGTTTCGCAGCTGAAACCTATAACATTTCAAGTCCAGGTTTATGTGTTTTTGTATGCCGTGTCGTGTATAAATAGCAGATCAGAGCCAAAGGACATTTGGTTGTTATACGCCCATTCATGTATTTAATTACATTAAATCTTCAGGCTTTACCATTTTGTATTAAAATGAATGTAATTTATTTTGTTTAGCGAGATGAATGAATAGAGAAGAGTTGAATAAATTAAAAATTTCTCCTGTGTGTTTCTCGTTCTGTCTGTGTGTGAATTTTTATTTCCGCAACTTATTTGATATTTTTCAATAGAGTTGTGTTGTTTATAGTAGATTTTAAAATATTTGGTGAATCGAATTTGCAATTGCTTATTTGATAGCAGATTTTAGAATAATCAAGCTACTCACCTATTACATCTATAAAATAATATAAGATCTGGATATATGCTCAAGTTTAAATAGATAAAATTAAAGTCAATTTCCATTTTTCAAATTTGAATATCCATAATATCCTAAAATCTATATAAAAATGACCCGAGTTTTTTATTAGTATCAATGGGTTACGGAAACTTGTCAAGACTCCTGAAAAATTTCGTGTGACAAATTCTGCACACCTCGGGAACCTATGCTGGTGAACGGAAGTTGATTCCCACCATCCAGGAGGAATTGGAGAGAAAAGTGCTTCTCTATAGTCTTCTCATGCCCGTCATGAATCAGTGAGTCTTTGTTTTTCTTAAAAATGTCCAATCTTCATATTCAACTTTGTAGAAGATTTTACTGTGGAATTTAATTTGAAGATTTTAGGAATTTTTCTAAATACAATTAATGAACATGAAGTCAATTGTTAATATTCTTACGATGTTTTATATATTTAGACTAAAATATGTATATTTTGTTAATATTCTTAGCAACTTTTACAAATTTAGACTGAATATGTTCAATGGTTGGAGATGTAGATACATGGAAGGAATTAACAAGGGCAAGGGAATGCATTTCTGTTTCATAAAATTTGAGGCAAAGACTCCAGGAGGGTTGCTGGTACGTCCCGTGCTGACGATCTATTACAAGAGAAGCCACTTTAAGAAGAGGCTTTATGATCCCTACAACGTTACCATGTTGGAATATTGAAAATTCCAAATGGAGAGAGTAATATCCTCTCCTCTAAACACAGAGAAATTAAAATTCTTGAGAGGAGACAGAGTTTTCAGACTGTAAAACAAACTTCTATTTCCTTTTCTGAAAAGAAACTAATACAATGTCTTCCTCGCACAGAGGGATTTACAAATTGTTAACTGCTACAGACGCAGCTCACAAAACCTTCACTGTCTCTTACAAAATGAATTCTCTGTCTCTGAAAGTACGCTTCTGTGTTTTTCTTCACGCACTGCTGTGCAGAACAATACAATTACATACGACCGGTTTTCGGGCCTTTTTTTTTTCTTTTATATATGTCGTGCATATATATTAAAACATTACAAAATACATATAAAACTTAATACAAATAAATAAAATCAAATTACAAAGGAAAAACCTTTGTGTAACTTAAAAATATGAAATGCACGACGAACGAGTGGGGACCACATCGCAGTCAGCAGATCAGCGAAACAAATATGTGTGAACAAACAAAACTTGCGATCGCGATTGGGCCACGGATGCGATAGCCATAAATTAAATCTACTGTATAGGCTGGATCAGGTCTGGGCACATACCATGTGCAATCGGGCCCAACTCATTAAACCTTCCGATTGCGATCAGGATCTCGGACGCAATGGACTTTATTAACTCCATTTCATACTACCATCGGGCTCGGCCTATTGTTAATACAATCGCGGCTCATAACAAAAAGCCTCCGATTGAACCTTTGTGATTCATGGCTTGCGATTCTGTTAAGTCTTCGCCACGTGGTAAAATGGACCCACGGGCCTCGACTGTTGTGGGGGCGATTTATAACATATGTTTTGGTTGTATTGTGTACAATCGTTTCGCTTGCGGAACTCTCCATATTAAGAAGACACTTGTACCATGAAACATTTGCATTGCGATTTTTTATTGCAATTAGATCGCATCACATCGCATAACTCCTCATCAACAAGACACTTCAAAATAAATTTGTGATTCTGATTTTCGATTTGGCGTTTAAGTAGTAGGGACCACTTGTCCTGCCGCTTCTCAAAAATAAAAGGACCTTCCGCTTGTTTTATTCAATTTCTGGTTGTTGAGGGATTTAAAGCCTGAATTGATTGTATTAATAAAAACTGCTCCTCCGTAGTTCAGAACTACGGGAAATATTCATTCCTCCTGCAAAATTAACTTCGCACATAATCCAAATTAATTCTCCTGCAATCTGTGGTTGCGGCCCATAACAATTAACTTCATCTTTACGGATTTCTCCATTCCTCTTCATTACACGGTGTTGCGCACTCAATCTCTGTTGTTGATACCTTTATGTACTCTTTTCTTCCTGCTCAAAGGCTTAGTAGGTGACTTTAATATTTCAACACTCCCCCTTAAAGTCAGCTGCTGGGTTATCCATCATACCCAAGATTTTTCTTAAAAATTCAAATGTCTTCTGTGCCAATGGCTTTGTCAAAATATCTGCATATTGCTCCTCTATTTTACAATGTTGTAAAACAATTTCTCCATTGTTTACCAATTCTCTGATATAATTAAATTTTGTGTCTATGTGTTTTGTTCTTTTATGAAACACAAAATTCTTTGACAATGCAATAGCTGATATATTGTCACAATAAATTATTGTCCCTTTTACCTATTCTTGACAAAAACTTCTCAACATTTTTCTCATCCAAATTTCTTGACACGCTGCTGCTGTAGCTGCCACATACTCTGCCTCTGCTGTAGATAATGCTACAATCGGTTGTTTCTTAGAAGCCCATGAAATGGCTCCTGAACCCATATGAAAAACATAACCAGAAGTGCTCTTCCAATCATCTACACTTCCAGCCCAATCACTGTCAGTGTATCCAACTAATTCTGAGTTTTTTGAAGCTGTATACAAAATACCAAATCCTTTTTTTCCTTTCACATACCTCAGAATTCTCTTTGCTGCTTGCCAATGTGCTTCTTTTGGCTTCTCCATAAATCTGGAAATTAAACTAACAGCATGCATAATATCCGGCCTAGTTGCAGTCAAATACATAAGGCTGCCAACTATGCTTTTATACAAACTTGGATCAAAATCCTTGCTGCTGTCATCTTTACTCAACTTCAATCCCATTACTGTGGGAGTAATTGCAGCTTTGCACTCCTGCATATTAAATCTTTCTAAAACTTTATTCACATACTTCGCTTGAGATATAAAAATCCCTTTTTCATTTTTTTCTACTTCTATTCCGAAGAAGTATCTCAAAAAACCCATGTCAGTCATTTCAAATTCATCTTTCATGACTGTTTTAAAATTTTCAATGAGATAATCATCATTATCTGTGAATATTAATTCATCAACATATAAAACAAAAATCAACAGTTTTCCATCCTTTTCTTTGATGTAGAGGGTGGGTTCTCCCTCACACTTTTCAAATCCATTCTCCAATAGATAGGAGTCTATTCTGCTGTACCATGCTCTTCGAGCTTGCTTCAGCCCATAAAGAGCTTTCTTCAATTTGCAGACCTTATGCTCTTGGCCTTTATTCTCATATCCGAGAGGTTGTTCCACATATACCTCTTCTATTAAAACTCCATTTAAAAATGCAGAGTTTACATCCATCTGGTATACTTTCCATTTGTTTTGTGCTACTATGGACAACACTGCTCTTACTGTCTCCATTCTTGCAACTGGTGCAAAAGTTTCTTCATAGTCTATCCCATGCTTCTGCTTATATCCCTTGACAACAAGTCTGGCCTTGTGTCTTTCTATTTTTCCTTCAGCATTACTTTTGGTCTTATAGACCCATTTTACACCAATAACTTCTTTACCTTTTGGGAGATCAACCAACTGCCAAGTTTTTTTCTTCTCTATGGCATTGATCTCATCATCCATAGCTTATATCCATTTTCTATCTTTAATTGCATCTTCAAAATGAATAGGATCATCAACTTGACAATACAAAGCAAATAGGGAATTCATACCTTCATTTTCTGCTCCTTGCTCATAGATTTCTCTAATACTTCTGAATCTTGTTCCGCTTTCACTTGGTGTAGTCGTGCTTGATGAAGCACTGAATTCTGCTCCGTGTGGTGTGCTCGGTGATGCACTCCCGCTCCTTCTCAAGGGTGTTCTCACTGCCGCTTGAGGTGTCCCTTGCTGTCCTTGCGTTGCTAGAGGTTGTGCAGTGGATGGGTTGTTAATTTCAACCACATCTCCTTCATCTTCATCATGAGACAAACATCTTTTAACATTGACTGTTTTCTCAATGCTTCCATCCCATGCTTCCTCTTCAATGAATTTCACATCTCTGCTTATCACAAACTTCCTTGTGGATGGGTTATAAAATCCTTTGGAATCTTCACAATATCCAAGGAAAATGCACTTCTCCCCCT
This sequence comes from Pinus albicaulis, assembly GCA_034641835.2. Taxonomy (NCBI): domain Eukaryota; kingdom Viridiplantae; phylum Streptophyta; class Pinopsida; order Pinales; family Pinaceae; genus Pinus; species Pinus albicaulis. The sequence goes on from CM076575.1 coordinate 485,839,659, forward strand.
TACTATCCAGCTTCTTCCTTAACTTGTCTGGAATGTGTGCATATGCAACACATCCAAAAACTCTCATGTGGGTGACTCCTTATTTTCTGCCACTCCACGTTGAAAATGCAGCAAGATGATGGAGCTTAGTGAAATGAAGTCGCCTTCACTAAGTGGGCCCGCAGGCAAATTCTGGCGCAAAATCTATTTTTAGACTATGTCTATTTTTAGACATATGGAGCATGGTTCGGGGATTCCAGTTTGAGATTCTTGAAGTATGTGTCATGTTGGTAAAAATAGATGAGACTCCATTTTTGAGGTCGAAGAGGTCGAAGTCTATTTTTAGACTGCCTCTCCTTAAAACAAGGAAGTCAAATATTATTTACCCTTAATAATATTTAGACTATAAAATTCAGTTTACTGTCTTGGAGCACTTCAGTTCGAGCTACAGAAGTGGCTCATGCATCTGACAGAGGAATCACGTGGTTCCCAAGGGTTTGATGGCATCGTGCATGGTTGACTTCAGTTAGGACTTCAGTGGCAGAAGTTTGGTGGAGTTAATGAGACAGATAGTGGAGTTGTGTTCTGTTTATTTTAGTTGAACTAGTTGAGATTAGTTTAACTAGCTAATCAATTAATTATGAGTGGAGTGAATTAAATATTATTTAATTCATTAATTAGTAACTCATTATTCAACTCAAGAACACATCAGTTCACTACAGTGCATGATCAGTTCAGTGGAGACCAGTGAAAGAGGTAGATGAAAGGGTGGAGTTAGCTATCAGTTGTGACTATACTGTTGCTATTTGCAACACAGATAGGTGGAGTAAGCCCATGAGGATTGCGCAGTTCAGGCTGGTGGTTTATCTATATAAAGAGGCCATCCCATAGCATTGAAACACGCAATAGAGGCAAGGCAATTAGCGGTGAGTTTTGAACCAGTAACCTGTTCAAAACTAAGCTAGATTGTGAGTAACTATATGAGAAAGTACTGAGTACTTGTGAGGAGTATTGTAATGAGTTTGTTACTTGATTTATCCATTATAATATGCACAATATTTTTGGGGTTTTCAGCTATAAGCTTTCCCCATACATACTGTGTTAATGTGTATGATGATTTGATGTGTTATCGCTTGATTTTATTTCCGCATGTGTGATGATCTGAGTTGAGTTGAGTGGAAGAGATTATGTGTTGCATATGAAGTTCAAATAGTATGTGACCAGGATAGTCTCGGTGGATAATTAATCATTATTCAGCAAATTTCTACACTCCACGCTTCTTCTGGAACTTTTTTCTTCATGGCTTTTGTAGGGCATCTATTTAAAATGTACACAACATAGTTTTCTGCTTCTACCCAATACTCATCCGGCAAGTGCTTTGCCTTTAGCATGCTTCTCACCATTTCCATTATGGTTCGATTCTTCCTTTCAGCAGCTCCATTCTGTTGCAGTGTGTATCTTGTGGTAAACTGCTTGTGTATGTCATTCTCTCTGCAAAAACGCAGAAATTCCTTTGAGATATATTCTCCTCCTCTATCAGTTCTGAGAACTTTAATGTGTAGTTCACTCTGTTTATCTACAAGAGCTTTAAAATGGAAATTTTTTTGAAAGACTTCACTCTTATATTTCAGAAAATAAACCCACACTTTTCTTGTGAAATCATCTATCAAGGTTAGCATGTAATTGCTGCCTGAAACTGATGATGTTTGCATTAGCCCACATAAATCTGAGTGAATGATCTCCAAAGGTGCTTTCGCCCTTATGCTTTTTCTTGAAGGAAAATTTTCTGTGTTGCTTTCCCAAGATGCAGCCTTCACATAGGCTGTCAGGCTTCTCAATCAATGTAAAACTCTTACCATTCCTTTTCTGTGCAGCAAATTTAATCCTCCAAAATTGAGATGTCCAAATATCAGGTGCCATAACCAATTTTCATCTTTTTCTTCCTTATGAAAGGCTTCTTGTGTTACAGCTGCTATACTCTTTCCTTTTCCCTTCAAGTCAATATTGAGCTTGAGCGGAAACATTCTATTGCTGGTCATTTGAATTTCAACAATGATTTTCTTGCTTGGAGGTATATCTTTTATTGTGCACACATCATCTTTTAAAATTACATTGTAACCTTTGTTTATGAGCTGCCCAACACTCAAAATATTACACTTCAAACCTGGAACATAATACACATCAAGGAAAAATTTCTGCTCACCATTTCTTGCTCGAATACTTACTCTTCCTTTCCCTTTTACAGAGATTTTAGTATCAGTCTCTGTGGTCACTTCAGATTTTACTTCTTCATCTAGATTTGCAAACATTTCTCTGTTCCCAGTCATATGATTACTACATCCTGAATCTAAGAACCAAACATCATCTTCTCTATCTTGTGCTACATTACATGCTAACAGCACATTACTTGTGTTCTTTTCTTCTTTTGCTACATTAGCATTTTTCTTATTTTTCATGTCATTTTGCTTCTTTCTACATTCATTGGCATAGTGCCCATATTTCTTGCAATAATGACATTGGACATTGGATTTGTCATACCTTTGTCCATGAGCATGCTGGTGTTGATGTCCACCTTGCTGGCTGTTGCATTGGTCGTGGCTCTAACTCTGACTGTTGCTCCTTCCATGTGAATGTGAAGGACTGTTCCTTTCACCTCTGTTCTGGCTTCTGCCTCTTCCTCTTCCTTTTCCTTGACCTCTTCCTCTTCCTGAAGGCATGTGGGTCTTGAAGGTGTGCTCAATAGATGAGTGTTCATCTTTGCTCAATCTCTGTTCATGAGTTATCAGTGAGGCATGAAATTCATCCACTGTGAACTGTGAGATATCTTTGGTCTCTTCTATGGTGGTAACAATAACATCAAACTTTGAGGGTAAGCTTCTCAAAATTTTCTCCACAATCCTTATTTCTTCAAGAGTTTCTCCATGGGATCTTATCTGGTTTACAATCCCAATCACATGTGTAAAAAATGTGTCTACATTATCTGACTCTTTCATGCAAAGAGTTTCATAATCTCTTCTCAGCAACTGAAGTTTTGTTGTCTTAACTTTCTCCATACCTTGATAGGCTACTTTCAGAGTTTCCCATGCCTCCTTGGATCTCTGGGCTACTGCTATCCTTGGAAACACACTCTCATTTACTCCTTGATACAAAAGGAAGAGAGCTTTTGCATCTTTCTTCCTATTTCTCTTCAATAGGTCCTTCTCTGCTTGAGTTAAGGAATTAAAAGCCTGCTCATCAGCTGGTTCAACAAAACCATCTTCTACAAATTCCCATAAGTCTTGTGAGACAAACAAGGCTCTCATGGTAATGGCCCAATAATCATAGTTCTTTCCATTAAATGGTGGAAGTTGAACATTTCCAATGTTCATTTCTATGCTTGGTCCAGCCATCGCTCTTCAACTAAACTCTGAACTTAAACAAACTGTCTTTCCTTTGCTGAAAGAACAAACTCTTTTAAAACAAAAAAAACAGCTCTGTTATCTTTGAGAAATACCTGAACTTTTGACTTCTGTTGGGCTTTCACACTGCTGGAGAAAACGCTTCAACAAGTCTTCTTCTTCTTCAGCTTCTTTGAAACATTAAAAGAGCCTAAACTAGCTCCGATACCATGTTGGAGTATTGAAAATTCAAAATGGAGAGAGTAAGCTCCTCTCCTCTAAACACAAAGAAATTAAAATTCTTGATAGGAGACAGAGTTTTCAGACTGTAAAACAAACTTCTATTTCCTTTTCTGAAAAGAAACTAATACAATGTCTTCCTCGCACAAAGGGATTTACAAATTGTTAACTGCTACAGACGTAGCTCACAAAACCTTCACTATCTCTTACAAAATGAATTCTCTGTCTCTAAAAATACGCTGTTGTGTTTTTCTTCACGCACTCCTGTGCAAAAAAATACAATTACATACGACTGGTTTTCGGGGCCCTTTTTTTTTTCTTTTATATATGCCGTGCATATATATTTAAACATTACAAACTACATATAAAACTTAATACAAAGAAATAAAATCAAATTACAAAGGAAAAACCTTTGCGAAACTTAAAAATATGAAATGCACGATGAACGAATGGGGACCACATCGCAATCGGCGGATCGGCGAAACAAATATGTGCGAACAAACAAAACTTGTGATCTCGATTGGGCCACGAATGCGATAGCCATAAATTAAATCCGCTGTATAGGCTGGATCAGGTCTGGGCACATACCATGTGAAATCAGGCCCCAACTCTTTAAACCTTCCGATTGCGATCAGGATCCCAGATGCAATGGACTTTATTAACTCCATTTCATACTACCATTGGGCCTGGCCTATTGTTAATACAATCAGGGCTCATAACAAAAGGCCTCTGATTGAACCTTTGCGATTCACGACTTGCGATTCCATTAAGTCTTCACCACGTGGTCAAATGGACCCATGGGCCTCGGCTGTTGTGGGGGCGATTTATAACATATGTTTTGGTTGAATTGTGTACAACCGTTCCACTTGTGGAACTCTCCATATTAAAAAGACACTTGTACCATGAAACATTTGCATTGTGATTTGTGATTGCGATTGGATCGCATCGTATCGCAGAACTCCTCATCAGCAAGACACTTCAAAATAACTTTGCGATTCCGATTTGCGATTTGACGCTTAAGTAGTAGGGACCACTTGTCCTGCCACTTCTCAAAAATAAAAGGACCTTCCACCTATTTTATTCAATTTCTGGTTTTTGAGGGCTTTAAAGCTCGAATTGACTGTATTAATAAAAACTTCTTCTCTGTAGTTCAGAACTACAGGAAATATTCATTCCTCCTGCAAAATTAACTTTTCCCATAATCCAAATTAATTCTCTTGCAATATGTGGCTGCGGCCCATAAAAATTAACTTCATCTTTACAAATTTCTTCATTCCTCTTCATTACACAGTGCTGCACACTCAATCTCTGATGTTGCTGCCTTTATGTACTCTTTTCTTCCTGCTCAAAGGCTTAGCAGGTGACTTTAATATTTCAACAGTTTACACCAATCCTTACCAGGCAGTCCTCTATCATGATGCTTATCAGAGCATGTAATCACAACTCCTATGCGGCCTCCTTAAAAGTAAATAGGTCCTAAGGATGGGAGCCATCTTCGCTTTTGGATTCATCAGATCTATACGCTTCCTGGAAGAGCACTGGAAAAAAAATTTCCTCGATATAAAAACTAGCATCCTCAACAAAGAGGTGATAGACCCATTAGTGAGAGAGTCCGTCCAGGAGCTTCTGCACCTGAATACAGAGTTAGCTAATTTTATTGAAAGGCAATGTAAAATAGACTCTTGGCAAGGAATTATAACTCGGTTGTGTCCGAATAGTAAATATATTGATGTGATTGTGACTGGTGCATTGGCTCAATATATTCCTACTTTGGATTACTACAGCGGGGGGCTACCCCTTGTATGCACCATGTAAGCTTCATCCGAATGCTACTTTGGTCTTAATCTGAAACCTCTCTCTAAGCATGTGGAAGTGTCATACACTTTACTCCCAAACATGGCTTATTTCAAGTTCCTTCCTGTTCACCGCAAAATAGAAGAAGGTGGTGACACACTCGATTCACCAAAGACTCTCGACGAGAAAGAGCAAGAGGAGCTGGTTGAACTTGTGGACGTGAAGTTTGGGCAAGAATACGAGATTTTGGTCACCACATATGCTGGTACTGTATGGGAAATAGTTTCAATTAGACATTTCTTTGTGTACTATATGCACAATATTTTCAATTAGACATTTCCTTTTGTATTATATTGGTGTGCATTTTGCATAAAAAATACTATTTTTGTGTAGGTTTGAATCGTTATAGAGTGGGGGATGTGCTACGTGTGACTGGATTTCACAAAATTGCACCTCAATTCCACTTTGTATGCAGAAAAAGTGGATGAAGTGGAGCTTCATAGTGCAGTACAGAATTTTGTTAAGCATCTAGAGTTTTTTGATGCACAGTTGGTCGAGTATACAAGCTATGTGAACACAACTACAATACCTGGTCACTATGTGCTATACTGGGAACTTCACTTCAGCAACAAAGAAGTTATAGTTCCTCCTTCGGTTTTTGAAGATTTATGTCTCACTGTAGAAGAATTCCTGAATTCTGTGTATCGGCAACGAAGAGTGTCAGATAATTCTATCGACCCCTTGGAAATTAGGGTAGTCGAGAAGGGAACATTCGAAGAATTGATGGATTACGCTATCAATAGAAGGGCATCCATAAATCAATGCAAAGCTCCCAGATGCGTTAAATTCATTTCCATTGTTGAGCTTATCAACTCCAGGGTCATGCATTCCTACTCCAGCCCGTTTTCGTCCCATTGGACTCTCAGATATGCAGAGATTGGGCTTAAATAGGATGCAAAATTTGGCAATAACATTGGTTTATGTGATTAAATTAGATATGTAATTACATAGGTGGAGTCAGATCTTATGTTGGAATGGAATATGTAGTTTTCTTATATTAATTAAAAGGTATATTGTTATTATATTGGGTTAAATAAAATGGTTGAAATTTCATTTAAAAGGTATATTGTTATTATATTGCGTTAAATAAAATGGTTGAAATTTCATTTGGGTTTGAAATTTGGTTAACATTTGTTTATGCACTGTTCTTTTATACTGAAAAATATAGAGACAATTATTCAAATTTCATGAATGATAGATGACAGGTTTACCAAAAAAATGGCCAAATCTCATTTTTTTTCAATTTATAAAATTTTCAATTTAAGTGTGTAAAAGTTAATATTATTTATATTTTTTTCCATATAAATTATATTGTAATTTAAAAGTACATAAAAATTTTAATATTTATTTTATTTATTATGAAATTTTTTATGTTAAGAATTTATTGAAATAAAATAAAGTTACATTTAGAAAAATATTTTTCACATTTTCAATCACAAATATGATACATATATAGTTTGAATTAGATCTAAACTAATTTTAAGTTGGGAGATTGTAGTTGAGATAACATCTCAACCATCTAGGACAACTCCAAAACAATTCTAACATGTTGCATTAATGGAAGCATTATCTTTAACACTCTCCCATACAGCTTGAGTGGGTCTAATGGTTAAGAGCATGTGTTTCCTCCTAAGAGGTCACAAGTTCAAAACTAGAGGGGGGCAGAGTATGTATGCCTTCGTAGATTTAGCAGTCAGATCGTTGCACGGAGGTGGGTCCCTTATCCAACAATCAAGGGGGTTCATACACCAATTTGGTGTCTAACTTGGCCGTGACCTTAAAATTGCATAATAATAATAATAATAATTAATGCTTACATTACAAACTATAATCACAAATTACAACATTGATTTCTATTTGGTTTGGCCATCATTAACACTTTCACCCACTCTGGCATCTCACCGACTCTACTCTTTCTCCGCCACAACTTTGAGCTTACCACTTGTTCCATTTCAGATAAAATTTCCTCTAACCATCATTAACATTTGTAGGGTTGATGCTTCTTAACAAACTTTCAATTGGTTGTTGTGCCAAGGAATTTATCTCGATACTAAACCACTCTATTGAAAAACTCATGTTTGATGAAGATAATGCACTGCGTTTGTTCATTATATAGGGAAGTTATCATAATACTGATTCAACAATCAGTCTTACAAAGTGACTTACTTTACACAAACTTATTGACATACAAAGATAGCTAGTAGCCATCGTTCTTGGGTCGCCACATCCTCCAAGAACCATAGACTATAACAAACTAGACATAATTAAATGAGTGATTGTTCTTGTGGCACCATATTCAACAACAACTGCCCGTTTAAATTATTTCACTATGTTGAATATGATTGATTCTTCATATCTCACAAACACACCTAACTAAAGTATGAGAAAACAAACTATTTAAGAAATAGGGCAACAAATCCCATGATAGAAAAACCAATCAATCACTCTACTCCAAATTGAAACTATATTCATTGCCTCAAGTTTTATTTTATGTGCATTCTAATTGAGAATCAACAATTTTGTTGTAGCTAGATCAGAAATCAAACCTTAAGGATTTTTGGTCGTGGAAGATAGCTCCCCAAATCTCTATGAAGGAACCTTGGGACACATGTTGTACTTTGAATGCATTGGACTAGGCACTACTAATCTCCTCACACCATTACAAACAACCTGTGATTGTGCATATAAATGCACTAAACCACATCAATATTAGCTACAAATTAGGGGCAGATAGGTCTTTCAATTTATAATAATTTAAATAGCAATATATTCACCATTGGACACTACAATTCTCTGTAACTCTGTGCTCATTAAATTTCTTAGAATCTTCCAATTCCAGGATATTTTCATGTCCTACAAATGTGTGGAAAATTTCAGTATAACTCTCTTTCCACCCATTAAAAGAATTGAGTCTTATTTTCTGTGTATTTCGATGATATTACTAGGATCCTTTCAATTTCTATACAAAACAAGAAGCCCATTGTGCATTTAGAAGGAAATTGTAGGTCCTAGATCTCACACTATTGCAAAGAAAATAGCATGGAAATAAAAAACAATAGAATCATAATTACAAACTCCATAGTAGGCATGAACTTCGACAATAAATTTCTTCTTATCTTCGTCACATTTGAAATACACTAAAATCATGAACAAAATCAAATTGAAATGAAAGCGTAGAAGCATTAATATATCTGAGATCATAGAGAGGGGTGAGCCATTCTTTACAAAAATCTCCTGTATATCAAGACTTATGAACGATGGTTCACGTAGATGTAAAGGCAACACTATACCACATGTATGGTATCATACAACATCAACTCTAGCAAATAGATGAACAACTCAATCAACACGTGCAAGGACAACATTCTATTGCAACTTCCCACAAGTGGCTCAACACAGTTCTCCAATGCCATAACAAGAATCAATGGAGAAATGTCTCTTCCACCGCGAAAATAAACAGAGCCTTCACACTACTCATTTTCTTTGCGTTTGTGCTTGATTTTTGGCTTTAAACTGGTGTGGAGCTATGGGACGTTCACTCTTCTGCTCAAACCATATGGTTGACATTTGGGTTGAAATAGATTCAATTTCATTGTTTTGAGATACTCTCTTCAGGCATGGACGAAGCAGATTTATGGGAGAAGCCCAAAAATATATATATACATAACTTCACACAAACACACTATACTCACACTTCTACCTATTCCTCAGCCCTCCCATAAGGGATTCAGGACCAAAAGGGCTCTGCTACCAAGATAGAAAACAAAGTTACACACACAAATAGTTTTCACACCTTCAATCACAAATATGATACATATATATAGTTGGAAATAGATCCAACTAATTCTAAATTGGGAGAATTTAGTTGAGAGAATATCTCAAAAATCTACAAAAAATAAAATCAACTCTAAGAAAATTCTAGCATATTGCATTAATGGAAGCATTATCTTCAACATTCACTATAGGGGAGTGTTGTAGTTGCTACAACATCCCTCCGAAATTTTTCTTACACTTCAATTTTGGAGCCTTTATTATCATAAGAACTATCAATTTTAACTAACGTCAAGTGTTCTTCTAGTTTATTTATTGTCACAATGACTTATTCTTTCACAATTAGGCTTGTGATGTTTTAACTGTGTTGTCTTGAAAACAACTAGGTCTTATCGACAATAATTTCACAACTTCTCCAGATAAGTAAATACCTTCTCAAACACAAGCTAATTCCTATCATGATCAAGCATCGGTTGCATGCTTTTCCATTGAGGAACTACAAAATCCTCTATTATAGGGAGCTGTGCAACTCCTTGTGAGATAGAACTGTGCAACCCTTGAGGCATGCAATTGTTGTCAAGGTAAACTATGCAATCACCATTATGAGATGAAAATTTGCAACTCACTTTGCAATAGCACTGCACAATCATTTATCATTGGGATCTGCACAGTCTCTTTAGCTAGTGAACTGTGCAATCCCCAAGATAACTTAGTTTTGCACTCCTAGAAAATAATAAGTGCACATTCATATATGACAGTGTGGCATAAGTTTCTATTTCCAATCTGAAGATAAGTTTCAATCCCTCCTTGATTGTAGGCATGCATGTCAGAAACCCTAACCCTAATCTTGTGAGAATTAATCTATATAAGAGAGACTCATAGAGCACATTATCACACTCTTCATTGGATCTCTAGCCATTCTCATGAGTTCAAGGAACTTTGGAGTTCATTTGTGATACTTTTCTGGGTAAGTTTCTTAAGTGTTTCTTTTTGCCACTTTTTCTGTCATTTTTCTCGCTTTTGAATTTGAAAGTTTATTTTTTCCCTATTATTCTTATAATAAGTGGTGTTTATATTATTATTAACTTGTACAAGTGTCGTTGTAGTCTTCTGAGCTTCTTTACAAGTGTCACATTGTGTTTCTTATTTTTTTCGCCTACCAACAATTACTATAGCTGGGTGTATTTATGCATGCATGTTCTTCCCTTTTCAAAATATTATTTTCTTGATGCTTATGAATGATATAATTGGTTCTTGGGATGATCTACACCCTTCACCTCTTCAGTCATAGATTCAAATATTTCCTCTCTCCCATAAGAAACTGCACAATCCTTGAGCATTGTTGGCCTCTCCAATCACGCATTACACAATCTCTTCCAACAAAATCACTTCCTTTCTGGTTTCAACTATGCATTGTGTTGTCATTGGCCTTCCCCAGTTGTTCACCATACAATCACAAGCATTAATGATCCCATCTTCCAGTTGAAACTTCACACTGCGCAATTTAAGCTCTCTCTCTCCCAGATCAGACTACACGTTACGAAGATACAGTGCACAAAAAAATCCCTTACAATCATGAACTATGTATTATTCCTCCATAGCAGTGCTGTGTGCATTTCTAGTGACCAATTTGCCTCCTTGAAGCCCAACATTGTGCAATCCTTTCCCTTAGTGATTGTTTTTTTGTTTGAAAGTTTATTGATGAATTGATCTCTCTTGAACTTATTTGTCATCTCCATGAGTACATATTTTGTAAAATGTACTCAAAATCATGAACACATCACTCTTTCATCATGAAGTAGCACCATGTCTCCCAAGAAATCTGCATCAAAGGAGGTCACAAAGGGAAGTACCAAAGAGTCCATTGAAAGTACCCCAACAAGGGTCCTTATTATGTTAGATACACAGTGCTATATTGAACAGGAATCTACTGTCACATGGATCACCATTAAATATGAATTCACTTCCATAGAGTTGGATGAAGAGACAAAGGATAGGGAAGTATATATAAACATTCAATGATGAGGGTTTCATAGGGTTTCCTACAAATTTCTAGTTCTACCATGTGAAAATGTTATCAAGTAGATATTGTCATGCCTAGAAATGAATAACATGGTATTGAATAGTGTTAGTGGGAAAAAAATTTCCTCCTATGGGCCACATGAAATTCGCATGATCTACAACTTGCCCAAGCCAGAGCAACACCTCGATTCTCAATTTTATTCATCTTGGCGTTATATCAACACTAAAGAAGCGATCAAGTCATGATGGAAAGAGCCAACCAAATTTCAACAATAATTTTAAAACCAAGTCTCTTAGAAAGGATTATCAATGATTGATAGCTTTGTGCTACCAAGTCTATGGAACGAAAAATATTGAATCCTTCCCTAAAGTATGGATTTACATGTTGCATTCGATGGTCACAAAAGGGAAGATATTTAAATGGTCCCATTTAGTATATCAATAGTTGCCTATCAATTTGAACAAGACAAAAAACACACCACAAGGAAAAAAACCACAATTTTACATGTATGCCTACTTATTGGATGGAATATGTGCTCACAATGAATTCCCTAGTCTAAAATGGAATTGGACACCTAAATATTCTCGTATCCACATCTATTGCAAATTGTTGGTATATTTCAGTTACCGAGGAGTGTATGAAAAACTTGTTGAGAACTTATTCAAGGACTTGTAATAGATTATATTTGAATAATAGGTTCCATGCATGTCCCATGAGGAAATGAGGATAGTGTCAGAAGTAGAAAATTGGTTTGCCTCATCGGATGACACATACCTCAAAGTATTTGGCTATCAAAAACCTCCTCATCTCTTGCCGAGGTATCACGTATAAAGTGGTCATGCAAGAGGTTGTTTATCATCTTATAAGAGGTATATCTTTAGTGCTACAGAGAAAGGAGAATGAACCTTGACCTTATTTTCCTTTACAAGTGGGATCCTATGAGATCAAGAGATTAAAGGCCACATAAGTAGATGTGAAAGAACTTGAAAGACTTAAGTTTGGTACAATGAGTTTTCATAGGTATTATCCCAAAGGTGTATGCAAAATACATTGTGCTAAGTTGCATTTTTCTTGACCATATGAGTCTTATTCTAGTCTAGAGGAAGAGAAGATAAATAATTGCTATAACGCTTCCCAATCACATGCACCAGGAAAAGAGGCATGCTCTTCTAGTGCAGTCCCTGAGCATAGTGTTACCCAAGAAGGAAAGTAGCAAGAACTGCCCACTCCTATGTGAATCAAGTATAAAAGGAAGGTTTTACAAAATCCAGAAGTGGATCAAATTCATAATTTCAAAGAAGATCCTATCATTCTTAGAGCGTCCATGAAAGTGGAAATGAAGATAAAGAAATGGAAAGAAGAGAAGGGGCAATAGGAGAAGCTAAAGCAAGAGTAAGAACATATTCAGAAGGAAGAGTAAGAAAGGAAAGAAAGGTAAGCCATGTAGACACAAGAATAATTGAAGAAGGAGGAAGAAGAAGCAATATAGAAACAACTTGAGGAAAAACAACAAAAACAATTGGAAGAGTAAGGAAATAAGAAAAAGTAGGATGAGGAGTTTGCACAAGAAATTGAGGATAAAATACATGCCCATGACATGGAGATTGATTAGGTGGAGAAGAATCAAGAGAAAAAATCATGCCTATTGAAGAACATGTTAGAAATTAGCTTTCACCTCCCCTCACAAGTGGTCACATCCCATTTGATGAAATGGGAATCTCTCCTCCAGATGATGATATGGTCATGAATATTTCCAACTTTACCTTTGATCAAATAAAGAACAAAATAGTGTAGGAAAGGAGGAAATATTTTCCTAATGACCTAGTTCATCTTGCTTCAATCCATAAAGAGAAGGTGATTGTTATCGACACCAAGAGGAATCCAAAGACAATTGCAGCAACAAACTTGGAATTTGTAGGAGTTGTAAAAGAAAACACAAACTTCTTAATGGTAGAGAATAATCAATTTGAAAATGGCCTAGATGTTGCAAGACAACAAATTGATCATCTTCAAGATAAGAACCAAAAACTGTCTTCTACATATTCTCACTTGAAAGAGCTTCAAGCAGTAATTCATGGTGAAATCCAAGCATTTGGAGACACCATGAGGTAACTTTATGAAGAGATGATCACTTTTAATAAGGAATTAGTGCCCTTGCATGACATGAAAAAGAGGTCATGAGAAAATATGAAAGCTCTAAAATTAATTCATGCAACTATTTGCGCAATCCAGGAAAGGGGCACCAAGTAGATGAATACACCAGTAGAGTTGTCTAGGAATATAAGACAAGAAGTAGAATTAGATAAGGTCAAAGTTTGATTTCTCATGCAAAGAAACAAGAAACTCAGTACTTCATTGGCCAACATTATAGCCTCCTATGCATGATTGTACAATGGTTTGGACTCCTTCATTAGAGAACACGAGTTTCCTTATGCTGGACAATTTACAGAGGTAAAGGGCATAAACATTATCAAGAAAGAAATCCCAGAATAGTTGGAAAATTTAGAATGAACACGAAGTCAATTGTTGATACTCTTATGAAATTTTACATATTTAGACTGAATATGCATACTTTGTTAATATTCTTACCAACTTTTACAAATTTAGACTAAATATGTTCAATGGTTGGAGATGCGAATACATGGAAGGACTTGACAAGGGCAAGGGAATGTATTTCTTTTTCATAAAATCAGAGGCAAAGACTCCAGGAGGGTTACTGGCATGTCCCGTGCTGACGAGGTATTAAAATATCAGCCACTTCAAGGAGAGGCCTTATGATCCCTACAACATTTACACCAGTCCTAACCAGGAAATCCTCTGTCATGATGCCTATCAGAGCATGTACTCTTAACTCCTATGAAACCTCCTTCAAAATAAATAGGTCCTAAGGATGGGAGTCGTCTTTGCTTCTGGATTCATCAGAGATATACACTTCCTGGAAGAGCATTGGAAACAATTTTTCCTTGACATAAAAACCAACATTCTCAACACAGAGGTGACAAACCCATTAGTGAGAGAGGTCTTGGGGAGCTTCTGCACCTGTGTTGCACTGAAAATTGTCATCTTGACATTCTACTATATGTATGAGCTCATTGTCACTCATACTTCCTCCTTTGCAAGTCTAACACATCAATTCCTCATGTCAAGCCTTAAAAATAAGAGAAAAGTTCTCAAAAGTCTCTAAAACTCTAGTATCGCACTTTCTCTTTGTCTTGCCTGCGGTCCCGCACCTAATGTTCATGAATCCTATGTACTTGAACACACTTTCTCTGTGTTACGGATGCAGACCCCTTTAAAAGATTAAAAAGTCACAAGTAAACTCAAAAAATCTCACTTTTAGTAATTTCTAGAAGCCTCTGGAAAGAATCTTGCGGTGGCAGAACCGCTCTTTTGAGGTTCATGTATCCCTTACCTTAAGGAACTAACCCCTTGGTGTGAGCAGCTTATCCCTTTGAAGGAGGATTCTATCCCTTCATAGTTGGAACTGAAACCTCCTCTTTTTCACTATAAAAAGAGGCATTGGGTAGCCTCAAGGGGAGTTTAAGCTTTAGAATTATTTGAGGTTAAGTGATGTTGGGATTCAGACTCATTTAACTGAGATTTTGTGAGGAGAGATCACATACCTCTATCTGTCTCGGTTGGAAGAGTGGAAGGCTTGTTAGAGTAGAGGATATTCCTTCTTCAGACCCCGAGAAGGCCTGTTCAACATCAAGGCTAAGGTTGTAAGGCTTTCCTTCTTTCAAAGTTAATACAAATGAATTCATTTTTCTCAGTAAGCTATTAATTAACTATTTATTTCATGGATTCCTTGATCACCATGATAGGCATGATTTATAATATTTACTATACAGGTGCTATTTAATGTTTTCTTTTTTGTGACTGTAGGTTTATAAAGATAACTCCTTCAAGTGACTAAGGGACAACAACTTCAAACAAGCATTGGATCTACGGTAAGACCTTAACACCTTTATATTATTCTTTTGTAAATCTCATATGTCTAGAGAAAGATAGGTTTATTTGGTTGTTTGTTGCTAGATTACCTTTTGGTACTAGGGAGATCGATCTTGTCCGCAAGATTGATTTATCCGGTCAAAAAATTGGTGACTCCGCTGGGGAAGGATTCTTGTTTTTTTGTTTTCCTTTATTTTGACTTGAGAAAATGATTTTTCTAGTTTTTGATTGATGGATACTTGCCTAGGTAGCTTAGCTTTACTTTTCTTTTAAAAATTTTGAAGTATTTTGTGTTTTTCTTGAACTTTTCTAGGGACCGCACTTTATTTTCTTACACAGTGCGGGCAGTTTCACACTTTCTTTGAGTAACCAGTGCAAGACCTCACCTGTTACTTCTGGGGCCTGCAGACCCTATTAAATTTTTTGAAAAACTTCAAATTTCTTCTTCCAGTTTATATTTAATTTGATTTAGGGTTTTTAATATCTGCCCAGATCTGTATTGTTCCTATCAAAAGCCTCTTGTGAGTGAGTTCCAACAATATTTGTGTTTTGGGTGATTTTCTAGAAGTTTTGCATACTTGGATTGGTTTCCACTTGGTCTCTGTAGTGACTCAAAGATTGGAAGCTTGAAATACCTCAGATCACACTAGTCTTTTTGTCTTCTTGATGAGTCTGACTTGGTTGTGAAATCCATCCTCTCTTGAGAAATAGATCTAGCTGTCTCTTTGCAAATCTTTGAACAAACTTTGTTATAAGTTTTGAATTTCATTTTTACAAAAGGAAACATATCTGGATGTTTTTTTATTTGTTTTTTATTCTGGAAAAATAAATCCTTAGTTTACTGAACAACTAAGTAAAAAAATCTCAAAAAAAATTAAAGCTTTTATTCAATTAGATTTTCAAAGTTTGTAGATCTCAAAATTACTTTTTGTAGTTTTGAGTGATTTTTAGAATTTGTAGATATCTTTTGAAGGAAAGTTGTTTTTGTAGTTTCGAGTCTTGAAAGTGAAAGGGATTTATTGTGAGAATTGATTATTTGTCTCGTTTTGAGTTCTTATTGAAAAGAAAAAAATATTTTCTTTCGTTTATTCTTCATGTTCAAAGAAAGAATTATCTCTTAAAAGAATCCCATTCTCGAACTCTTTCTTTAGCTAGAATTTCATTGAAAGAAAAACAAATTGATTATCATTTTTAGTTGCATTTTTAGTGTTTTTTGAAGTTGAGTCTTCACACCATCAAAGTTTCATTTCCATACCTATTGACTTAAAGAAAAACCCATAAAAAAAACGCTTAATTAAAATTGAACTAGTAATCTTTTTATTTCTAGGGCTATTATCACCAATATAGCTTAGGCTAGTATCTTGGAGTAGGGAGTAATTTACTCTCCAAGATAGTAAAAAAAAACAAGTAGATAAATCTTGCGGTAGGAAATAAATCCAATTGTAATTGGTACAATCTGGGAAGCTTCTCTTAAAGGAGTTAATCACGAGATCATATCCGAACCTTTGAGACAATCAATTATGTTTCAGTGGGAAAGATAGAAGATCTGTGCGCATTATAAACGGTAAACCTCGGATTAAACATTGTCGAGGAGCCTGGGATCACTTGTCGGTAAACCTCGGATTGACCATGTCAAGGAGCCTTCAAGGGGATTAAGCTTTGTTACTTTGCCCTTGCACATGGAATCGGATCGTAGACTGTTCCCCCAGTTGTATTTGTTACTGTTGGTAACCTTAGTGTCCATAAGCTTAAGATTATTTCCTAAGGTGACGGTGAAGGAAAGATCTCACTGTACCTAGATTAGACATCGACTAGACTCACTTGGACTCTCTGGGGGGTTATCTTCACTCGAGATGGTTTTGTGAAGAAACTTGTGCTAGTCTGTTTCATTAAGTAGGTTGTAGGGGTAACTGTTCCAACCGCCCTTTCTGTATTAAACTTCTACTAAGTTGGATTTCATCACCAACTAGTGTTTTTAGTACGGGAAGTTATTGTTTGTGTGTGGTTTGAACTCTTAGATTTTTTAGGCATGTGATTCATCTGTTTGTTTCTTTAGATACTTTAGGTGTTTTTATTGAAATTTTCTTTGTTTGCATGTGATTGATTAATATTTAATTATGGCAGAATTACCGAGACAATCCCAGAGACTTCAGGGGAAGCCCCCTGAGTATACACCAAGCCAGCTTGAAGGGCTGCGTGCTCTAGTATCATCTAGTAGCGGTAGAATTAGATCAACAAAAAATGGAATTTCATCTATAGCTGTTCATCCTGATCATCAAATACCCACGACAAAACACATTCAAGAACCGATTTCAGTTTCCGAAGTTA